>CM076571.1:481532069-482132069 GCA_034641835.2 Pinus albicaulis
GAAATAATTTTTAGGAAAATAAAATTATAGAAATTTGAGTACTAGAATAAGTTAACTACTATATTCAAAGAACACCAATAAACATAACCTCTGTAGAAATACTTTGTTAGTAAATTGATATTGATATCTTAACAAATTGACTAGTGAACCTAGTTTCAACCATCGGTATTAGTATGAGCTAAGTTAATTCACTATGAGTTAATCAACTGAATTTATCATGGACTTGTAATATAAATACCATACACTTATATACTATAAAAAGCCATATAACTATCACAATATGCATCCATATAAAAATAAATTTCCCTTCTAGTAAGCAAGAACACACAGTTATAGGATCTCTTATGAACCCATGAAAACAAGATAGCTCATAAAGAATATAAAAAAAATTCCATAGTGAAAAATTTAAATAGAAGGAAGAAAAATATCAAACGAAAGGGAATAAAATACCCAATGAATAAAAATAAGCCATAATTACACAACCATTAAACAAAAAATAAAATAACAAAACACAATTGGGTTATTCATATTTTCCACCACATCGGAAACTTGAAAAAATAAAGTGTTGGAAGGTGAAACTTGAGGAGAAGTACTAAAATAATCGACTTGAAAAACTCTATGTCAAGTCAGTTGAAGATGGGTCCAAAACCTCCATAGTCTGAGACAGGATTTGAGGGTAGCGTGTGTAGCTGCAAAGTAGATCTCACAGTCAACAAACGAGAATGATGTTGGAGAAAAAAAAAATATGCATTAGCAAATAATTAGCTAGGGAATTCCCATTTATATTACCCAAGTATATGTCAATGGAGCTTGCATTCTTCACCATGTTGCTGAAAATGGAATATAAGTTAGCTCTGAGGTAGGAAAACCCTATCCAAAAGAATATGTAATGAAAAACAAGCATACACACATACATGCAGTAGGAAGAGCCATTAAATTACCTAAGAAAGTAAAGTAAAACAACGGATTGATGCCTTTGTGCAGTGATTGGGTCTTATGGCTATAGAGACACCCTGCAAGGCCGAGTAAAATTGTTATCAGGAAAGAATTGAACTTTGCGAAATTTTCCTTTGGAATATATAAAACCCTGGTGCTTGTAAGAGTAAATATTGTTCTAATGGAAATTTAAAGCAGAATAGGCATAAAAATTCAATTAGTAACTCACTAGTACATACGAAGACGGAAGAAGTGAATTCGCCACCTTATGTAGCCATGGTTCTTGGAGATGAACCAATGAACCCAAAAGTAGGCTAGGCATGGCTTGGTTAGGCTAGGCAAGGGTAGGCTATCGGTTAGGCTAGGCCGGGGTAGGTTAAGTTAGGATATGCTAGATTAGGATAGGTTATGTTATGGTAGGTTAGGCTAGGTTAGGTTAAAACGAGTTATGTTAATTTCTATGAGTTATGTTAAAATGGCTGACTTATATGAGGAATTTGCATGGAATTAAATAGAGTAAATTATTATGGCTATAATTGCATATTCCTGTGTTTATAATGATTATATTCCTGTGTTATATTTTCTAAGTTATATTTTGAGTTTGAGAGAATTATAACTTAGGCTTTGGAAAGAGAATCTAAATAGCTAGATTCTTAGAGTATCTAATATAAAAATGAGTAAGGTTAACCCTCAATATTAAACACATACATAGAAAGTACAAATTAAAACTAAAATAAATAAGGTAAAACTTCCACTTAAGAGGGACTTGGAAAAAAATTAAGTGGAACTATTGAGAGTTCTTATAAACGAATATGGCCAATGATTTTAGATAAGGAAACATGGAATATATTTAATATTCTTGTATACAATTTATATTAAGGTTTTTTGTGAGTATGGTTAAATATCTTGATTAGGAGTGGAAAAAGTATACTAAATTTGTTATACTAACAAAATCCTTATCTTAGGAAATTATACTAGAGTAGATACTTTAACTTAGGTTTAATAGAATAAATAGTAGGTTAAAGTATGTATACATAATCATAATTAGCATATATATGCATGAATTTGTATACAAACACTTAAATATTAAATTTCATGAAGAATCCCTATCAGAGGTAAAGGGACTAGTACAAAGGAGTAGAGACCATGAAGCAACCAGGGAAAGCTTTCTATTTAAACAGTATAACAAATGTCATATTAAGATGTGTATTTGAAATTTAAGAAAATTATTTTCTTACTGCAATTACTTTAAATTACATAGGTAAATTATGTGGATTATAATGGAAAAAAAAAACCTAACAAATACTCACAATGAGGGAATATAACTTTAGGATACTCTTAGAAAAGTTAAGGCCTAGCCAATACAAATTTAAGATGACACATGCCTTTACCTTCTATTAAATATTGAACAATAGATTTATATTTTGTAGAAAATAAATTGAAAGAAAAGAACCCATGTTGGGTGTAGCCTTCCTATTATTTTTAGAGATAAATTTTTGGTCAATTACATTTAATGAATACAAGTATATATGAAAAATATAATAAGAATAACATTGAAAAATATATAAAACAGTGGTAGAGAATAATTACATACTAGCCATAGCCATAGAAAGATAACAATAAACTATGCGTTTACTATTCACACATTACAGAGGAAAACAAGTATACAATTAGGTTCTAAGAAAATAAAAATGTGGAAATGGTATATCAACCCAACAATTAAAAGAAACATATATACCATCACAAGGTCTATAAGGACTTGAAAAATTATAAGATCTAGACCATATATACCTAATACATAGGTTAACCAACGTATTGCCTAAAATCGTTTGAAGGAAGAATAATATTTTGTTCAAAATAAGATGACCCATAATATAAAGACATTTTTCCTTTCCCGGGAAATCATAGACCAATACGTCTCAAACATATAGATGAAAAGTACTTAATTAAGCATATACGAATGAACTGTAAGGAAGAGAAAGGAACTAACTTAGTCTTGATTGTCGAAAAGAGTCACGAGATAGCAAAAGTATAGTACAAATGCACTCGATTGAATCGATACCTATATGAGAGTAAACAACACGGAATTTAAACAAGTGTAAAAGAACGTGATTGTATTTATCAGAACAAATGATGATTTAATTTAATAGAGAATGAACCCAAAGTATATATTCTCAAGATTGAATGTGGTGCATCCATTTCAATTACCTTGTAAAGTTCAACAACAAATAAATGTTAGCATAATATCTTAAAGAAAGAGGGTAAGTGAAGAAAGAGAGTAATTATTTTTCAGGAGTGGAGAACTCTATATCAAATTAATGAATGGTGCAAAAAACTTATAAGTAATAATACTTTAAATAACCATTTTAAAAGAGAGAATAAAAATAATGGAAGAATTAGGGTTTAATAATTAAAAACCATGAAGAGAGAGTAACTATTTTCTGTCAAGAATATAAGAATTAGGTGATCTACATTGATAATTAAGAAAATATTTCAAGCCTCAAAAGGCATGGTCATTACTAGAATAAAAAAATAAATCAATAAATAACATTTAGGGTTTCAAGGATAAAAACCCTAGGTAGAAATGTGAAATCAACCTTGTAGTGACAATTGGTTGAATGCAAAGTTAAAGCCAAAATAATTCCATTAGTACGTCCAAATAATTCCATTTTATTTATACATTATTTTTTAGGAGTCTCTTAATAACCATAACATCAAAGCATAAGTATTGGTATTGGAAGATTAACTTTATAGTTTTTTTTTATGTTTTTTCAATTATGGTTTGAGGATTTTGATTTTATAAATTATATAATATTTATTTCTTTCCAAATAAAAATATTTAGAGTATTTATAGATTAATAAAATAATATTTAGAATATTTATAGATTAATAAAATAATAAACATTACGGTGGAAATTTTACAAAGGAATCTATGAAATAATTAGGTAATTTTTTCTGTCAAATAAATTGAGCACCTAATTGTATTGGAAATTGGGTCAAATATGAAATAATTAGGTATCTTTTCTATAAAAAAAATTGAATTGGAAATTGGATTTAATTAGAAAAGAAAATACTCAAATTGAAAAATTCCACTAGGATGTCCAAATAATTCCATTTTATTGATAAATTATTCTATTCTTAAGTAGAAATAATTCTTTTTTTTTAAATAATTTTTTTTAGGAGCCTTCTAATAACCATAAAGTCAAATCACAAGTATTGGTTGATTAGCTTTATAATTTTGTGAGTTTTTTTTTCAATTAAAAATATTAGTTGACTTAACATGTGGTCCTCAAAATCAGTTCTGGATGACCTTTTCTAGTAAAAAAAAATATATTTTCTAATGATTTAGATGAGATTATTTGATTTCTTAAAATAATTTTCAATTATGTTTTTATGATTTACAATTATGTTTTTCATTTAAAAATAAATTTTCATTTATATCTTATAACTTGTGTTAGATTTTGTTTTTACATTATTATTTTCTTTAAATTCAATGTATTTTAAATTGTATTTTCATACATTCAAATTATTTTAGATAATTTTTGTTATATTTAAAATTTTATTAATAGCTTTTAATTTATTTTGTTATATCAAAAAATTATATAATTAAATGAAATAATTTTTAGGAAAATAAAATTATAGAAATTTGAGTACTAGAATAAGTTAACTACTATATTCAAAGAACACCCATAAACATAACCTCTGTAGAAATAATTTGTTAGTAAATTGATATTGATATCTTAACAAATTGACGAGTGAACCTAGTTTCAACCATTGGTATTAGTATGAGCTAAGTTAATTCACTACGAGTTAATCAACTGAATTTATCATGGACTTGTAATATAAATACCATACACATATATACTATAAAAAGCCATATAACTATCACAATATGCATCCATATACAAATAAATTTCCCTTCTAGTAAGCACGAACACACAGTTATAGGATCTCTTATGAACCCATGAAAACAAGATAGCTCATAAAGAATATCAAAAAAATTCCATAGTGAAAAATTTAAATAGAAGGAAGAAAAAATATCAAAAGAAAGGGAATAAACTACCCAATGAATAAAAATAAGCCATAATTACACAACCATTAAACAAAAAATAAAATAACAAAACACAATTGGGTTATTCATATATTCCACCACATCGGAAACTTGAAAAAATCAAGTGTTGGAAGGTGAAACTTGAGGAGAAGTACTAAAATAATCGACTTGAAAAACTCTATGTCAAGTCAGTTGAAGATGGGTCCAAAACCTCCATAGTCTGAGACAGGGTTTGAGGGTAGCGTGTGTACCTACAAAGTAGATCTCACAATCAACCAACGAGAATGATGTTGGAGAAAAAAAAATAATATGCATTAGCAAATAATTAGCCAGGGAATTCCCATTTATATTACCCAAGTATATGTCAATGGAGCTTGCGTTCTTCACCATGTTGCTGAAAATGGAATATAAGTTAGCTCTGAGGTAGGAAAACCATATCCAAAAGAATATGTAACGAAAAACAACCATACATGCATACTTGCAGTAGGAAGAGCCATTAAATTACCTAAGAAAGTAAAGTAAAACAAAGGATTGATGCCTTTGTGCGGTGATTGGGTCTTATGGCTATAGAGACACCCTGCAAGGATGAGTAAAATTGTTATTAGGAAAGAATTGAACTTTGCGGAATTTTCCGTTGGCATATATAAAACCCCGGTGCTTGTAAGAGTAAATATTGTTCTAATGGAAATTTAAAGCAGAATAGGCATAAAAATTCAATTAGTAACTCACTAGTACATACGAAGAGGGAAGAAGTGAATTCGTCACCTTATGTAGCCATGGTTCTTGGAGATGAACCAATGAACCCAAAAAGACACATCGACTTGTTAACCTATACATTAGAAACTGAGTGTTGATGACAATAATTTCACATCTTTAGGAGGATATGGAAAACCAAGGAACCGAATTTCAAAGTGATAATAACCACTCTTAGAAAATTTAAATTTAAAAAACGACCAAGTGTAGAACCCTTACTGTGGAAAATGAAAAAAAAATTAAATAGTCTATTGAACCATAATACCTGGGCTCCATAAATAGTGCACTATTGTTGGGCTGTAAAAATAGCGTTGGTAGATTTGTGGCTATTACTAGTTTCCAATCACAGGAGAGAAAAATGTCGATTAGTTCACAAGAAATGTCTATACAAGCTTAAGGTTTGGGTGGAAAGATAAGAACCATTACATGGGGACAACGAATCTACACCCTTCACGTAGTCATACCATACCTTGTGCTCATCATGTGTTATCATTCGCTCATTAGATGGGATAGCGTTGGGCGCATGGACGCATTAGGGGTAATGTACTTGTCATGTGGCGAGTTACCATACATAATTTATGTGATATGACCTAATGGTATAGGAATTAATAAATGACCATATTACTTGGGGAAATAAATAAGAAATGGGGGTTGGATAATTAGGTTTAAATGTTATAAGATTCATCTAGGGAGATGATTCCTCCATATAGTAATTCTGAAAATGATCCAATTATAATCATAGGGGAAATTAAACATGCATGAAACATTACGTAATAAGTGCATAGATATACTTCGGATGCGGATGATGGCTCGGAGTGATGGGACTTCCGCCCCTTGGTGGATCCCGAGGGAGTTCGCTTGCTGCGGCCATATGGCCCCCTACAGTGCCATTACTCACACATTAACTTCGCCAACTTGTTCTGCTTTAACACCGTTCACCGCGCCTGTCATTTACCTCGCCTTGCTGGTTCATTTGGCTATAGATTTCATTCTGGATAATTCGTCTGCTCATTGTGTTTTTTGTAGTCATCCTTCTCCCGTCTGTGTTAGTTGCTCCCCTGCTTGCACTGTTCCAAGTGAACGCACCCAAACAGGTCAACGTTGCTCCATCCTGGGATGCTTGGAAACTCTTCCAGGTTTCCACTTCACCCAGACCAGCTACTGTCATCTCAATTTCTGTTTGCCTTCTCACGCAGCTGATTTTCAGAGATCTTCGTTGCATCCCGACTGCTCCTTCTGCCCCAAGCACTCCTAGCTTCATGTGGCTTCGATGCCTCGGCTCAGGCAGAGAATGTGTTGCAGGCATAGAACGAGCAGAGGAAGCTCTTCCCGCCCTCGCCCTTCCATTAGCTCGCCCTCGGCATCTTCTGAGGAGGACGTAGATTGGAGTTTTCATTTGGATTTTGGGAATCGGAGAGGCATCTCCTACCCTCCTGGAAGCACTCACTTTGTTCCACCTTCACAGCCTCCTCCTCCTGTCTCTCAGCCTGCCTCCCCTGCTTCTAATTTGCCCACCAACCCAGCCCTCTGCCAGTCTTCACAAAGGGCAGAATTTCACTTCAATTTCTCCTCAAACATACATGTTCTCACTGCTTTCATCACTGTTACTGTTTGTGAAGAATCCCCTATCCCAGATCCAGCTTCAATGCCCCGCCCTGCCCCTATTCCGCCTAACCCTTAGCCCTCACATGCAAATATTGACATTCTAGCCCCTCTTGAGCTAGTCAGCATTGGTCATTCCATTCTTGGAATGGAAAATTTTCAGGTGGACTTATTTAGCAAGAGTGGCACGCCAGAGAAGGACAACAATGATGGAGAAGTTGAGTTTGGTTCCAAGATCGTGGAAGAACTGGAGTCCCCTACTCCTAAATGGTGACTTTGATCCCCCTCAGCGTGCTTTGGTATAAATGTTCGACCTCATGGAAGAATTTTTTGGTTTTTTGAGTTTATATTCAGCTGTAAAAGATATAGGCTATTCCAGTTTACTGTCTCTTGTTGTATCACAGTACTTTTACTATTTTACCGGGTTCCCTTCTAAGGGCGGTGGAATTTATTTTAAAAGAACTGGTTTGCCACTTTGGGAAGTTCAGTTGCTAAGGTTAAGCTTGGACATCAAGCCCAGTTCTCAGGCTCACACAATCGAAACTAGCGCAGTTTTGTACTATTATGTTTTATAAATAGATTTAGTTTTACTGAGAAAAAAAAAATAAGTGCATAGATATAATTCATCAAGATCAACTATTTACCAAATACAATAAGAAAATATAGGAATTATATGCCATGCAATAACATATACAAATGATTAGTAAGGAAGTTAAAAAAACAAAATAATGTGTGATATATGAAGAGCAGATGTGACATTTTAATTTATATGGTAAAATCCATGTTAATTTATAACTACTATCTATATGTTATATATTTTAATGGGATACGATTTTATTTTATCTAAAAGAACTGTTAGTAATTTTATTAATTAGAAACAAAATTACAATAAATAAAAAAAACTGAAATTAAAAAATATTTACATCTAGCTTCTAGCATGTAAGATGCAATGTCTACACATCTACTCAATATTGGGTTGTACAGGGGCTCTCTGTGTAATGATTATAAAAGCTATGATTAAATATAGTTTTCGTTTTCAACTTTAATTATTTAATGGATTATTACTAGTATCCATGTCTATGTGTGAAAAAATCTAATATTTTTAAATTGATTCTTCTAATCTTATTATTGGGCTTATATAAGTCAAATTTTGTTAAATATTTAATAGGTGTTTAAATAATGTGTAGGAATTGACCACTAAAACTTTATGTTCCACTCTTTCACATCATAAAGTTCATATGAACCTTGTATATCCCATTTTTTTATATAAAAATGCATTATTCTCACATACTATATATTCTTTCAGTCAAACATAAGCTTAAACACACACAAAGGTCTTCCATAATAGTTTGACCACAATCTAGTTCTTTGTTTCACTTTAAATTCCATAGTATCCACATAAAAAATATATTCATTGTTATTCATGACTGATTTTGATTTCTTTTATTATGTTTACAAGCTTGTTATGTTCTTGCATAAAACTAAACTCACTCATGGATAGCAAGTAGTTCTCAACTAAGTCACCTAATTCATGTTAGTATTCAAGTTTGAGAATATATGTGTGTGTGTGTGTATGTGTGAGATAAAATTATGTATTCTCCCTAAACATATGATTAAAATATCACTTGTAATATAGATCATCTAATTTTAATAATAATTTGGTAGGATTTGAAAAACTTCAAAACATAATAAAAATGATAAGTGATTATAAAATTATGACTTTTTTAAATATTATTCTTAGTTATAAAAAAAATATATATTATTTAAATATTTTAATAATAATAAAATAATTAATTAATTTGATTTATATAATGTAAACAAGACTTAATTTAGACTAAAAATATTTAAAAATTAATATTTATGTTTATACAAAAATTAATTCGTATTGAAATTATTAAATTAAATTGTATCTATAAGTTGTACCGATTTTAGTGTTATGGAACCAATCAAGGACTCATGGTGATGTCACTAAAATAACATTGTCAAGGTCATTACAATGAGTGAGTATGGAGTTGTTCAAAAGCTAACAAAGAGGTCTCAAATATCACTAAGCTTCACCCTCTTTTTAATTAAAAAAAAAAAATTTGTGGGTCAAATTCTGTTGAACTTCAACTGCTCTTCATAGTTTTTCTAGCATTCATATATGGATTTCATTATAGATTGACGTTTATGGAAAATTAAATTAAATATATCTGAATTCATATTAGGTTCACAATTTTGGAATTTGGAGGATAATATTAGCTAAACCTGGTGACTTTTGATGTCAAGGCCACCTAGTATTTATGGAGGTCTATATAAAACGGCTTCACTTCTATTATATTTTTTTTAACTTAAAAAAAATCATATAATAGAGATTATCTTATATTTGGAATAAAATTATGTCCACTTTTAATCCATTGGTCACTAACATGTCTATTTCCACTTTTGTGCTGCATATGTTAGGTGTTTTTATTCGGGTAGTACCTTTTAAGCTAGTGGCACATCCCAATTAAGAGAGTGGAGGTTCAAAATTTGTGCACCCATTTTGGGCAATCAAATAAAAATTCCTTAAAAATTCACAATATTATCATACAATGTTGTGACACAATTTTTCATATAGTAAGCTTTATAAAACCATTCCTAACACAATTGGAGGTACTTTGTTTTAGTAATAAGATAGTTATAACAAATACATATCATACATAATCCTTAATATCTATGGTCCATAATCTATGAAACTTAGGTCTTATTATTTTAATTTTCTTTTCTATCCATAATCAATATAACCTTAGAATTACTATTTTAATCCACTTTGTATTAAATTTAATGACCATATTAGTTTGTTTTTATAATATTTAAACTAAAAAGTTCATATATTATTTAAAACAAATATATTTTAATTAGAACTAAATGATAAAATTGTAATATTATTAAATCTATTATGCTTAAGTATAATGTAATGCTATTTTACATTTCAATAACTTTATTCTTGTGTCCCTATCAACATATGCAACAACTCTTACCATTATCTTTTAATTGAAATATTATAATTTTAATATAAATATTATAATTTTTTAATAATTCTTTTATATTTCAAAAATAGCCCTAATTAAGCTCACATTATTGAGATGGAAAATTTTATGGTTTGTTCCGTGACTTCATAATAACTACCTGCCGTATCCCATCACCATAATGGATGTTGATGACCATGTAAGTGGATAGAATGTAGTTATGAAAACAATATTAGAAAGTGGATTGTTATATTCCTTTTAACAATGAACAAAAAATCCAAACAGGTAGAAATGATGTGCTGCTATCCCTTCAAATGGCTAGAAACCAAACGGCTAGGGAGGACATGGCACAGCCACTCACAAATTAGCCGTTGATTAAAAAAGCTGTGAGGCAGAGTTATATAATGAGGATTTTGATTATGATGTTCACAAGTTAAATTACTTTTGATTCTCCTCTTCAAAGCTGGACAAAGAAATAACGTTTTTTTTTAAACGACTTGGTGAAGGAGACCGTGCGAATGCATCCTCCCCTACTTGGTGAAGGAGAGCCTGCAAATGTTTCGTGTCACACTGTGACTACATCCCCGCGAAGACCAACGTGGAGTTCTACAGTGTGGGGATGGGGAGTTTGGACCCCAGTGCTTCCTGGACTAATGAGAAGGACGTTGACATTACGAGAGTGAATAGAATTAAGATGATGCCCTTCGGTGCTGGGAGGAGGATCTGGCCATTGGCACTCACCACATCAATCTAATCATCTTATGGATGCATGCAATATTGAGTATTATGCTTTGACTGTTGTCACAAATAATCCACCAGAAGTCCCCATGTTCCATTACTCCTGTGGAATGCAGCGCGGGGATTTGCGGAGGCAAAGTATCGATTGTATATACCTTTGCTAAGTGAGGCCGACATCGACCTGCTTCCACTGGTGTAAATCTATTTATGAGGTTCTCTCTGGCTCTTTGATTCGATTCATTTTCTAGTAGGTCTCATTTTTGGATTTGTGGGAGGTGTGAAATATTCATTTATATTGCATATTTTTATGATCAATTTCTAAGAAATATGGTAGCACACAAACATGATCTCTATTCTTGTTTCCATTAATGTATAATTTTCGGATTAATCATATTATTAAAAGATTTGATTGATAGGGTTTGCACCTTCTTTTAATCAGGATAAGGTTTGCACCTGCTTTTAATTGTTCTTTTTTAAGCTTATGTCTGTCCAATTCAATATGCAGGGTCTTCCACGACAAGATAAGATTACAACAAAATGGATCATTGGATGTAAATAAGGCCCTAAAGAAACCTAGTTCCGGCTAGACAAGAAAGGTAAGTTTATGCCTCTTCATTTTGTATTTCTTGAAGTAAACCCTTTTCAATGAATTATATGTAGTCTTTTCTTCATTTTCAAGTGGTTTTATAATTTTTGGATTAATACGGTGTTAGTAATAGCACCTATTTTTTTTATTACAACTCTATTTTCGGTGTCTAAACCCAATCTATTCATCTCAGTTTTATTAGTAAAACCCAGTTTATTCATCTCGGTTCTATTATTCCATTTTCTTTATGGTTTCCTGGGCTCGCCATAGTTTCTTTTTAATTCATTTCAGCCAGTTGTAATCTCTTTGTCTCAAATTTCTTGGTTATAATTTAGATATTTCTTTGTTAGATCTATCAAATATCAAATCAAATCTCTTATGGATGTGTGGGATATGTATGGATGTGTGGGATATGGATGTGTGAAATATGGAGCAGTATGCTTTCACTGTTGTCACGAAGAATCCACCAGAAAGAATCTGGACGAATGAAGCGCGGCGCTCGAAGTCCCCATGTTCCATTACTCCTGTGGAATGCAGGCGGTGATGCTTGCATTAGGAATTTGCGGAGGCAAAGTATCGACTGTATATGCCTTTCGTACGCGACATCGAAATCGAGCTGCGCTTCTTCCACCGATGCAAATCTATTTATCAGGTTCTCTATGGCTCTTTGATTTGATTCTTTTTCTCTGTTTCGATTCGTTTTCTAGTAGGATGCAATTTTTGGATTTCTTCCAAGTGCGAAATATTCATTTATATTGCATATTTTTATGACAAATTTCTAAGAATTCTGGTAGCACACAAACATGATCTCTATTCTTTTTTTTCCATTGATGTATAGTTTTCTATTTTTTTTTTCCATTGATGTATAGATTTATGAGATTAATTGTAGGATTAACCATGTTATTAAAAGATTTGATTGATAGGGTTTGGGTCTTTTTTTAATCCGGATAGAGTTTGGGCCTTCTTTTAATTTCTTACTCTATGAGATTAGATGATTTAGATGAGATTACTGGATTTCTTAAAATGATTTTCAATTATGTTTTTATGATTTACAAATATGTTTTTCATTTGTCTTATAATTTATGTTAGATTTTATTTTCACATTATTACGTTGGTTAAATTCAATGTATTTTAAATTGTATTTTCATACATTTAAATTACTTTAAAGAAGTTTTCTTATATTTAAACTTTTATTAATAACTTTTAATTAATTTATTTTTTGAATGATTTCTTCATTAATATTATGATATAGAGTAAAGTACCATAAGCTTGAGTAGCCTAGCCTAATCTACTAAAGGATAGACTAAGGTAAGTTAGAATAGGCTAGGTTAGGCTAGAATAGGCAAGAGTAGCTTAGGGTAGGCTAGACTAGACTAGGATAGGTTAGGTTAGAGTAGGTTAGGCTAGTGTATGCTAGGGTAGGCTAGAGTAGGCTAGGTTAGACTAGGGTAGGTTAAGCTAGGCTAGGGGAGGCTAGGTTAGGCTACTATACTGTAGGATAGACTAGGTTAGGCTAGGTTAGGTCAAGATAGGGTAGGTTAGGGTATCTTAGGCTAGGCTAGGATAGGCTAGGCTAGGATAGGTTAGACTATGTTAAGCTAGGCTAGGTAAGAGTACACTATGTTAGGCTAGGGTATGTTAGGCTAGGCTAGGTTAGCCTAGTTTAGGTTAGGTTAGGTTAGGTTAGGCTAGGCTAGGCTATGTTAGCTTAAGTTAGGCTCAGTTAGGCTAGGCTATGTTAGGTTAGGTTAGGTTAGGTTAGGATAGGATAGGCTACGATATGATAGGCTAGAATAGGGTAGGCTAGGTTACGCTAGGTTAGGTTAGGTTAGGGTAGGATAGATTAGGCTAGTCTAGGTTGGGCTGATAAGATAGGCTGGGGATTGGGATAAGATAGGTTAGACTGCGTTAGGTTAGGCTATACTAGAAGCTAGGCTAGGTTGAGTTAGGTTAGGCTAGGCTGTGTTTGGTGGGTCAGCTGGATAGGTTAGGATGTGATGAATGGATAGGATAGACTAGGGCTAGGATGTGTTAGGCTAGGATAGACAGGCTAGGTTAGGTTAGGATGAGATTGGTTGGAGGCTGGGATAGTTTGGGCTAAGTCTGTTAGGCTAGGTTGACTGAGCAGCTGGGTAGGCTAGGGCTAATGAGTTAGGATGAGTTAGTCTAGGTTAGTTTAGTTTAGGTTGAAGGATACATTAGGCTGACTGAGCTACCTTGGAAGGCTAGTTAAGGCTGGGCTAAGTTGGGTTAGGTGGGCTACGTAGGTTAAGGATAGTATGAGTTGGGTTGGGGTTAGGGCTGCAGGCTGGAGAGCTATCTTGGGATAGGAGATGAGTTAGGCAAGGCTAGGGTAGGGTAGTGTAGGCTAGGTTAGGGTAGGGTAGGGTAGGCTAGAATAGGGTAGGATAGATTAGGGTAGGTTAGGCTAGGATAGGGTAGGATAGGGTAGGGTAGGTAAGGGTAGGTTAGGCTAGGATAAGCTAGGGTAGGCTAGGTTAGGGTAGGTTAGGCTACACTAGGTTAGGCTATGGTGGGTCAGGGTAGTGTAGGCTAGGCTAGCATAGGGTAGGTTAGGCTAGGCTAGGCTAGGCTAGGCTAGGCTAGTTTAAGGTAGAGAAGGGTAGGGTAGGTTAGGTGAGCTTAGGTTAGGTTAGGCTAGGTTAGGCTAGGCTAGGTTAGGCTAGGGTAGGGTAGTCTAGGGTAGGCTACCCTAGGCTAGGCTAGAGTAGGCTAAGCTAGGGTAGGGTAGGGTAGGGGAAGGTAGGTTAGACTAGGATAGGCTAGGCTATCTTAAGCTAGGCTAGGATAGGATGGTCTAGGGTGGGCTAGGCTAGGGTGGACAAGGCTAGGCTCGTTTAGGTTAGGCTAGGTTGGGCTACGCTAGGCTATGTAAGGTTAGGTTAGGCTAGGATAGGTTAGGTTAGGTTGGGAAAGGTTGGGTGAGGCTAGGCTAGGTAAGGTTAGGTTAGGCTAGGTTAGGTTAAGTTAGGTTAGGTTAAGGTAGGTTAGGTTAGGTTATGTTAGGTTAGGGTAGGCTAGGCTACGTCAGGCTAGGGTAGGGTAGGGTAGGGTAGGTTACGGTGGGTTATGTTAGGTTAGGCTAGGTTAGGCTAGGCAATGTTAGGCTAGGCTAGGCTAGGCGAGGTTAGGCTAAGCCATACTAGGCTAGGCTAGGCTAGGTTAGGCTAGGCTAGGCTAGGCTAGGCTAGGTTAGCCAAGGTTATGCTAGGCTAGGTAAGGCTAGGCTGGGCTAAGCTAGGCAAGGCTAGGTTAGCTGAGGCTAGGCTAGGCTAAGCGACACTAGGCTAGGCTAGGCTAGGCTAAGCGATGCTAGGCTAGGCTAGTCTAGGCTAGGTTATTCTAGGTTAGGTTAGGATAGGTTAGGCTAGGTTAGGCTAGGCTAGGTTAAGCTAGGTTAGGCAGCGTTAGGCTAGGTTAGTTTAGGTAGGCCTAGGTTAGGTTAGTTTAGGTTAGGCTAGGCTATGTTAGGATAGGATAGGTTAGGCTAGGCTAGGCTAGGCTAGGCTAGGCCAGGGTATGTTGGGGTTGGCTATGTTAGGCTATGCTACGGTTGGGTATGTTAGGCTACGCAAGGTTAGGATAAGTTAGGTTACATTAGTATAGGGTAGGCTATTTTAGGCCCGGTAAGCTAGGCTAGGCTAGGTGTAATATCCCAAAATGGGAACTATGAGCAAGGGATGCCTGAAAAATGCATTTTTCAGGAATGACTCCTAGAGGATTCAAAACCAAGACATGGATCCCTTAGATCAATGTATCTATGACCGAAATCCAAGGGGAGGCTCCATACAAATCACTCTAGGTGGGTTGAACAGATCTTCCAAACCTAGTTGTCTTGAAAAAGTGCCCAATGAAGGGACTGCATCTATGTATGAACAAGGGATAGAGTAACAGCGTTATTTTTATGAGCCTGAATACATGAAGATGTAGGTAGCCAAAAAATTTATAATATAGTAGCAAGAGAGTACAATTCCTTGACAAAAGAGTCACTCAGGATTGGCAATACAAGCCTCAATAGATCATATACATGAAATGTGAAATATACTGCTACACTCAGAATGCCCTAGGCTATGACTGCATAGTTTATAGGAGATACTGCAACATACTGAATAATAATACAAATATATAAAAATATATCGCTCAAGAAATGTGCAGGAGAAAGCTCTCAACCCCATAAAACAATAATACAACAATCCTTAGAAGGATTGTCTGAAATATATACAAAATGGAAAAATTGCAGAAATGTCGGAGTTGCAGTAGCAGTGGAAACTCGAGAACTGGAACTAGATGGAGATAGTTGAATATGATGCACAATATGAGTATATCTCCTCTAATGGATCTTCCAAGTGAAAATTTGATCCTATCACTGAAGATCTTACCCTCCAATCAACATTGCAAACTCCCTCTGTAAATGTACTTTGAAAATAAAACAATCACTAAAGGATATTGCACTGTAGGTGGAATAAAATGTGTTGGCCAAATGCGAAGATGTACAATATTCTATGAATCCTCCCTTACTGATCTCCCAAAGGAAATAAGTCTCTCTCCTCTGAAGAGCAAGCCAAAAAATGGTGTTTCGGAACCTCCACTATAACACCCTGCAACACAATGTTATAATTAAGCAGAAAAAACGTTGTAGTTGAAGGAGGTGGCTTGGCCTTGAGCATGAATGTGGAGAAATAAAGTGAAATCCCTCAAGAGGCCTCTAAATAATGAGAATGAATCCTATAGAGGAATTCCTTATGCTAAACAACACTACAACTCTGCTAAACAACATTGGAGAACAAGGTGGCCCAAAACATTTCATCCATGATGAACACGACATGGTCATCATAGAGTATCCAAATGGGAAGTATGCTGAAGGTTTTACATGATGATGCATGATACAAACAATGTATCAAGAGGACACAACACAGTCTCATCCACTCTAACTTCAAAAAATAGCATGGAAAGTAATATGAAAAAATCATCACATCTACTAATGAATAGTAAATGGTTGAATGTTTCAACAATACATGATCAAACACTTGCTCATGGTTATACAGTGAATGGCTATAAAACTCATGGCCCAACCCAAAAGAAAACAAATGTGTGGCTATGTTGGACATATCTCCTCCCATGCTCCCATTAGAACATGTAATGCAAAAAATGTGGGAATTATCTCTCCTCAAGGAGACATCCAACTCATGTGTCAATTCCCCAATCATGCTCTCAACAAGAATATAAACAATATCAGCAAATGAAGTCATGATCAGTACAAGAATGAAGGAGATACTGATGGCTTCATGTGGTGTTTGAAGATACCAAGAGCCTCCTAAGGATGTACAACACAGTCTTACAAACTGCTGCTTTAGAAATTTACATGGAAAAATGTTTCTTGATACATGGTCAATCATGCATGTCATCATACAGTAAATGGTTGGGTGCAAAAGATAAACATACATGTAATGATAAAACATTTTTCCAAGGCCACATAAAATATGGCTATGTCTATCATATAGTTTGGCCAAATTTTGATCATGGATCAATATGAAAAACTTTCCCTCTTGTGGAGAAATGCACTGCATAGTAATGTTAAGAGCATGAAATTGTTGTGTTAGCCAGTCAATAATTGGAAAAAAAAATTTCTTACCATATGCTGGAAGTAAGATGACACATGGGTCCATAAATGAGTCCTCCATAGTGGTTTGGTATGCATCCATGAAGAGGAATGAACTATGTGTTGCATGAAGATCCTCCTTCTCATGCTTGGAAGCCCAAGTCAAGAAGAACATATCATCGTAATAGATGTCTCCATCCACTAACCTATCATCCTTACCCCCTCCTTTTCCACCAAGTGCATCCGATGTGAAGTGATCCTAGGGACAGTCCATCCATATACCCTTAGAGAGAGTGCATGAGATAGGGATCATGGAGGAAAAAGCGACTGAGTTGGGAAAGGGATTTTTTGATGTTAGGATCAAATATTCCATGTTGAAGAGCAGCTTTAGGAAGCCCAAGCATAGAATTCAAGATTGCAATATCAACTTCAACAAAAATACAAACAGATGGCCAGCATGGGAGATTTGTGCATGGAGGCCATTAAACATAGATACCCATCAGACCCCTATGCAGTCTACCTCAAAGAAAAATGGATCCTATTTAAAATCATGATACTAGCCTCTCACGGTTCCTTACCTTTTCATAACTAATGAGAATTCATTGAAATTTTCAACCAGTCAAGTATGGCAGACAAGTAAAATATGGTAGAATTCTACATGCACAATATCTTGTTGGAAAACTTGAACATTTGGGACCATAATCCTAGAATGGGAGACATGCGGTTAATGGAATTAGCCTCTTAGATGGTTAACGAGGAAGCTATTGCACAAGAAGTAAGGAGGGTCACGAGGAGAGAAAATAGGGAGCCTATACATATTAGGGAAAAACTATTTAGTCGGAGGGGCATCATCAAAAACCATCTAAAGATAGAAAAGGATGAT
Source organism: Pinus albicaulis (assembly GCA_034641835.2). Classification (NCBI taxonomy): domain Eukaryota; kingdom Viridiplantae; phylum Streptophyta; class Pinopsida; order Pinales; family Pinaceae; genus Pinus; species Pinus albicaulis. Next base: position 481,550,229 of record CM076571.1, read on the forward strand.
GCACTTGTAGAAAATTACCTCATCACACAAGTACAAGCCATGGCCCATTTTGATGATGCTTCTAGGTTTTTGGGAGATGAATGCATAATGGCTAGTCAAAGGAGAAGGAATAGCCTCCCTCACTACCTCATAAACATGGAATACCACACATAAAAAATATTGAGAATTTCTCTAGAAAGGGCACCACTATACAAGAGGGCCATGCAGGCCAGGAATATTCAGTGGCTTAGTTTGAAACTTAGTCCACCCTTATTTTTGGGACTTAGTGACGGGAAAAGCAAAGATGAGTAGAAAAAAATATGGTAGGAAGAAGAATAGAATGATGGATTTTACCCTCCTGAAGGGAATCCCACACTTCCTCCTTGTGAAGTTAGAGGGTTCATTAATGCTTTGAAAGAGATGCAGAATGAAGACTAAGTTGCTTAGAGGATGAGCAAAAATTTGGTAGGGCTGTGATGATGTAAGCCATCATTAGGTATAATTGGAGGGGCTAACTGAAACATATTTATCCTTATTAAGTCTCTCTTTCTCACATTTAAATTATATTATGGTCTTTTCTTGCTAGTGTAGATGGTGATTAAGGCTTGTCATACTTCCAATACCTAATATGGGTTAAATGGAGGATAATCATGAAGATATTGCACTTTTGATGAATATTTTATGATTAAAGCTTGGAGTAGACAATAAGGAGAGATTCTATGGGTATTTTCTACCTCCTTAACTCCCAAACGCACCCAAGGGATCCTTGAGATTACCTCCAACATCTCGAAATCAAAGGCAACCAAGGAAGTGGGAGATGAAGTGTACCAAAGCTCCACTTCTCTTGCAATGAAAACGGAAACATCACCTAATTTTTGGGGAGCTGTTGGTAGATACCCTCTAGGTTAAATATGGCTGAGAAAGAGCTCATTAGAATTCAAACTTTGAAGGAAGGTAATAGACTCTTAGCACTTCTAATATGTTTTTGAGATTTTTATGATTTTGTAATGAGACTATTTTCTACAATAAGATGACTATTCATATTCTCCTTCACTAATTTAGTTTCAGAGGGCTAGGCTTGTGGGTTAGGGCCCAATCAATTGACCTTAGTCTCTCTTGTGTATTCATTCTGATTTTTGTGTCATTGTAGCTAGTTTTCTTAATGAGTTTTAGCTAGTTTTCTTACATTCAATTCACTTTTTAAATTTTTCTTCCATTTCTTTGTTGTCATTTAGCTTGCATAAATGTTGGTAGAATAGCTTATAAACTCAGAAATTTTTGTGTCAAGCCTCCCTCTCTCATCTCTTTCACTCGAACTTTAGGAGGGAAAATATTGACCACAAGCAAAATTTTCTCTTTAATCTATGATTTCTTGGAAATAATAGCTAGGTTGTTGTAGTGTCATGAATATGTCTAGATTAGAGAGTTAGATTTCTGTTCGAATGTTTAAGTAGGCCTTCATTCAAAATTCAACTCATCTTTTTGATTTCCTTCATCATAGATTTTCCAATGTTTGTTGCATCAACATGTAGCTTTCTTTCAATTTCAAGTAGCTCAAAAAATGAGGACTTCACCAGCACCCTTATCTTCATTTCTCACCCATCAACAACCTTCTTTTCATCAAATCACCTTCAGCCTTGTTTTTAATATTTTCACCTTCACACCATGATCAACCTTAGAAGTGAAAGACATGATTCTTAAGATGTTATGAGCTTGTAAAATGGGTTGGAGACCTTCCATTCATCCAAGTACACCTTCATTCCACCTCCCCTATGCTTTTCTCCATCATTTTTGGTATGAAATTTCCTCAAACTATTTCTTGTACCAATTCAAGACTTTCTTGTAGGACTTTAGGAAACCTATAGAAGAATCAATAATAGCACCATTGGATCTATCCTTAAGCCCAGAAACCAACATCAACGTCATATATACCTATCAAAACCATCAAGACACCTTCATCCCCGCATCCATGAGTTAAAAACCTTCCTAAACCACCTTAACACCTTCTCCTCCTTGCTGCAAAACAATGCATTTACATGCATAATTAGGTCATGATTAGATTCACAAGTAAAATAATTATAGATAAATAATGAAGTATATATATTTTGTTTATCCATTTGGCCTAGCAATGTGTGAGTAGATTTTCCTTCCTTCTCCAATTTAAATTCAACCATTTACTTCATGAAGATACCTAGTTTGCTTCTATTTCTTTTGAGAGTTTAAATCATAAATCTATTTCCTTGCAGAATAGCTAGATGTATTTTCTTGCTTTAGAATAGTCATTTGATGGTTAATAGAGTAATGGTTTTGTGTTAATGGTAGTTCTAGGTCTAATCCAGAAGTGTGAAAGAATTCACTCAGAAACCCTAGAAATAACACCCTTTAATAGGAATCAAAAGAGGATGACATGAGTAGAATACATCTGTTGTCTATATAGCACTTTCACCTCCAATTTTTTAAGAACCTCGGGCTGGTAAAGTAAAGTATATTAGCCCCTGGGAGTTGCAACATTCCTGGTATAATACGAGGGCTCACCAAAAACCAAGGAAAAGTACATTTAGGATGGAAACCTATCCAAAATTAGCACCACAATCTTGTGGACCATTTGAAACTTAGGACTAGGTTGGACTAGGTGGGACCCGTAGCTTATCAATTAGATTTACCTACTCGCATTAAAATTCATAATGTTTTCATGATTCTTTACTTAAGAAATATATACATGATAGCTCTCACATTATTTATTGGAAAATTATATAGCTAGAATTCAAAGGAGACTCCCTCGAAGAACATCTCTGTATTCTAGAGAGGAAAGAGATCTAGCTCTGAAATCGAGTAGTTTTTTCATATTAAAGTGCAATGGAAGCACTTTACTACCAAAGAGGCTACATGGGAGCGAGAAGATGAGATTCTTGAAAACTATCCAAAAAATTTCCAGAGAGAAGAAACTAGAAATTAAACATTGAGGAAAATATAGTTAAAAGGGTGGAAGATGTGATATCCCTATGTTTTTTGAAATAATTAATATTGTTATATTTTTCCAGAATTAAACTATGTTGGATTCAATGGTGATTCCATAACTTATGTAAATGAACAATATACATGTGGTTATGAAATCAATAATTGCAGTTATAAATTAATGGGAACGGAAAATTACTTGAAATGAGACACTTAACTAAAGAGATAATTTCTAATCTCAATCATAGATAAGAGTGAGATAAATATTGCATGATAAATATATGTTTCTAAAATAACAAATTTAATGTATGGGAGACAAAGATCCATTAAATATACTAGCTAGAGAAAACTTCTAGTACATTGAAGGATAAAGAACTCCTGAAGATAAAAAAAGGCTTTAATAACAAAAATACTTCCATAAAAGCAGGACAATGCTAATGGAAGAAAAGTTAATTAAGGAAGAAAAGGTATAAAACACCTAGGGAGCAGATGAAAGGGTTGCTGAGCTCTAGGGGATATTACTTGATATTAATCTTGGCTCGGGGGGAACTGGTGGTCAATTCATGGTTGGGTGGAAAGTGTACTCATTTAGTGATTCTTTTGATTCTCTTGTTAGAAATTCTATGAGATTTATTTTGTTGATGAATAGGTACCTGCATATTGTGTATTGAAGGAATGGATTGAACTTAAAAGGGTAATTAGGTTGGCAAGTAAACATATGCCTACTCTCTATTGAAGAACAAAGATACAATTTAGTGTAGAAAATATGTATTGTACTAGAAATTATTTATGTACAAATGGTGTAGACAATATATTTTCATGGCTAAAGAGTTTGTATCGGGTAAATTCTTTGTAGTGATAGGAATTATATTTTTTGTGATTAATATATAGGTTGAAAGGATTTTAAATGTGATTTTTGTTAAATTTTATTAATACTTGTCACTGATATGAAGGTATGATCTCTTGTTAATAAATTGTTTATTCTTACTATTTTAATATTATTGGTGGTATAGTTGACCTTTAACTATTTTATTCAGTTTATCGTATATAAGAAAATAATAATTAATTGTTAGAGTAAATAGATTTTGAGAGTTAAAGTAGTGTGCTTATAACACTGAGGTCATATCCTAATTTCTAAAATGTCCAAAGTTAAACCTAGGCATAAGGGATAACATAGGAGCATGATGGTTACCAAAGAAATGATTAAGTATTTCTGGTGCAACTTGATGTGTCATTGTAAATATAGTTAGGAAAATTAGGTTGTGTTGGAAGATAAAAGATATTATATGAAATCAGGGTAATAATGAGTATGAATGCCTTCACTCTGATACAAAAAACTACAGATATATTCTTAAGCGAGACGGATATTATGGTAATATATCAAAAAATTAGATAATTAAATGAAATAATTTTTAGGAAAATAAAATTATAAAAAATTGAGTACTAGAGTAAGTTAACTACTGTATTCAAAGAACACCCATAAACATAACCTCTGTAGAAATACTTTGTTAGTTAATTGATATTTGTATCTTAACAAATCGACCAGTAAACCTAGTTTCAACCATCGGTATTAGTATGAGCTAAGTTAATTCACTACGGGTTAATCAACTGAATTGATCATGGACTTGTAATATAAATACAATACACATATATACTATACAAAGCCATATAACTATCACAATATGCATCCATATACAAATAAATTGCCCTTGTAGTAAGCAAGAACACACAGTTATAGGATCTCTTATGAACCCATGTAAACAAGATAGCTCATAAAGAATATCAAAAAAATCCCATAGAAAAAAATTTAAATAAAAGGAAGAAAAAGTATCAAATGAAAGGGAATAGACTATCCAACAAAGAAAAATCAGCCATAATTACACAACCATTAAACAAAAAATAAAAGAACAAAACACAATTGAGTTATTCATATTTTCCACCAGATCAGACACTTGAAAAAATCAAGTGTTGGAAGGTGAAACTTGAGGATAAGTACTAAAATCATCGACTTGAAAAACTCTATGTCAGGTCAGTTGAAGATGGGTGCAAAACCTCCATAGTAGGAAATAGGGTTTGAGGGTATCTTGTGTACCTACAAAGTAGATGTCACAATCAACAAATGAGAATGATGTTGGATAAAAACAAATGATATGCATTATTAAATAATTAGCGAAGGAATTCCCATTTATATTACCCGAGTATGAGTCAATGGAGCTTGTGTTCTTCACCATTTTGTTGAAAATGAAATATAAGTTAGCTCTGAGGTAGGAAAACCATATCCAAAAGAATATGTAATGAAAAACAACCATACATGCATACATGCAGTAGGAAGATCCATTAAATTACCTAAGAAAGTAAAGTAAAACAAAGGATTGATGCCTTTGTGCAATGATTGGGTCTTATGGCTACATAGACACCTTGCAAGGCCGAGTAAAATTGTTATTAGGAAAGAATCGAACTTTGAAGAATTTTCCTTTGGCATATATAAAACCTTGGTGCTTATAAGAGTAAATATTGTTCTAATGGAAATTTAAAGCAGAATAGGCATAAAAATTCAATTAGTAACTCACTAGTACATACAAAAAGGGAAGAAGTGAATTTGTCACCTTATGTAGCCATGGTTCTTGGAGATGAACCAATGAACCCAAAAAGACACATCGAACTGTTAACCTATGGAATAGAAATTGAGTATTGATGACCATAATTTCACACCTTTAGGAGGATATGGAAAACCAAGAAACCAAATTTCAAAGTGATAATAACCACTCTTAGAAAATTTAAATTTACAAAATGGTCAAGTGTAGAACCCTTACTGTGGAAAATGAGAAAAAATGAAATAGTGCGGTGAACCATAATACCTTGACACCATAAATAGTGCATTATTGTTGTGTTGTAAAAATAGTGTTGGTATATTTGAGGCTATTACCAGTTTCCAATTACAGAAGAGAAAAAATAGAGTGACGACAGCGATACGAAAACCAGGAAAAAATGCAGATTAGTTCATAGGAAATGTCTATACAGGCTTAAGGTTTGGGTGGAAAGATAAGAACCATTAGATGGGGACAACGAATCTACGCCCTTCACATAGTCATACGATACCTTGTCCTCATCATGTGTTATCATTCGCTCATTAGATGGGATAGCGTTGGCCACATGGATGCATTAGGGGTAATGTATTTGTCATGTGGTGAGTTACCATACATAATCTATGTGATCTGACCTAATGGTATAGGAATTAATAAATCACCATATTACTTGGGGAAATAAATAAGAAATGGGGGTCAGATAGTTAGGTTTAAATGTTATAAGATTCATCTAGGGAGATGATACTTCCATATAGTAATTATGCAAATGATCCAATTATCAGCATAGGCGAAATTAAAGATGCATGAAACATTGGGTAATAAGTTCATAGATATAATTTGTCAGGATCAACTATTTAGCAAATACAATAAGAAAATATAGGAATTATATGCCATGCAATAACATATGCAAATGATTAGTAAGGAAGTTAAAAAAACAAAATAATGTGTGATATATGAAGAGAAAATGTGACATTTTAATTTATATTGTAAAATCGATGTTAATTTATAACTACTATCTATATGTTATATATTTTAATGTGATATGATTTTATTTATCTAAAAGAAATGTTAGTAACTTTATTAATTAGAAACAAAATTACAATATAAAAAAAGTGAAATTAAAAAATATTTACATCTAGCTTCTAACATGTAAGATGCAATGTCTACACATCTACTCAATATTGGGTTGTAGAGGGCCTCTCTGTGTAATGATTATAAAAGCTATGATTAAATATAGTTTTCATTTTCAACCTTAATTATTTAATGGATGATTTCTAGTATCGATGTCTATTGTGATAAACTCTAATATTTTTAAATTGATTCTCCTAATCTTATTATTGGGCTTATATATGTCAAAGTTTGATAAATATTTAATAGGTGTTTAACTAATGTGTAGGAATTGACCACTAAAACTTTATGTTGCACTCTCTCACATCATAAAGTTCATATGAACCTTGTATATCCCATTTTTTTATATAAAAATACATTAATCTCACACACTATATATTATTTCATTCAAACATAAGCTTAAACACACACAAAGGTCTTCCATACTAGTTTGACCACAATCTAGTTCTTTGTTTCACTTTAAATTCCATAGTATCCACATAAAAAAAATATTCATTGTTATTCATGACTGATTTTGATTTCTCTTATTATGTTTACAAGCTTGTTATGTTCTTGCATAAAACTAAACTCACTCATGGATAGCAAGTAGTTGTCAACTAAGTCACCTAATTCATGTTAGTATTCAAGTTTGAGAATATATATATGTGTGTGTGTGTTTGTGTGTATAGTAAAATTATGTATTCTCCCTAAATATCTGATAAAAATATCACTTGTAATCTAGATCATCTAATTTTAAAAATAATCTGGTAGGATTTTAAAAAATTCAAAACATAATAAAGATAATAGGTTATTATAAAATTATGATTTTAAAAAAAAAATATTATTCTTATTTAAAAAAAAAAAATCATTATTTAAATATTTTAATAATAATAAAAGAATTAATTAATTTGATTTATATAATGTAAACCAGGCATAATTTAAATTAAAAATATTTAAAAATTAAAATTTAATTTTTAATATTTATATTTATACAAAAATTAATTGATATTGAAATTATTAAATTAAATTTTATCTATACGTTGCACCGATTTTAGTGTTATGGAACCAATCAAGGACTGATGGTGATGTCAATAAAATAACATTGTGGAGGTCATTACAATCAGTGAGTATGGATTTGTTCAAAAGCTAACAGAGAGGTCTCAAATATCACTAAGCTTCACCGCTTTTTTTTTCAAAATAAAAATAAAAATTGTGGGTCAAATTCTGTTGAACTTCAACCGCTCTTCATAGTTTTTCTAGCATTAATATATGGATTTCATTATAGATTGAGGTTTATTTAAAATTGAATTTACTAGCAATTGCACCATATGTTGCAAAGGAAACGATGTAAAGCAGTAACATAGAAAATAGTAGTATAGAGGAAAAAATATGTGATATGTTATGTGATTTAATTGAATATTGAACTTATAAATATGAATTAATTTATTTAAATTAAATTATAGGTTTGGAGAATTGTTTGGATAAAAAAATTGGTTTTTTATAACCTAGGCATGCTCTTCCTTTCATAGTGATGTCTTATTATGCACTATGGGCCACATGGCAGACTATTCTCTGGTGAAACAACGATAATATCATCCATAATGGCCATCTCTTCTTTTATAATACAAAATAAAAAATCAAAACCCTGAATACTTTTGCTGTTGTGAAGCAGAAACATCAAAACTTCCCACTTCAAAAACCCAAAGCTTGCAGTCTATCCTCAAAGCCTTAAAGCCTTAATTTATATTGAATGAAGCCATTAGTGGGAAATGATTTATGGTGAATGAGATGCAACTAATATCTGACCAGAATATGAAGAAAAAATTTGTGAGCTTTCTAGTTAAAAAACAACAGTACCATCCATAATGTCCATCTCTTATTTTATCATACAAATTAAAATATCAAAACCCTAATTACTCTTACTATTGTGAAGCAGAAACATCAAAACGTCCCACTTCAAAAACCCAAGGCTTTCAATCTGTCTTCAAAGCCTTAATTTATATTAGAGGAATAACTAATATCTTTTTATTTGCATTCTTATTATACACTAAAAGAACTACTAATATCCTTTTATCCTTTTTAGCATTTTGAGCATGCAATGCTATAAGAGTGTTATAAGTCCTTGTAAACAATGAATGATGAACAATTAGGTAGAAACCCTTCTTCCTGCATTTTGTTAATGAAGTAATTGGATTCATCTAGAAGTCCCGAACTTGCAAGTGTCTAAATGACAAAGGAATAACATCTCGAAATTAAATATAACAACAATGACAATCTTTAAAGAGCACGCTCATTTCAAATTCTTGAATAAGAACCATAAAAAGAATTAAATCTTCTAAAAAGAACATTTTCATCTTCCATAAGGTATATAAAGTTCATCTTGGCTAATGAGGCTGTAGTGCCACGGTTTTGACATCCGCTTCGTCCAGCTCCCTCGACATCAGTTGAAACAACATAGTAAACACAAACAACCACACATAGAGCACAGTAGACACAGACAACTACACATACAAAAGCACCTTCTATTCATACCCTAATAGGTATCACAAAAGACCAACATAACTTTCACTTCGACGAATCACTACCACAAATACACACGATAATATAGTCGTCACAACACAGTAAACACAGACAACCACACATACAACACAATAAACATAGACAAATACACATACAAAAGCACCTTCTATTCATACCCTAATAGGCATCACAAAAGACCAACATAACTTTCACTTCGACGAATCATCACCACAAAGACGGAGCACGAGATGCAGATTAGATTCCTTCTCAATGTTATAATCAGCTAGAGTACGTCCATCTTCCAGCTACTTATGAACAAAAATCAGCCTCTGCTGGTCAGGAGGGATGCCCTTCTTATCCTAAATCTTAGCCTTCACATTATCAATGGTGTCTAGTTTTTTTTTATTTAATAAATTTTACAGACTTAAAAAAACAATCCTCATAAGATATAATAAATCCTTTGATAATCGTATCAATACCTCATATATATTTCTTAATTGCCTCATATATATTTTTTAATTTCATTGTGAAATACACTTCTCTTCAAAATAGATTTATGCTAACCAAAGATATTATTATATATATTTTTATTTATTTTATTATGGTAATACATTTACTTCATATCTATTTAATATTAATTTGTTTATTTATATAATTTTAAATAATATATATTTATTTAATTAATATTAATCATTCATATATATTCAACCCTATATCTATATATGTTATATCATGTAATATTCATGATGCATTCCATTTAACTTATAAAATAAATAATTTATATGTTGTTAATTCATTTCTTAACCTAAGACATTGTTATATTTATAATGCATTCTATTTATTTTATTTAATTAATATTAATCATTCATATATATTCAACCCTCTATTTATATATGTTATATCATGTAATATTCATGATGCATTCCATTTAACCAATAAATAAATAATTTATATGTTGTTAATTCATGTCTTAAGATAAGACATTGTTATCTTTATAATGCATTCTATTTAATTAATCGTGATTTATATCGGAGGATAATTTTCAATTTTTATTAAATTGGTGATTAATATTTTATTGGACTGAAATGTTTTACGTTATTATTATATTTAATTAATAATTTTTTATTAAAAAGGGATTGTTTGCAAGTAAATGAAGCACTTAACGATGGGCTATCATGTGTGTTGCCAGGAGGATATTTGATAAGTGTCCATTTTTTACTAGTACATATCATTGAGTGATTGAAGGGCAGATTTTCAGTCCCCTACAAGGTTGCCAGGTTCAAGCACGTGGTGTGGATGCTGCATAATTCTAATACAAAGGCAATATTCAGATGGATCCCATCTTGGGGAAATTGGTCCACTTCTATCTTTGTCATTAATCCAAGTGAAAGCACCCTGAATTTATTTCTTTCATGGATTATCTATATTGTACAATCTCTTACATGTTATTGATAGGAATTTTATTGTTATTGTTCATTACTAGGGTTTTATGAGCGACAATAATTTTATCACTAAAATAACATCTATTTATTAAAGTAATTTATCAATACATGTTGTTCAAATGAAAAATTGGATACTATATTTTCGGTGGAAGATAATATGGGAATATTATTTTATTTATCATTTTAATCTACTTTGATGCATCCAAAATCTGCCTATATGTAACTGTAAACAACTAATGCGGATGGATTTTTTTTAAGAACTAGAGCCCTTAGATTTTTTCTATTATAAACCCTCTGATACTCGCGACTTGTATTTGAGCAACCAATGATAATGGTATACTCAGTGCCATTGGTATCGGATTTACTCAAGGATGAATAATTCTCTCACATGACACAATTGATGATAACCAAGGTGTAAGACCTATATATATAAATATTATTTTGTCACTATTTTTTTATATTGTTTGAAATGTGTTACTCTCTCAATGTGGAAGTCAAGTTGACTTATAATTCATTAAAATAAATAGGATGTAGGAAAAAAGAAAGGCTTAATTATAAAAATCAAGCATGGTTTTGTTAAGGTGCAGTTATCTTATATAAATTTACAAATTTTTGAATATATATAATTAATTGATATTTATTGATGTTAGTTGAAGTTAGTTTGCTTAATTTTATTTAATTCAAAATATGTAAAGAAATTTTAATATAATTATCAACTAAATTTAGGTTTTTGATAGATAATTTTAACATTAAATTATAAAATATATTACAATATTACAGAAAATTATATTGAAAATATTTTATATTAAGAATCTATGATTCAATCTATGTTAAAATATGAAGTCTATCTACTTACCTTAACACAAATTTAGTTTAAATCAATTATGATAAGTGAGATATTAAATTAAAAAACTACATGTTTTTACTTTTAAAAAACTCATTTAAATGTTTATAATCATATAATCAAATGTTTTTTAGACATATTATTTACAGAAAACTGTAAATAATGTATATATGGAACATATAGTAAAATTTTCAGAAAATGTTTATAATATTGAGTATTTTAGATATCTGAAAATATATGAAAATAAGTATTTAAGATGTAAATTAAATTCAAAAATACATATAAATAATATAGATTATTAATGAAACAATAAATTAATAAATAAGAAAAAAAACACCTCAACAAATAAATATTTATTTTGTGATGTATAGCAACTATTTTAGTTATAACGAACTTTTAAATTTTATTTATTTATTTACATATAACCATTATTTTAGTTATAACTAATTTTTAAATTTAAGAAAAATATTTTTTAAAGTTTTTAAAAAATAAACTTCCATTTTATTAACAATTATATATTAGCTCATCTTCAAAGAAAAATAAAACAACTTTAACCAAAAAGAATACAATTACTAAACCATTTTCATTCCATTAGTCTTTATCTATGAAAGTGCAGTATGATTCAGTGCTTACATTTCATCCATTACCACACAATTCCGGCATAATGCTATAGTTAGTTATAGTTCTCAGCACAGTTGAACTTTACGGCATAATGCTATAGTTCCTCTTTTATTCTCAGCACAATTGAACTTTCTTGAAGACAAATATATAATAGGAATAACAGAGTCACCATGAAACCAAAGATCAAGAGACAACACACAGCGAAATTTGCATTTGAAGACATCTTAAAAATATTGCAACCATGACCAAAAATCAAGGCATCAGAAACAATAAATGAAACCTAACATAGTAAAAAATCTCCAAGTTCATAGCTTTACAAGAAATCAAGAAAACTTTTTTATGCTAAATTACAAACCGGAACGACTCTCAAAAATTGAAAAATAAATGTAGTTCTACAAAAACCATAAAATACCTAAATTATCAAAACTTTATAGAATTTATAGGATTACAATACTCTGGAATAAGACAGTGTAGATATTGGTTTTTCCAATAACAGTCATGGGTACGTCATGAGAAAAACAACACAGTTACCCTAATAATGCTCAACCATAATGTTTCAAATTTGTCAAAATTTAACGAGAAGCAACAAATATTCTTCCCAAACACACAACAATCCAATCTTATAAAGAAATTAAGAAGGCTGAGTTGCCATACCTGTAAATAAAAGCTGTCGAAAATATTCACAATGAGATAGAAAAACCAAGCGCGCCTATGAAGATCACGGGAAGGGTGGGTTGTATTTATAGGAACCAAAGTTGTATTTATAGAATCCATGAATGCAAATCGTAGGAACCAAGTTCATATTTGTAGCCCCAAAACGTAGAACCACACACAGATGGAGCCGCACAAGTGGAATGGCATGCGGCAACCTTCTGCATTGCCTGAATCGTATCTTGGCATCCTGGCTGATGTGGCTGTAGTGCCAGGGTTTTGACATCCGCTTCGTCTAGCTCCCTCTACATCCGCTTCGTCCAGCTCCCTCATGTCTAAATCGAAGGAGAGGCACAAAACATGAAGGTAGAAACTTTGGTATCAAATATTTTGGAGAAATCAAAGGATTCTTAGACATTTCTTTCAATTTCATGGCCACACTTCACTTGTTTAACGGTTTTCTTATTTTAACTAATTAATAACCATATTTAATTGTAAGGTCCATAGTGTTTCAATAGTCCAACATCCAAATCAACATTTCACAATAGTACATGTGGAATTTGAGGAAAGCTGTTTTCAAATAAGAACACTTTATAGCGTAAATATTTCTAAATTCATATTAGGTTCACAATTTTGGAATTTGGAGGGTAATATTAGTTGATCCTAGTGACTTTTGATGTCAAGGCCACCTAGTATTTATGGAGGTCTATGTAAAATGGCTTCACTTCCATTATTTTTTTTAACTTAAAAAAAATCATATAATAGAGATTATCTCATATTTTAAATAACATTATGTCCACTTTTAATCCATTGGTCACTTACATGTCTATTTCCACTTTTGTGCTGCATATGTTAGGTGTTTTTATTAGGGTAGTACCTTTTAAGCTAGTGGCAGATCCAAATTAAGAGAGTGGAGGTTCAAAATTTGTACACCCATTTTGGGCAATCAAATAAAAATCCCTTAAAAATTCACAATATTATCATACAATGTTGTGACACAATTTTTCATATAGTAAGCTTTATAAAATCATTCCTACCATAATTGGAGGTACCTTGTTTTAGTAATAAGATAATTATAACAAATATATATCATACATAATCCTTAATATCTATGGTCCATAATCTATTAAAGTTAGGTCTTATTATTTTAATTTCCATTTCTATCCATAATCGATATAACCTTAGACTTATTATTTTAATAGGCTTTGTATTAAATTTAATGACCATATTAGTTTGTTTTTATAATATTTAAACTAAAATTTCATATATGTTATTTAAAACAAATATATTTTAATTAAAACTAAATGATAAAATTGTAATATTATGAAATCTAATATGTTTAAGTACAATGTAATTCTATTTTACATTTCAATACCTTTATTGTGTGTCCCTATCAACATATGCAACAACTCTTACCATTATCTTTTAATATAAATATTATAATTTTATAATAATTCTTTTATATTCTAAAAATAGCCCTAAGCAAGCTCACATTATTGAGATGGAACATTTTATGCCTTGTTCCGTGACTTCATAATAACTACATGCCTTATCTCATCACCATAATTGATGTTGATGACCATGTAAGTGGATAGAATGTAGTTATGAAAACAATATTAGAAAGTGGATTGTTATATTTGTCAAACCAGGAGGTAACTCCTCAAAACTAGAATGTGTATTAGATGAAGAATGTACATGCTTATATAGATGGGAGGTGAGGCTATTGGGATTCAGCTCCCAATGACTCTTGGCCTTCCTTATTTCCTAATAATAAATAATATACAAAAAATACATATGCACACCCATCCATAGGATTAGGTGTCAACATTCCCCCCTTTAATCCGAAGGGATGTTGGTGAGTCCAAGCATCGATCTGAACTTTTCAAACTTTTCTCTTCCAAGTGCTTTGGTGAAGATGTCAGCAGTTTGCTCATTTGTGGAACAATGATGTAGATGGATGGTTTTGGCTTGAACATGATGTCGAATGAGATGGTACTTTGTATTGATGTGCTTTGTTCGATCATGGAACTTTGGGTTCTTGGCCAACTTTATTGCAGAAGTGTTGTCGATCATGAGTGGAGTGGAATACATTTGTTTCATCTGCAAATCTTCGAGGATTTTCCGGAGCCACACAATTTCCTTTGTTGCTTCAGCTGCTGCCACATATTCTGCCTCGGTCGTGGAATCTGCTGGAACTGACTGTTTGCGTGATCTCCATGAGACAGCTCCTGATCCAAGACTCATGGTGTAACCTGTAGTAGACACCCCTATTTCTTTGTCGCCATCAAAGTCTGAATCAGAATATCCGGTCAAGTTGAAGTCACCTACCTGTGTATATTTGAGTCCAAAGTCTTGAGTCCCCTTCAAGTACCTTAGTACTCTTTTTGCAGCAGACCAATGTCCTTCACAAGGTTTTTGCATGAACCTTGAGAGGATTCCAACAGCAAATGAAATGTCAGGTCTGGTGGTAGTCAGATAGATAAGACTTCCTACAAGCTGTCTATACTTAGTTGCATCCTCAAATTCCTTCCCTTCAATAGATGTGAGCTTCAAGTTTTGTTCCATTGGAGTGCTTAAGGGTTTACAGTCATCCATTCCAAACTTGTTCAAGAGATCTCCAATGTACTTCTTCTGAGAAAGAAATATGAATTTAGGATGTTGAATTACTTCAATACCCAAATAGTAATGAACATGACCCAAATCAGTCATTTGAAAACCTTTCTTCAACTCTTTCTTCATGGATGCAATATAGCTCTCATTGTTTCCTGTTATCAAAAGATCATCTACATATACCACAAGATATACAACTGTTTTTCCAACTTTCTTAACAAACAAAGTTGCATCATCAAGATCAAAATGTTTGAAATCAAGTTTTAGAAGATGCTCGGTCAATTTCTCATACCAGGCTCGTGGTGCTTGCTTGAGGCCATACAAGGATTTTACAAGTTTGCAAACTTTGTGTTCTTGACCCTTTATCACAAATCCTTCTGGCTGGGACATATAAACTTTCTCCTTCAGATCTCCATTCAAGAACGCTGTTTTTACATCCATCTGGTGGACTTTCCATCCACTCTGAGCTGCTAAGGCAAAGAGAGTCCGGATGGTGGTCCATTTTGCTGTGGGAGAAAAAGTTTCTTCATAATCAACTCCTTCTTTCTGTGCGAATCCTTTTGCCACAAGCCTAGCCTTGTGCTTGTCAAGTGAGCCATCTGCTTTGTACTTGTTCTTGTAGACCCACTTACAGCCAATTGGTTTCGTTCCCAAAGGTAGATCAACCAGCTTCCAAGTGCCATTCTTTATCAAGGCATCATACTCCTTCTGCATCGCTTCTTTCCATTCATCATGAGAAGCGGCTTCTTTGAAGGAAGTTGGTTCATGATATGTAGACAAACTCAATTCACAGTTATAAGCAATATCCATATCAACAGGGGAATCAGAATTATCTACATCACCTTCGATTTCTTGAGTGGAACTTCTTGTTCCTATTTTTCCAACCTCATCAGGATGAACATCCTCCAGTGTCTTTGTCAGCCATTTGGGGGGACCTTTCTGAGATGGCCCTGGCTGGTCACTTGACTGAGTTGGGATTGATTCAAGATTCAATCTCCCAATTCTGTCAATCACATCATCCAATGTGTCATCCGTGGTCGTTTCTTCATGTGGGGGAGAGTGTGGTTCAGGAAATGATTCCACAGTTTGATTCAATATCGGAATCCCCCCTTCAAGGTGTGGAATCACATTATCAAATTCTTTGAAAGACTTTGCATGTGTGAATCTATCCGGGCGATCAAGTTGCCGCTCAACAACCTTGTCACTCTTGGAAGATTCAAGAAATATGACATCTCTTGCTATCACAAACTTCTTATTTGCTTCATCATAGAGACAATATCCTTTGGAGGTATTGGAGTACCCCAAGAAGATACATTTTTCTGCTTCTAGCACCAAGTTTGTTCCTTTGACCCTTGGGTATCAAGGCATAACAGGTGGACCCAAAGACCCTGAAATGCTTTACCGAAGGAATGTGGCCATGCCACATTTCAAAATGAGTTTTGTTTCTAATTGAACTTGAAGGACACCTATTCTTTATGTAAACGGCACATAGAACTGCATCAGCCCAAAACATCAATTTTACATTCTTGAAAAATAACATGGAGCAGACCATATTTAAAATAGTTATGTTCATTCTTTCAGCTACACCGTTCTGTTGTGGATTATATGGCACAATTGTTTGATGTTTGATTCCATGTTGACGAAGATAATTTTCAAATTCGTTTGAGGTGTATTATTTTCCATTATCAGTACATAGAGAGCCAATATGTGTTTGTGCATCATTTTCAATCCATGCATGAAAATTCTTGAAAGTTTGAAAAGCATCAGACTTATTCTTCAGTAAGTAAATCCAACACATTCTGGTGTAGTCATCAATAAATGTCATCATGTATTTGTTTTCATTTGCAGAAGCAATAGGCATAAGGCCACATAAATCTGAATGAACAAGTTCAAGTTTCCTATGTGCTCTTGAGTGTGAATCATGAAATGGCTGTTTGCTATGCTTTCCTAGAATACAAGCATCACATTCCTTAGGTTTTCTAGGAATTGTAGGCAGTCCATCAACACCATTTTTCTTCAACAAACGAAGGCTTTCATAGTTTAAGTGTCCAAATCTAACATGCCATAAAAGACTTGATGGGAATGTACCTTCATCATGATGTGAATTGAATGCAAAGTTTTGAGCATGAGCAGATGAACCTTTCAGCTTCAAGAGTCTCCCTTCTTCTATTCCCTCCATGACAAGTGAGTGATCTGATGCTTTTCTGACCTCTGCCTTGCCATCGAACAAGTGAATGGAGTGTCCTTGCTGGTGGATTTGGACCAGGGACAACAAGTTTCTCCTCAACTCAGGGAGGTATAGAACCTCATGTAGAATATGATCTGGAAGACCAGGCAACTTAAGCCTGACTGTGCCAAGCCCTGATGGCTTGAGTTTGGATTTATCTACGAAATATACTGCTCCATCAACTTTGTCAGTGAATTCTTCAAAAAAATCTTTTCTAAATGTCATGTGACATGTTGCTCCTGAATCTAGTAACCAATCATCTCTCCATGAAGTAAATGAAACATCAAATAGGTTTTCAGTTACTCCATTGTTACAATGTGCTAGAACATAGTGAGCGGATTCAGGTGCTTTACCTTTGTCTTTGTCATTGGTTTTACCTTTGTCTTGATTTCTGTGCTGCTCAATTTTGTCCCATGGTGTTTTGCATTTGGATGCATCATGTCCATCTCTATTGCACCGTGTGCAATGAAGATTGGATTTGTCAGCTTGTCTGCCCCCCCTTTCTGTGAAGTTCCTTCTTCCTCTTCCTCTTCTGCCACCTCTTCCTCTGGATGAATCTGGAGTATGAATCTTTTCTCTATGTGCCAAGTATGCAGCCTCTTCGGAAGATGAAGGGACTGTCATCTTCCCAAAAGCTTTCTCTCTTTCTGCAAACTTTTTCTCAAGTTTATCAAAGGTGATATGCTCAAAGTTTCCACTTGCTTGCAAAGACTCAAGATAATGTGAGTAAGTCGGATATAATGCCTTAACATATGCTATGAGAGGTATGTCCATTTTTACACCAGTTTTTTCAATGTCATGCATTATAGATCTTACTTCTGAAGCTAAAGCAAGGGGATCATCATTCTTCATTTCAAGACTGAACAGCTTAATCATCAATTGAACATTTTCTAATTTTGAATGTGAGTCATAGAGTTCTTTTAGTTTCTTCAAGGCTTCAAAGGCATTTGAGAATGATGAAATATGGCGACTCACCTCTTCACTTACTGAGGCTGCAATCAAGGCATAAGCCTTGCAGTTCTTGTTTTCCTAAATGGCAAGCTCTTTGTCTGAAGTGGGCTTCTCTGGTGGATTTTCTGCTTGTCCTTCACAGATTCCTTTCCACAGCTCATTAAAAATGAGTGTGTGTTTAATCTTCCGAGACCATTCAAGATAGTTCTCTTTGCCAGAGAGAACCACCCCAAAAATTGAGATGAGAGAATGCATTAGATGCTGGAAAAAAAAACTTCTGAAGAGGAAACAAATTCTGCTATAAAAACTTCAAACTCTTGAAGTATTTCAAATAAAGGGTCAAAAACTCTTGCTGGAAAAAATTTTCTGAGTTTAAAAACTCTTTCTGGAAACTAAATCTGCTCAAAAACTCTGAAGACTGAATTTAAATGGACAAAAAGTACTCTTTGCTATAAACTGATTCTGCATAAAAAACTAAATGGCAAGCTCTTTGTCTGAAGTGGGCTTCTCTGGTGGATTTTCTGCTTGTCCTTCACAGATTCCTTTCCACAGCTCATTAAAAATGAGTGTGTGTTTAATCTTCCGAGACCATTCAAGATAGTTCTCTTTGCCAGAGAGAACCACCCCAAAAATTGAGATGAGAGAATGCATTAGATGCTGGAAAAAAAAACTTCTGAAGAGGAAACAAATTCTGCTATAAAAACTTCAAACTCTTGAAGTATTTCAAATAAAGGGTCAAAAACTCTTGCTGGAAAAAATTTTCTGAGTTTAAAAACTCTTTCTGGAAACTAAATCTGCTCAAAAACTCTGAAGACTGAATTTAAATGGACAAAAAGTACTCTTTGCTATAAACTGATTCTGCATAAAAAAATGTATTTTTTTTTGTTTGTTTGTTTGGGGAATAGAAAAGTCGATATGGAATGGGGAATACGGAATGTGAATGGAAGTATTATGGTATGGAGGCGGTATGGGATATAATGAATGGTGGTATTATGAAAGGCGGAGTGGTATATATGGGCGGAAATGGTATAGAGTATGGTGACAGCGCTGTATGGACAGACCTCCAACTTATATAACACAGATATCAACGTATTGAACGCACTGGAAAGTATTAACAAGGTAACATATTAACAATGGAGACAACGTTGGGAACTGCTCGCAGCGCCGACAAAACAGTGCACAAGAATCTATGGAGGGGTCGTAATGTATATATATGACATAGCAAACGTGGAAGGGTGGAGAGCGTTTTATATATATATACGTTTCACAATATATGACTGGCGCAGGTATTGAGGGGCGTATAATGTGAACATAATGGACATACCATACAACGCATCAATAGGACGCATCACAATATAATACCACAGCATTTTATTTACATTGACAGCGTTGGATTATAATACAACCACGTAATAACAATGCAACCAGCGTTATATGTAAGGGAGGGCGGAATTGACTGTGCGTGGGCGGTATGGTCAAAAGCGGTGTTATAATATAATACAAGGCACTGTATAAATCCAAACAGCGTGGTATGTATTGACAGTGTGGTAATGTTAAATAGCGTGGAAATCCAAACAGCGTGGTATATGATATGTATTGACAGTGGTAATGGGCGGTGCAGACAGCGTTTATATAACTGACAGAGAAGCTTACACAATGGTAACTGAAGCGTTGTATAATGCATGTGACAGCGTTGTGGTGGTGTCGACCAGCAGTGGAGGCGTATGGAACGCTGTATTAAAAGAACATATATATAAACGTGCAGACAGCTTTATAAGTGACAGCATATATGAATCGACAGCGCTGGTAAATGCAGTGGGAGGAGCGCTCACTTTATTAAATGGATCGATGGTAAACGCAGGTGGAGGGGCGTGCGGCCAGAGGGAGAATGGAACAGGGATGAATGGAGAGGGCGCAAGGATAGATGGAGAATGGAGGAGGCCCAAAAGGGCGTTACAAAAAAAATTGAAATTGAATCTGCAGAATGACAGAGTTGCAGGACTGCTGGAATTGCAGAATGGCAGAGCCTACAATTTGCAGATTGACAAAGCCTGCAGTCTGCAGGAGCTGGAGCTGCAAATGTCAGTATTATATAAGGAAAAAAAAATGCAGAATAACAGTCTAGCAATTAATGAGCAGCAAAAACTATTAAAAAATATTGACTGAGCAAAGGATAGGGAGTTACACCACATGGTAGAAATGCCAATTGTGGGGCTAGCTCTGATACCATGTCAAACCAGGAGGTAACTCCTCAAAACTAGAATGTGTATTAGCTGAAGAATGTACATGCTTATATATATGGGAGGTGAGGCTATTGGGATTCAGCTCCCAATGACTCTTGGCCTTCCTTATTTCCTAATAATAAATAATATACAAAAATACATATGCACACCCATCCATAGGATTAGGTGTCAACACTTCAAAGTCAGCAAGAGTTTTCACCCATTTTTCTCGGTCAAGACTCCTTCATGTCAGATAAGTGATATATTGTATCATCTCATTGATGAATTCCTTTGAGAATCACCCTACCACGTTTAGATGTTAACACCTATAAATGAATTTGACCCATGATAAGCCAACACTAGTCCAGACTTATTCTATTCTACCTCTACCTACTCACGAAAATTTCTGACTATGATGGGTATGTGTAATGGTTGAGAAGGAGAGGCCTCATTGGGTACATTGCGCAGTTACAAGAGGTAATAATTGGGCTACTATGCACTATAAATGTCCACTACGCTAAGTCAAGAGGAAGAGACGAACATGTGTGTGTAAAGCATAGGAGGAAGTAATTAGGAGCCTATTGTTCGAAGATTCCCGGGAAAGACAAGGTATTTCATAATTATATGCTACAAGTGTCTTAATACTATCTAGAATTGCACCATGAAAATTCCTCGGCATAGTGGGAAGGTCTAGTAGATAAGTGTTAGAGGCTTGTTAACTATAACTAATCAATGCACAGTGAAGGAGAGGGAAGCTCAAGGTACTACACAATTATATTTAATAAAAACCTATATGAGCCTCCATTTTCCACTAAAATTGCACAATACATAGTTGAGGGAAGGAAAAACAAGTGATTGTGCAGTTGGGCAAGCTAGGGAGATAAGGTTGCACAATGTAATTGTGCAATGTGTAATAACTGAAGAGGAATCTTAGGGAACTACGTGATAGGGAGTTATAGTGACACAGAGAGGACTTAAATATCCATTGCAATTGCACATTTTTAAATCCAAGGCAAGAAAGATCATGAACTATGTAGTTGACATGGCTAATTAGCCAAAGTGATAGTCCAAACTTCAATTTTGCTCAATGTGCAGGTGGAGGAGGATCTCCTTAAGATGAGTAGAGTACACATGTAGGATACTTGAGGATTTAATAACTAGGACTTGGGAGTTTTTAAATTACTCATCACTTACCTGGGAGGTTTAGTATGCTAGTGATTCACATAATATGGGAAGATAGGGATGAAATTCAAAATTTTCTAAGTGTGGATCAATGGAACAAGGGAGAAAATATGATGTAAAAAAGTTTGAAAACCGAATCACACATATGCATACGATTAAAAAAACTAATAGAATGCATTTTAATCAAAATCCACATGCATGCCTTGAAACAACATCAAAACAACACTTATTTCTAGGTGCGATACTTGAAATGTGTCTTTGTGACACATAAAATAGAAGGCAGAAGTGTCGATTGAAAACATAATTTTTTACATGTTGTTGGAGTGTCTAAAAAATATACTTATGATATATATGATTAGCTAATGCCGAAGAATGTGCTAAACATTCCTCTAGTGGTGATCCAAAGTGTGACACATGCAGGAGTGGAAACAATTAAAATTGACACTTGTGACGGTAAGAAAAAGTGAAAACAACACTTAGAAAAGCTAAATAAAGTAACATAAAAATGTACTAAAGAAGAGAAAAATAAAAAGTGATACTTTTGAAACAGAGAACAAGGAAAAAATATAGTCGCGGAAGTGAAAGCGACACTTGGGAAAGAAAAAGGTGCCCAAAAATAACAATTGAGAAGACTTACTATAATGATGATACAATTTCTAGTAAGAGTGAGAGAGACTATCAAATAATGTTGTTCCCCAAGTGTCATGATAGATTTCATAGTGCATTGTCCCAAGAATTATTGGTTTGGGTTCTGCAAGGCCTATGAGTTGTGCAATTCATATTACCAATGACTGCGCAATCATTGTTACTAGAAACTATGAATTCTTTATTTCTAGAAGATGCACAAGCATTGTTATCAAGGACTGTGCAATTCTTCTCTTCATAGATAGACATTGAACGTTAAGCTTGCTGTAAATAAGTGCACTTGTAGACGTGTCAAAAGCTAAACATGTGAAATTAAGTGACTTTGATGGTTAAAATATTGGAAGAAGGCTTAAGCACACAGAAAAACATCAACCAATCAAAAAGTCACCATTAAAAACTTGAGATGAGAGATCACAATATCATAAGGAGGATCCAAAATTTAGGATGTCGGAAAAAAATTGGAGGGTGTTCGACACACTATAAAAACTCTTGCTTATTTTCTTAGGTCTACCTTTGAGCATAAATTTTTATTCTTTCAGTAAGTATTTATTTTCCATGTTTATTACCCCATATTTTCCACTTATCTTGATTAAATATATAGTCTCTCCGTTTCCTTTCTCATCTTTTACAAGACTAGGCATACCTCAATTTTTTCGAATGGGGAAAAGATAATGAATATATCAAGATTTTGGTATTTGGAGTTAAGAAAATTCCCTAGTGTATCTACGTTGCTATTGAGCCTACTGAGTACCACAACAGAGTCACCTCAAGGGATCATAATAATTTATTCTCTATCAGCAGGATTCTTCAGCACCCTGGCGATGTTGCTTGCTTCACCTCTCTACACAAAAAACATTTCTCTTCTTCACCCTTTTATTTCACCTCCAATATGCCTTATCATTTATTAGACTTAATTTTTTGAGGTGTAAGAGGGATACCAACTTATTTAAGAAGAAAAGTGGTTGTTCCTTTTTTCATGGATTTGAATGATATCTAAAATGGATATTCTTGTTTTAAGTTTCTTTCCTTTCTGTAATTGATTGAGTCAAGAAGTCAAAAGACCAATTAATTACAAGGTTAAGTGATGAATGGAGGTGCTAAAATAGATACAGAATTTTTAGTTTGGCCAAAGGATTTCCATCTTGAATGAATCATATTTTCCATTCACACATCATTGAATTTAAAGATATGTAAACCTAAAAAAAGAAGGGGATCACAAACTAGCCAACTATTCTTCGTCATCACAATTTCCATTTCAAATATTGCCACATTTTATTTTGATATAGACAAAATCACTTTTTAGGTAGAGTCTTATTAAACAAAACATGAAAGAAAAGACATGAAAAAAATAACAAGAGAAAATATAAAACTAAAATGAAAAGAAATATGTAGGAAAAAGGAAAGAAACTAAAGAAATGTGAAGACTATATGAGGAAGGGGGTAATGTGGGGCCACGAAATGCAACTAGAAAAGTAAAAATGCAACTAAACCTACTCCTAAGATAACGGGCAATAAGGTCCAGACTAAGTGAAGTGAAATTTCCTATGCAACCATCGAAGTTCTTCCCTACCTAAAAGTACAAATATGTGAGAAATTATTTCTAATATGAAGAAATTTGTGTAAATAAATATATGATCATGAATAACTTGTACAAGAATATAATATATTTACTAATATTAGAAATATCTGACATACCAACTAATTTTAACCATTCTACAGTATTACCTTTCCTATTAGAACAACAATCATACAAACCTTGAAAGCATCTCATGAATGTACCTTCATCTGTGTTCTCATTCCTAGAAAATATCAAGAAACATCAAAACTTTTTATTTACAATAGAGCTTGCTAAGTAAGAATTTTCCAACCAATCATAGATTCGATCATAGAATTCAAAAAAATCCTTTTGAAAACCCTAAAAATCTTGGGAGAATGAACTTTCAATTATCACATTTGAATCAAGGGAATAACATTGCAAATAAAATATAACCTGATCTCATTCGGAAACATTGTCAAGATATAGAGGACGTAGCGTAACCATTAGCAATGGTTGAGGTTCCTCAACTGCTGACAAGTATATGAACAATGAAATGATAAATAATGAATATCAATGGGCTCAACAAGATAAATTGAGTTAAAACAACTATCATCAGATATACTAGCAGTAAACAACTATTTGAATGATAGTTGTTAGCCCGAGTTTTATTATCACATTAGTGGCTTGATATACAAGATTCTTGATTCTCGATTTTTTTCCCTTTTTGTCCAATTCGATACCAGGTCAGTAATATGAAAGTTGATGGAATTAAAAACAATTGTTGGCATTGTAAATCTGGGAAGCCAATTAGAATAACATACTGACAAAATGCTAGAAGGATATGTCAAATAAAATCATGTATCCATATTAACATGGGGTTTTTGATCCACTAAATGATTCAAGCATTGAATGCTACCCGAAAGGATTTATTGGACTAGAAAAAAAATGATTAGCTTCATACCATTCATGATAGAGAATAGGAGTTTATTATTCATAAAATCGCTTAACATATATGAATTCTTTGGCCAAGGATGGTATTTATCTTGACAATAAAAATGATAGGCTTCATAGCTCTATGCATCCATGAAAAATATACGTTCTAATACTAGGTTCAATGCAAGAGGTTTACAATAATATCAATTAAATAAAATAGAATCCTCTATTTTATTAAAAAAATAACCTTTAAAAAACTTAAAATTATCTTCAAAAAAAAAAAAATCCTACAAGAACAATTTTTCATCCAGTGGAACAATGCAGAGAAAATAATCATGCTAGAAATTCCAAATCTAACCTAGATTTGGGACCCCATCAAGATAGTGAGAGCCTGAAATAACCATCAACAAGAGTTGAAGTGCCTCCACTCCTTGACAAGTCTCGAAAATTTCAAATATTGGATAATTATATTTTGAGGGTTGATTCATATCATGAGTTGAATTTGGAAAACTATTATTGGTTATTCAATCAAGATCGCTAAATTTTAGATGGGATCCATCTACAACACTAGTTTGATTATTTTTCAACTTGGAGAAACATGTTATTCAAGGGATAAAATTGTTCTGATTGTGTATCTAAGGATGTATAAATCAAAGAAATCTCACGAGTAACTTGAACTAAAGAATTGTCCCGATGTGAGACTTGGAATTACAAGGCAATGGATGGATGGTTTATGGTTCCATTTCTTTATTCTTCATCATGGATGACCTCACTACCTTATATCAATTCAAAATTCATCTCATGATATTGTAGATTCAAAGACCATGGCACATTTTCATCAAATGTTAATTCATTACAAGGAGTAGGGCACAAGGGATAGAAATCTAAAGAAGAAGTTCATATAAACGTATCTTCTTGAGAAATAAAAATATTTGTCGATATACCTAGGCATTCATCAATGGGATCATGGTCATTAAAATGACGATTTTCCAAGGGTTTCTCTTAGTCAATAACTTTGATTTCATTTTACTGATCGTTAAGTTCATAAGATTCTAGGTCATCCAAGAATGAAGGAACAACATATTTACAGAGAGGAATTTCAATTAAGGGAGATATATTACAAGTATCTTCACTGTTCTTCCCCTCTACCTCTAGAATCTAAAAACCTTATACCTTATCACAATTTGGACCGAGAAACTGAGGATCACGACTATATGAAGAACATGTTAGTAAAGTATATTGATCAAGTGAATCAACATACAAAATTCTATAAGATTTATATGATAGAGGATGAAATGTATAGTGTGGAGAAACAATAATTTCAATTGAAATAGATTCAGGATTAGGATTATGTCCATTATGATCTTGATAAATCAAGGGATCATCATCCACCTTACTCTATGAATTTATTAGAAATTTAATTTTTTTCTCGAATAATACCTTTACCATGGGAAGAAAAAGAGGGTGGAAGAATAGGATCAACAATTTGATTTTAATATTTCCCAACTTCAACAATAACACCACAAACTACCTTGTTAGGAATAAAAAGGGAGGGGGACATGGGAAAAAAGGGACAGTATGTTAATCCTTTGAGATTAGAGGTGTATCATGATTAATAAAAGTTGGGAGAGAATAGTCAACCAAGAATTCATATTCACAATGTTTCAAATATATTTGAACCAAAAATTGAAACTTTTCCCTGAATAAATTCCAATCGGAAACTTCTTCACGAAACACATGGCAGAGGTGAAGAGATCTATCAAAAAATTCCTTTATTGATTCATCGGGCTTAATTGTAAGTTTAATAATGCTTTCATAAACATCACATTAATCATACCTATCAAATTCTTGATGATTCTCATTGAATTTTTTTTCAAATGAATGAATGGAAGCAATTGGTAAGCTATGTTACCATAACTTAACTCGACATTAAAATGTGATGGTGAATAA
Organism: Pinus albicaulis; assembly: GCA_034641835.2. Taxonomy (NCBI): domain Eukaryota; kingdom Viridiplantae; phylum Streptophyta; class Pinopsida; order Pinales; family Pinaceae; genus Pinus; species Pinus albicaulis. The sequence goes on from CM076571.1 coordinate 481,577,190, forward strand.
TTTACAAGAAACATCATCACAATCAAGTTCATTAAGATCCTAAAATTTAAAAAATTGATATGTATGCTCAGCTATAGATATTTGACCCTCACTATCAAACTTTAATTGAGACAAGTTGTAAATAAGTTCCATGTGCAGTGTAATATTTTTGCTATTAGAAAAACATCCGAGGATTATAATTTGAGAATTAGCAACTCAAAATGAGATATTGAAAATAGAATCAATGTGCTAAGCTTCTCATTTGGCCCTCATTCTAGTGCCAATTGTTTATTGTGTTGTAAATTTGTTAACCAATGCCATTAACCAAGCTCATCTCCCAAGTAGACCTCACATCGTTTAGAGTAGGAGACCCAACCAAGAAAGAAAGCCAATTTCCATTATCCTTTGGAATTTTCCTTGGCTACAAATATCAACGTATGCTAATATATAAATCATATTTGGGAAAATAAATTAAGTTGACACTGTGAGGCATATAATTACAATGCATATAAGGTACTTTCACACAAGGGAAAAGAGAGAGTGTGCCTAGACTAGAAGAAAAGTAATAGTCTTATCCCAAAAGAGACACATAAGAGAATGAAAGAATCATTGATTAACTTTAAAATTAATTCACAAGATAACAATGATCTTAAAATCAAGTGACAATGCACATTAAACAATATGCATTCCAAAGCCAACGGAATAGTTCATTTTCATTAGTATGTGTTAAAATAAGCATACACCACAAAAAATGAAATTATAGTCTCAAAATCATTAACAAAATATGTATGAAAATGCTCCAACTCTTAGAGCTTCATATATTAAGTGAAATTCCCAAGATATATGACTACAATTCTTCCACACTAGCCCCAATAGTGGAGAATTATGTCACCACTTTCTCCTCCAAAGAAAGATATTCTCTCCTAGGTCAGTCTGGAGAAGCCAAGGTGAAAAGTCCAATGTCCCCATTCTTAAGTTGTGATGGTGTATTTATAAAAAATGATATGAATCTCCACTTCCCACGTGACTCTTGACATTCCTCATGACTCTTTAGTTTTTGTGATGAATTTTTGAATTCATAAATGACCTTCTAGCTTCTACATGACTTTATAACTTTACTGGTGACTTGTCACTTTCCATGTGGTACCCTTTGGTTTTAACATATTTTACATTTTCTCATTATTATAAATTACCTAATTACATTCCATGTGTCATGTGGCCAAATGTATTAATACATATGACTTTGTGATGACATTTTGAGAAGCCATGACTTGGAAATGGTGACATAAGAATTCATTTCATCAATGGCAAGGTCTTATCCTTATTGTTATGAATTTGACTTATTTATGATGGATATTTGGTAGTTCTTTATATCCAGCCTCCAAAGGGTCTAGATGAGTGTCAGAATATTCTAAGTCGGCATGAGTTTCCACCCCTTTATCTTGGTCCAATACTCATTCATGTCCTTCATGATGGTTCTTCCTTTTGATCCCTCTTCACAAGTGATATATTATAGCCTCTCCTTGATGACTTCCCTTAAGCATCGCCCTACCATGTTGGGATGGTAAAACCTGCAAATGAAGTCCACTCATGAAAGGCCAATACCAATCTGGAAATCATATGTTCTACCTATGCATGCTCATGGAAAGTTCTGACTATGATGGGTCTGTGTAAGGGTTGAGAGGGAGAGGGCTTGTTGGGTACATTATACAATTATTGGAGGTAAGAAGTGGGAGATTGTGCACTATAAACTCACATTGTGATAAGATAATAGGAAGAGACAAGAATGTGTGTGTGAGGCACAAGAGTCAGTGATTTGGATCCTAGGGATTGAAGCTACCCAAGAGAGAGTGAGGGACAAGGTATTATGAAATTCTCTGCTTCAAGGGCCTCACTACTAATTAGAAATGCACGATACACAATGAAGGGAGGTAATGAAAATACCTTTGTGTAGTGGGTTGGTGTAGCATATAAGGGTTAGAAAATTGTTGAATATAACTATGCAATGCACAGTTAAGGAGAGGGAAGCTCAAGTTATTGTGCATTTCTCTTCAGTAGTGACCTAGAGGATCCTCCACTATCCACTGAAACTATGAAATGTGTAGTTGATGTAAGTTTGAACAATGGATTACATATTTGGGTAAGTTAGGGAGATAGAGAGACAATGTTTCACATCATAATTGCATAATATGTAGTTGTTAGAGAGGAATATTAAGGGATTGTGTAGTTGGGAATGCCAATGAGAAAAAGAGGAATCCAATATCCACTGCAACTACACAATGCACAATATAGGTCAAGAGAGATCATGAACTATGCAGTTGAAAAGGATAAGTATCAAAAGTGATTATCCACACTTCAAGGTTTCTCAATGTGCAAGTGGAGTAGGTTGTCCTTAAGATGAGCATAGTGCACATGTTGGAAAGGTGAGGACTCATTACTAAGACTTAGGAGTGTGCAAATTAACCATCACTTTCGTAGGAGGTTAAGTATGCTCGTGATTCATGCAATATGTGAGGATGAGGATGAACTCCAAAATTGGCTAAGTGTTGGATTAATGGAACAAGGGAGAAAATTTGATGTAAAAAAATTCCAAAACCAAATCACACACATGAATACCATTAAAAATGAGCCAATGGAATGTACCGTACATAGAATCCACATGCATACCTTGAAATGACAATGTGACACATATTTCTAAGTAAAAAATTTGAAATGTGGCTTTGTGACATTTAAAATACAAGTTAAGACAAAAGTGTCAATTGTAACTAGAATGTGAGCTAAGCTATTGGAGAGTGTTTATAACATATCCTTATGATATATGTGATAAAAAAATGCAAAATAATCCACTAGATCTTCTTCTAGTGACGCGAAAAAGTGTGACACATGCAGGCGTGAAAACAATAAAAAATGACACTTGTGATAATAAGAAAAAGTGAAAACGACACTTGGAAAAGATAAAGAAAGTGAAAGAAACACATGCTAAAGTGAAGAAAAAGAAAAAGTAACACTTGTGAAAGTAAAATATAGCAAAAATGATAGTCTTGAAAGTTAAAGCGACACTTGAGAAAGAAAATGGTACAAAATTGACAATTGAGAAGACTTATAAGAATGTTGATACAATTAACGCCACTAAGAGTGAGAGAGACTATCACATAATGTTGAGTGCTAAATTTTGAGATGGATTAAACAATGCATTGTTTTTAGGGGATTTCTAGGGCCTATGAGTTGCACAAAGCCTATTACCAAGGAATACACAATCAATGTTACTAGTGAGTGCACATGCTTTATTCCAAATATTTCACAAGCATTTTTCTCAAGTACTACGCAATGCTTGTCTTCAAAGATAGATATTGACCATTAAGCTTGCTGGAAATAAGTACACTTGTCGATGCATCAGAAGATAATCATGTGTAAGAAAGTGACTTCGATAGTTAAAATCTCAAAAGAAGGCTTAAACACTCAAAAAAACATCAACCAATCACGAAGTGATCGTGAACAACTTGATACGACGAATCATAAGATCAGAAGTAGGCTCCAAAATTTAGGATGTATGCAAAATTTTGGAGAGAATTTTCCATAACGACAATAGGTCTACAAATGGAGTATTTTTGAGCCCTTCAACTCTCAATTGAAAGCCAAAAAAATAATTGCAACTCTCACTACTAGTGTTCTAGGTGTGTTGAAGGGTAAAACAACTAGTTTTTTTAGAGCTTGCATGGATTTGTTTCTGCATTCCAATCTTCATGTTGTCTATCTTTCCCTAGCATAACAAAGGAGGAATTACTTCTAAGATCTAAAGTATTCTGATGGTGAAATTTTCAACTATAACTCTTAGAGAATAGAGCCCTCCCTATGTTGTTAAACAAATCTCCTCTCTCTAAACTGTAGGAATATTTCCAACCCCTCAACGAAACTAGCAATCAAAATACTCCTTCACCTTCACACTCCACATGTTCATCTACTTTAAAAAATAATGTAGGAAGGGCATAAGGCCATAAACATCATCATGCCACTTCTCCTAGAATTGTATTTTATAGAAATGAATGATGAAGGTGGATCAAGAGGCCTCATCTGAGGTCTTAATATCCATCATATTTTAATATCCTTTGTCTAGTATATAAAAATAAATTCTAGGCTTGAATGTCCATGCCTTTGATTTGGACATGTATTTTTTGTGCATTTTCTTTATGGTCCTATGTCAAGAGGAAACAATTATGTATTGATTATTATTCTCTTCCTATTTTAAACTAAAGAAATTTTATAATTAGAAGGGATTAAAACTTCGTTGTGTGAAATTCTAAATCCTATGGGCCCTCTGCTAGAAGTTATCCCCCCTAGGGTTATCTTATTTCCCTCCTAGATGGTATAAGGATTTGTCATGTCCTTCTCCGAAAACTTCTTTAAAATTGGACAAACAAGAATCTATCCATATATGCTATGGTTTCCAAATGTTTGGACCCTTTTCTTATCTTGAATGATCTACTCGACACTACTCTAAATATTGGACACATGAACATAGTGGGGAGAGACTCCAATTATTTCCCAATATTTTTAAAATTGGATCCCTTCCCATAAAATAATCTTAGTTATTTTAAATTAAATCCTTCTTAGCTCAATGAACCCTCCCTATTGCACCTGTTTAATAACAATTGGTGACATGTATCCCCATATCTCTAAGAATCCCCTAACATTTAGTTTCAAATAAATATCAAAAGATCCAAAGGTATTATGATTGAATTGGAGAAAAAAAAATAAGGTTAACTGTAGACTCCTCATAGAAATCAAATCAAATGTTAAACCATTTTTTCAGTTGCACACCTCTATGGAGGTGCTTTAGAACCTGACGGATAGAATTCTAGACCTTGAAAATACCAAAAGAAATATCCTTCTAGATAGAGATAAGGATTCGAAAATAAAATGTTGTGCCATTTCAGTATAAGAAAGCGATGAAAATATAAATTTCTTTAATAAGGTTGAAAATTGTACGATATCTATCAATACAATCTTGGGAATGAAAAAATTTAAGGGATCCTTAGTTACCGCCTTATTAGATATTTCTACAGAGGTTTATACTCATATTTCAAATATATATTCCACCAAAAAAGCATAGACACCATTAAATAAATCTTAGATGTAGTAAGGAAATTCCCTAAGTTCATTGATCAAGAGGAAATGATTCCCTAATGGCATAGGTTTCAATATAGGGGCTTGATAGATTTCTTCATATATTTCAAAATGGAAAAAGCCCTTCCTTGGATTGAATCACAATATATTTTTATACCAAATTATTGGATTTTATTGGTGATTATCTCCTCTTACTCATTAAATACTCAAGTATCATTGGTCAAATACTTCCCCCTTTCAATTCCACCTTCATTTCCCTCGTCCCAAAAGTTAAAATTGTTGATTCAATTGATTTATTCATAACCATTTCCTTATTCAGTTCCTTCTATAAAATAATATCGAATATCACTTCCCTTAGAATTAAGGAGATTTTATATGAAAAAAATTTCCCTTAAAAAATTTGGCTACTTATCAGATAGAAAAATGTAAGATGTTATTGGACTTTCCCAGGAATTTTTATACTCCATACATACCAAGTGTCATAAACCTTTAATAGTCAAATTTTAGCTTTAAATATCCTTTTATTGGGTGATTTGATTACACCTCAAATTAATTTTAAGACATCTATGGTTATATCACTCTTTATTTTCGTGAATTCTAAATTTTATTAACATGTCCTCCTTCTATATCTGAATCAATGGGGTATCCTCTCACTTCTTACATGGTGAGAGAGGACTAAGAAAATTTTTTCCACTATCCCCTCTCCTATTGTTATTGGTGGTAAAAGGCTTAAGCAAGCTCATTTCAAAAGTAGTTCAAAGGGGTGTATTTAAGGGGATTTTCATTATCCCCCATTCTTCCCTAATGCATCTCATCTTTGTGGATAATGTCCTCATATTCTCTGATCATATTTACTCACATCTCTACATTAAAGGAAAACTTGGACCTATTCTATCATGTCATAGGAATGATAATAAATTCCAATAAATACTCAATTATTAGTTGGGTTTTTTCATAATATGAGAAGGGAATTGTTGAAAAAAAATTATCTTACTTTTTTTTGGAAATAAGCCATGACATAAAATATTTGGGTTTTATGTTAAATCTATACATCTATAAAAATTCAGAATGGTTCTAGTTATTAGAAGAAATTGAAAAAGGAATCGGAATCTATACCAATAGATGGCCATCAATAATAGGGATATTATTTCTTTACAAATTGGTAGTAGAAGATATTCCTATTTACTAGGCTCCCATAGCATGAATTCCTTTGGGAATCCTCTATAGGATTAGGAAATAAAAATTTTGCTTCCTATGGTGTATGAAAAGTGAAAAGAATTTTTTTTCTGTGATAGCATGGAATTCAATAGCTCTCCTTAAATCATAAGGTGGATGGGGAATCAAAGGCTTACCTCTATCTGCAGGGGCCCTTACAACTAAGAGCATGTGGAAAATTTTTTAAGGATATAACCTTTGGTCTCATGTGATGCAACATAATTAGATTATGTCTTTGAAAACTCTTGCATGGATAATATCCCCTCAAAATTCCCATAATCAAGGATCCATTATTTGGAAATGGATCATAAAGGCATTCTCTTTCATTTGTAATAAACTCCATTGGAAAATAGGGGAAGGAACAAATGTTCTCTTATGTAAATGTTGGGTATATTTATATTATTTTCATAGCTTATATGCACCATGAACAAACGGGGGTCATGGGGTATACAAGGAGGTGACAGTCCCCTGCACGAGATTCAGTCAAGATCCCTAAGAAAATAAATTGGTCCCTTTTTCACATTTTTTTGGTGGTTTTTTTACCATGATTTTGCTAAAAGTGGTTTTGTGGCACATTGTGGATTTTCCCATGTTTTTTTAGTTTTAGTTATGGAACTATGGTTGGATTGGTGGTTCATGTATGATGTGGGATATATATATTTTTTAATACTATACAAAAAATATAATGAAGAACAATATTGTTGTTTTCGTGAGTATGTGTTTCTAGTGTAAAATATAAGTGTAAATTTCTGTCTTTTCTAGTCTATATTTTAAGTTTTATTAAAAATGTGTTTGCATTGATAAATTGTATAGGGTTAAACCTTATGATAAATATCCATGGATTGGAATTCTTCACTAGTCACATCTTCTATGCCAAATTATCCAACAATTATCTAAATCATATTTTACTACTCTTAATTATGTCCCCCTAAATCAAACCCCTAATGGAACCTAGACTTGGATGTCCTCAAATGACCTTCTTTTTGCAATAGAAGTATTATAATATTAAGATCACTACATTCATGCTCTCAAATTTTTAAATTTCACTCTCTTAGACATGTAATATTATCTAGTATGCACTCTCAAGAATCATTTTATTTATGGCCCAAATTATGGATATAAATCTCAAACAGCACATATAGATAACCCCCCATGGTGGGGAAAATAAATTTGGAAACTAAGATTCCCTCCAAAATCCAATTTATTCATGTGGTTTATGCTTAAGAACAAAGTCCCTATCAAGGAGAACCTTTAGAAAAAAATATTCTAATGTCCTAACATGTGCCATCTATGTTGGATGGATTCATGATTGATCTCTCCATTAGAGGAAATTTCTTATTAAAAATGGCCTACTAAGGAAAAATAATAAAATAATATGTATGAATTTTTGAGAGAAAAGAAGAAACATATTTTGTAATTGTATTTTTGGCTTATCTCCTTATAGTTTTACTTGAATTTCAAGTTTATACACTCGTTGAATGCAGAATTAAATTCCACATCCTACTAATCCATTATGCATACTTTTTATAATACCCACATTGATAAAATATGAAAATACATTAAAAAAAACATGTTGAACACACTTTTTTATTGTGCTTCTTTGGCATATATTCCCCTGGGAATCCTCCATATGATTAAGCAATCGCGTGCCCACTTCCTATGGTCTAAGAAAAGAGAAAATATAACTTTTACCTTGATAGCATGGAATCCAATAGCTCGCCTTAAATAATAAGGTGGATGGGTAATGAAAGGCTTTCCTTGGTTTGGAGGAGCCCTTGCAATTATAAGTGCATAGAAAATCATTCAAGGAGATAGCCTCTGGTATCATGTAATGTACCATAAATACATTAGAACTTTGAAAGCCATTAAATCGATCATAACCCTGCACAATTCCGAAAAATAAGGATCCATCACTTTGAAAGAGATCATAAAGGATTTCTCTTTCATTGCTAATCACCTCTCTTGGATAATAAGGGAAGGAACAAATGTTCTCTTATGTAAATGTTGGATATGTGTTATATTTTTTTCACAACTTATATGCACCACAAATAGAAGGGGGTCCTATGTCATAATTCCAGTAAGTGAGAGCCCTCGTGCATAGTATTTTGGGAAGTGCCCCGTGAAAAACATTTGGGCATTTTTATACATATACTTTTGGTGGTTTTTGGCCTAAAATTTTGCTAAAAGTGGTTTTGTGATGCATGGTGGTTTTTTCCATGGTTTTGTAGTTTCATTTATAGAATTATTGTTGGATTGGTGGATCATGTATTCCATGGGATATATATTTTATTGTAATATTATGCACAAAATATAATGACGTAAAAGATTTTTGGTTTTCGTGAGTTTGGGTTTCTAGGATATAAAATTCTATGTATAAATTTATATGTTTTCCATTGTATCTTTTTTGTTTTATTAAGAATTTGCTTGCATCAATTATTTGGATAAGGCTAAAATATATAGTAAATATACATATAGACTCTCATCCCTTGTGGTATTTATGCCCTAAATTATGCATATCTCTCTCAGAAACGACATATAGATAACCACACATGTTGGGGAGAAGAACTATGGAAACTCAATTACGCTCCAAAATCGAAGTTATTCATCTGGATTATGCTCAAGAAAAAATTCCCTACCTGGAAGAACATTCAGAAAACATTGTTCTAGGGTCCTAGCATCTTCCCACTATGTTGGATGGATTAAGAAACAGTCTCCCACCTCTACATTATTTTCCCTTCAACCTAGTGATTTTAGGATGATTCTATAAAACTTTGCAACCTTTCCACTAGTTGCAAAGAAAAATTTATAAACCTTTTTCTAGAATCATGGGTCTCTCATCCTCTCCATGAAAATATAAAAATTTTTCCATTGGAAATCTCTTGGGGTATTTTGTTGGAGAGAAACATGAACATTGTTTAAAATATACCACCAAACACTACAAAGGTGTCCACAACTTTCCTAGGCATTAAAAATTCTTTTACACATATATCTACCATTGGGCCTGCTACTTCTTCTTCTAAAACTAAAATTCCAACAGAAACATCATGGGATTTCTTTGATGGAGCAGCCAAGTGCACCATGTTTATGGGAGGGGTCGAGGGAACTCTACGCATCATAACATCTAATTTTCTATAAATATAGGTGATTCTTCAAAATAAATGTTTGTAGGGTTATTTTATTTATATGTCAATCTATTTTCAGCTCAAAAATATGATTTTCACTCTCCTCAAAAATAAATTTCATAAATTGGAAGAACAGATGTGCAGTTATCTAGAATTCCGCATTGCTTCCTCTCTTTCAAAATATCACTCAAAAGTTAACTTTTACTTACTCATATTTCCTTTGAACATATCTATAGGACTAGGAACAAGAAAGCCAATAGGTTCTCAAAAACTAGATTAGATCTACATCATGGCACACGCTCGGTCCTTGAAGTTAAAGAAGTTAGGCCACAAGAATTTCATTCTCACCCTTAGGTTTGACTGGTGCTCTAATAGATATATATTACAAGAATAAAAATCAACACTTATATATGTTTATATCTACTCATTGATTATATTTTTTTTATATATAACTAAACATTGTATTTGAAAAAAAAAAAAAAATTTGATAGCTCACTCAGAATGAGTTTTTGGACTGTTGGTACTACTTTTTTTGGTTGGGAAAATTGCCAAAAAAATCAATTTTGAGGATTTGGGATTGATATATTTTTGTTTTAATATAGAGGAAATATTTTTTGGATGGCATGCAAGTTGTCTATGGAGAGGCCTTAGGCCCTCAGAATGCTTACAACATGTACTTATGTAACCCGATTTATTTTTGTTTTTTTGTAAGTTAATCCATCTATTACCTAAGAATATCATATTACATCATTCCATACATCTCATATTAGCACAGTTCGTACCATTATTCTGAATATACCTCGATGGAAACCATATCTATTAGCCGATAATGTAACAACATGAGTCCAAATATGGAGTCTACTACAATGAGCAAGTAAAACTAACAAAGATAGTGTAACATGAAAAAATAGAAAACAAAGCAAGTCATGAAAAGTGATTAAGAATCTAATAAGGTCACTCGAGAAAGATCCTATGAATTGGTAGTTACAAGGGAAAAATTCTTGAGATAACATTTAAAATGGCTTTCCCCATGATCTAGATGATCATCCAAGCTAGCCAAACACAATTATTGATGACACTACACTATTTTTATCATTATCAATGAAGAAATAATGTTATTTTGATCTTCATATTTATCTTTCGGTACTCTTTCCAAAATAGTTTTCAATTCCCAATGGAGTATGATAAAATTCATATACTTGTATATTCGTATTTTGGCATGACTAGGGTCAGGTAGCTAATTAGCTAGTTCCTCCATGATCTTAGAGTCAGAATATGTCTAGAAGTCATTAGTAGTGTAGGTTTCTAGCTAGCAAATTTATTAATGGATATTTGGAGGAGTGACAAACTGAAAAATGGATGCCACTTCTTGCTCATATGCGTGGGTACGTAGCTAACCCTATTGTGTTTTACCCCCATTGCTCATGCAACTATGCATGAGTGGTTGTGGCATATTTCCTCAATTGGAAAAGAATAGAGCCAAAAAAATGAAATAAAGAAGAACGAGGAATAGAAGAAGATTTATAAGTTTTCCAAAACCAAAGACAAGGTCATAGGAACTAAGGAATTGGGGCAACCCAATATTGGTGGAAAAAAAAATCTAATATAGCATAATCACAAAAAACCACTTCCACACAGAGACCCTCTCATGCCATAGGACACCAGAGAGCCAAACTCAGTGCATGAGAAAAAAAATTGTGTTGAATCCTAGAAAATTAACCCAACATAACTCAAAACTAGAAAATAAACAATACGAAAGGAATGATAAGGTTGAAACCTGCTACTACTAACCCTCTTCATCATAGTTGGGACAATCCCTACCATTGAATATTGAGTGGCACCACTTGCAGTAATTAACCTTAGCCCCAGAAAAACCTGTGTTTATTTGTGGCATGCAATTGATCGTAGTTGAGTTCTCGTGTTAGACCTGCAAGCACCTTCACATTAGAGCTTTTCTTCCTTAGAGACAATTGGGGCTGAAATGAATTACATGCATTTCCAAGTCCCTAACACTCTAAAACCAAAGGCAGACACCCCAAACTCAGAAAAAAACTGAAGGTCATTCCATTTTCCTATTGAACTTCCTCCTCACACTAGCCTAGTATTGATAAACAATCGAGGAAATACTTGCACCAATGGCAGGGAGGATAACTAGACCCAACGTAAATTCCAAACATCAAATTCTTGATACACAAGACGAATTGGCAGAATAAGATTGTCCATCATATGAAGTGTGATAGTTAAGTTCAAATATGTTGCATGGGGAGGACAGTCCACACCACACCCCTTGCCCCCCAATGCGACTTGGCACAACACCTAATCAAGGGATGTAACATTGTTTAGTACTCACCAACATAGATCCATCTTAATTATGGATCTTACATGAGGTCATAGGGATCAAATTTCTTTATGTGCAAAATTATTTTAAAGTGTAAAAAACAATGTGTATTTTTTTATCATTTAGATTGTATTTTTGAAGGTTATAGAGATTACATAAGATGTGTATTCAGCAATTTTATCAAGTTTTTTTATTATTAATATATTTTTAAAGATATGACTTTATTAATTCATATTAAAATATTGTATTCATAATACACAATGAATATTTTATTCTATATGGACATATGGAGAATTAATTAAATATGCATAGCATATTTATTTTTTATTTTTTATTATAGTGGACATTGCTTTTCTATTTAGAGAATATTTTATTTTTATTATAAAAGAGACAAACATACTTACACATAACTTTCACACTCCAATGTAAAATAATCCTCTAGGATCAATAAATAAAAGTTACACATTTTTTTTCGTGTAAGAAATATTTATTTATAAAAATTATTAAGTTTTTATATGCTTATTAATTATATGTTTTGAATTATTGTGATTATATTATTATTTGAAATATCATGATTATATTATTATTTTAAAATACGTTAAGATTTTTTAATAAGAAAAATTATAATTTTATTAATAAAAAAAAATTACAATATAAGAAACAAAATTAAATATTTTTATTATTTTTTTATTAAAACAATATTATATTATACCTCATCCTACTCTCCAATGTTTGAGACCACCCGATGCAAAAATTACAATAGATTAATTTATTATAAGCCGACACAATATAATTAATAAAAAAATATAAGCATTCGCTAAAACTAAAATGCCCCTTCCTATACCAGAATATAGTGTATTAAAAAAGGCCCAAAAATAAATGCATTCTTTTTCCCAATAAACCCTGTTATATTTTTCACTCAGCGCTATAACGGGAATCTAGTCAAGCTAATCCATCAAATTTTTTTTTTTCAGAGTATCTGTTTATCTGTGTAGCTCATCGTCCACGACGTACGCACCTCTGTTTCTCTGCATACCGTCCACCAACTTTCAGCAATGGGCGGAATTTCACTCCTCTTTCGTCAAAATTTCTACAAAATTACTGGAGTCAAGTGAAAACATAGTAGTGCCAAGTTGGAAGATGATAATGATAAGTCTGTTTCCCAATACCCTACAGGGACGTTGTACAGCAATATTGCTGATGATGAAAGAGAACACAATGAAGGTAACAAACGATCGTTAACAGAGAAGTCAGAAGGTGTATCAGACATGACATTACCAGTTCGACGAGAGGTGTCGTTTGGCAGTTTATTTCCGGCGGGCGGGACCTTATGGTGGCAAACCCAGGAATTTACTCACGGGCTGATCCTCTCCCATGAATTTTCAGTGAAAACAGAATCAGAGAAGATTATCGTTAAAGACATCCCTCGTACTTTGTCATCGCACGAATTATATAGAACGATAGGCGGGCCGGGACATAGGTCTCTCCACAATGTGTTGAAGGCGTATTCGGTATATGACAGTGAGTTGGGGTATACGCAAGGAATGAATTTCATAGCGGGGACGCTTCTGCTGTACATGAATGAAGAAGAAGCCTTTTGGGTTATGGTGGCACTGCTCAAAGGCAAGCAAATGCGAGGTGTGTATCTGGAAGGTCTGCCTCTACTTTCAGTTCGAAATGCTTGCGAGGGAGCACCTACCCCAACTGGCTAACCATTTTGAGGAACAAATGATCACGCCAGCAATGTATGCAAGCAGTTGGTTCATGACAGCTTTTTCCGCAGACTTGCCATTGCCATTAGTTGTTCGCATTTGGGATGTTTTCCTCTGCGAGGGAATGATCTGTTAAAATTGCACTTCGAGAATTTGTTACTGTTTCTGAGAGGGTTTCCAAAGGATGATTTGGATGCGAACACATTGATTTCAATGGCCTGCCCATTGCCGCTAGAGTTGGATTATCTGGTACGCAATCATCAACCATCAGGTTCAAGAGAAAGTAATTATGATGGATGGAATATCGTGAATAATCCAAATGATAAAAAGTCTGGGAATGATAAACCACAGAACTCTTCCAATTCTGATGGATGGATCGTGATTGATTCACATGTCGATCAATAGGATTGGAGAATCGGTGACTGTGAAATTGAATTCAACTCGATCAGTTGAATGGTGTGACATAACTTTTGTTTGGACTGTAACTGAAACCACAATCGCTGATCTCACACATGATTTACTGTGAAAATCAGAGCGATTTAATTTCAAAAAGTCTGTGGTTTTTTTTTTAATTGTAATTTAATTATTATTTTTAAAAGTTATGTAAATATTTGGAAAATTAAGAATTTTTTACATCTCAAACAATTGTTTTCTACTAATTCATTTAAACAACGGATATACTTTGTATACGATGAAAATATAGGATGATACAGATCGATAAAGATTAAGCCTTATCAACCAGAGCAAAAACCTTTAACATAGGTATTTCTCACTCTTGTCATAACATGAAGGTGAAAATACGTACTCTAGTTTACTTAGATATAAAATCTCATAATTATTTTCAAATTGGAACATATTAAAGCGAATATTTTACATTCTTTAAGGATTATAAAATTTATGGTTTTCAAGCTTGTTTAATGAGAAGATCTCCGAATTATCTACAATATGATAAAGATAAAACAATGGTTTACTGGATCCATCTCCAAAACAAGATTGATAAATGAAGAGTGAAAGAAAAAGACAAAGAAGACAAAATTTAGAAGACTTATTTAGAAGACTTAATTTAAAAACTCAATTTTATTTTTAAAACAAAATATTATCTACTTCATATATCTGTTATTTGACAATGCTGTAAAATTATATTTGTTCAATTCAATGAGGTTTATCGAGTTTGTTATTTGTTTAACTAAACTTATTTTTGATTTGGCCAATCGTGTGGCCAATATGTTATCAGTTGTTTTTACTTTACCAAACACGCCATTCTTTCCGTTTTACTTCAAAGTTCTTCGAAATCCATACATAAGCCACTATTATAGTTTCAATTAAATTTGTATGTGATTTACCTACACATACGGTATAGATAACCTCCAACATGAAAATCCATCAATTTCTCTTTCTATCGAAAAGCAAAAGAAAACACTAAAATAACTTCCTGACACGTAAGTAAATGATTATATTTTCCATCCAACAAAAGTAGATATCTTCTCTTTTTTAAGAGTATTAGATAGAAAATTAAAAAACTCAAGGCCTTTGTTAATGGATAATCAAATAGAGGAGCTTTAATTATTACATAAGTGTGATTAATACTATGTGAGAGACTTCCATACCTCTTTGATGGGAGTAAGACATTAAAAGAAAATTTTAGTTCAGGAATTTTTTAATTATTACATAGGAGTGTATACAAGCCCTTTACTAATATGTGAGAGAATTCTATACCTTAATGATAAGAGTAAATCATTAAAACAACAATTTTATAAGATGGTAATTTTTTATTTTATTTTACTTCATTTATGGGAGGACGGTGTTTGAAATTTAAAAAAAAATTGAAATATAGTAATTACACACTACTACATAAAAGGTATTTTAAGACATTTGTTTGAGACAAGAAATCTTTTGTCTTAAAAAGTCAATTTTATTTTAGTTATTTTATATTAAAATTTAATATGAATTGAATTGTCTTAAATATAAAATTTAAGACAAAAGTAGTATGAGACAAAATTAGTTTGAGACAACTTTATTTTTAAGACAAACAATTTGAGACAAAAATATTTTAAGACAAAAACAATTTGAGACAAAAATACTTTAAGAAAAAAATTTATATTTTAGACAAAAACAGTTTGAGACAAGAATAGTTTAAGACAAAACATTATATTTAAGACAAAATGAGTTTGAGACAAAAATATTTTAATACAAAACTTTATATTTAAGACAAAAGCACTTTGAGACAAAAATATTTTAATATAAAACTTTATATTTAAAACAATGGCAATTAAGGCAAAACCCATTTAAGACAAAACCATTAGTATTGTGGATGTTTGCACTGAAATTCTATGAGTAAATAGTTGATAATTATATTTTTTATTTTTGAATATATATATATATATATATATATATATTCAAACCACATGAAATGTAATCATGTCAATTTTATTTCTTTTATATTAGATTTTTCCTTTTCCATTTAACCACATTCTAAAAATATGATAAATAAATAGATTAAAAAAATATTATTTTTTGGTTGGCCACTCAAAGGGATATAAGTTTGAATCTCGTGTTTTTACATAATACTTCATAACAAGGTGATTTTCAAATGAGTTACATTCCATGAACTAAAATTGTTTATTTTTTAAATATGCTAACATTTTTAAATTACTTCAACTAAAACTTTGATATAAATTTGAAAGGAATTAAATACAATATAACAAAATAAATAAATAAATATAAATATAAATAAATAAAAAACAAAAAATAAAAATAAATAAATAAAATAAAATTTTAATTTTTCAATTGTTTTCCATATATGCATTTTAAACCTTAATTTTTTTTTCTTTCAAAATGAAAAATCAAAAATTTGTTTCTTGCATGTCTTATAGTCACATCTCGATTTTCTTTTCACTATTGAACAAATATATCAAAGAGATAAATAACAATAATTTAATTAATTTTTAGATAAAATTTTAGTATTTAATTTTTGTTATTGTAAAAAAAAATTCTACTAATTCAGAGTCGTTGGCATAGAACTACCTGGAAATGTCCCTAGTTGCAGGCATTCCTTGTTGTGGGAGCGACTGGAGGCTCTAAGTTGCATGCATGCCCATGTCAAGGGAGAGATTAAGGCTTTGATGAAGAAAATTTTCATTTTGTCTCAAGGGTTAGTCACTTGGATGGGTTGGATGGCATTGGTCACCTAGATGGGTTGGATGGCTCCGATCACCTAGATGGGTTGGATGTCTCCTGGGGATTTTGTTGCAAGTGTAGAAGGTTAGGTTGGTTGTGTTACGTTGGTTCCACTTCCTTAATTGATATATAGGGAGTTGAATCATATCATAGTAACTTTTTATCACATGTTTGCCCTGGTTGGCCGGTAACTTGGGTAGATGTGGGAGGAGGGTGTTATAGAGTAGTATCGTAGCATGGTTGCATATAGTTCCTTGTACTTGTGATCTATGTGCTTGTTGTTTATGCATGGTATTGGTCATGATTGTAGTGGTGTCGTCATGTGAAAGTTGATGGTGTCATTGTTGAATGTATTTGTTGTGTTTCTGTCGGTCGTGCATCGATTATGTGTATAAGAATTTATATGTTGTTATGCATACTTTGAATAGATGATGGTCATTGTGCATGAAGTCATGGTATGTGGTCAACATAGTCATGCATTGATAAATGGATAATGGTTGAAAATATGTTTATATGTTGATATGATTATGTTTGTGTGTGTGTGTGTGTGTGTGTGTGTGTGTGTGTGTGTGCGTATTGTGCTGATATGGTTGGTCTTGCATATGAGATATCCTCTTCAAGCTATACTAAGGTACACTAGTTTTCTTATTATTTGGTTTAACTGACATAATATATCTTGCAGGAAGAAGAGATCAAAGATGACTAACAAGATGGTAGACTACAAAGATTCTCCCTATGAATCAGATGAGTAGTGTGGTGTTGGGAACACTTCTGATTTAGCAGACACATTGAGGAGTTTGAAGGAGGAAATAAGGATTTGCAAAGTAGATAATGACAAAATCATGCAGGCGTAGGAGAAATAAGCAGAAGTCAACGCAATAATTCTTCAGAGTTTGTCAAAATTGCAGAGACAGGGACCACTTCAGATCATCTATGGATAGGAGGATATGACTAATGGGGCATGTGGAAGTAGACCCCATAGTGGGCACAGGTCAGATAGAGATGACACAATCAGGGATGTCAGGTTCTTGGATACTTCGGAAAGGAGGGGTGATGGACACAGGTACTATTCTCGTTCTGGTTCTGAAAGGTATCATGGTCATCATCGTTATAATCCTTAAAGGAGGAGTGATAGGGGATATTTTCCGGATGAGTTTAAGAAATAAAAGCCACCTACATTTGATGGGGAAATGAATAAATCACATGATTCAAAAGCATGGTTGATTGGAATGAATAAATTCTTCAGATTTCACAATTACTTAGAGAACATGAAGGCCAGGATATCTACATTCAGTCTTAAAGGTAAAGAAGATATTTGGTGTGAAGATGTAAAGAACATTAGAGATATTTATGAGGAGTTGACCTGGAGTGAATTCAAGAGACTATTAAGGAAGAAATATCTATTGAAGATGTACTATGATGACAAGGAAAAATAGTTTTATGAGCTAAATATGGACTCTATTATCGATGAGGAGTAAACTAGCAAATTTCTGGAGTTGTTGAGATATGTGCCTTACCTCAAGGAGGAGAAGGCCAAGATTCAACGATTCATCAATGGGTTGTCGATAACATTCAAAGGCGGGATTGAGTTTGATGAGCCTATATCATTAGGGGAGGCCATCCGGAAGCTAAAACATTGTTATGAGCAATCAAAGCGTAGATCTGAGACTAACCAGACTGGAAAGGTAATACAACGAATAAAGGGAAATGGGATAAGAAGCGAGCAAGGCCTTGAGACACAGGTAAAAAAGAGAACACTCTAAGTTACATTTCCATTTCCACATATTTTCCATTTCGCTAAGTTACAAATAAATGAGTCCAATTCTATATGCAATAGACTAATAACCTATTGATACACCTTTAGTGATTTATGCATAGCTCTCACCTATCACTATAGATCAATAGATAAAGCCTAAAAGAGTTTGATTTTATGCCCAAGACACCAGTATAATGGAGTAGTTGTGAAGGCAACAATATCCATTGGGGATTTCCATTTTTTTAGCAACATACAAGAAAAATCTTGGTGTTGGAGGAAGAGATAAAATATCTTTGCCAAAAACACAATATCATCACTCTCCCAGTGCCATTTCTGTTAACTCGTTAGAATGCAGGTGATGCATAAGGATTGATCAGCATCTATGAAATTTTATCTCTTTCCAATAACAAAATAGGTTCATCCTAATATTAATATATAAAATACGGTTCATTTATATGCATGGTTCATTTTTTTTTATGATCCTATTTCTCTAAAGGATATCTATTTTTTGAATTTTGTTTGGTATAAGATATGGTGATACCTTTAAATATGAGGTAATTTTGGGTAAAATTAGAAGTGGAACAAAAATTTGTGGTTTCAATTTCCTTTGTAGTAGTAGGCTACATGCAATTTCTATCGAAAGGTTTTGTTATGGCCCAACACGGAATAATCTTTGGATGAAACTGTTCATTATGGGTGGTATGTCTTTTAGCTCTTCAACTCATTGGATTCTTTGTCTGTTCATGGTATTTGTTGTTCTCAACTTAGAATCCCTGAATCACCTTGAAAGGTCATGACAATGTAACCTTTGGAGGCATTGATGGACAACCCCCGTCCCTCCAAAAAAAAGTCATTAGAATAAAACTTTTAGAAGCTTTTGTTAAATGATTGCCTCCAAATGTTCAATTCTCTTGAATTTTGGGGGAGGGGGATCTTTTGGTGTATTGAACGGGGCAAGGAGACATAATGGTATCATGGATGGGTAGAAGTGAGAGGTTAGTGCATGGTATATTGAGATCTATAATACTAACATTAAAGAATGAGAAGGAGCCTTAGGGCCTTATGCCACAAGGGCTAGGGGGCCTATAAGTAAGGAAATGAGAGAAATTAATAAGGGAACCTCCAATATTTGTGATAAGGGGATTAGGGGACACATTATCACAACCCATAAGAACTTAACCCATAAACACTAAAGTCTGTATCCCTTTAACCCCAAAGCCACAATCCCTTAACCCATACACTCATAACTCATAAAAAATTAACCCCTTGATCCCTTAAACCCTAAGCCACTAACCCCTTAACCCCTAACTCCTAACATGAAATCCTTGAAACCCATAAACCCTAATCCCATATCCTCTTAAAACTTGACCCTTAAGCCTGCAAGATTCTATCCTCTACCTATTATGTTTGAAAATTTTATATTGGTTGTTAAAATCCCCTTCAATCCTTAGTTAAAGTCTCATGCTTTGAAGCATTGATCTTAAAAGAATGTTTTATATTAGGGTATTATACATCCTCGAGGTCTCTAATATTTCTTTTTCTTTCGATAACCTAACCCTCCTTGAAGAATCGATGTTGAATACTTCGATCCACAACAAGAATGATGTCATAAAAAATTTGTAGAGATATATAGATGAAATTACCCCCTAGCCACCACTATATTATACACATTGATTCAATGGATAGGGGTTCGTGGTTATCATTCAATGGAATCACTTCTAACCAATATCGATCTCTATTTCTTTCCTATCTTGTTATTGACTTAATGGCCACCTTCTTCGATGTCGTTCCTTTGGAAGTTCGAAAAGATATTTTATTGCTAGAAAGTAAAGAGATTGAGGGTCTCCCTTATCACTCAGATTTTGAGTTGATGGGCGAGGATTTGAAATGGAAACAAGACCCTAGAAAAACCTCAGAAGAAACAACTTTTCTATCACAATTCACTGGCCTTACACCAACAATTGGCTACTTTGTTTTGCTATTACTTCAAGATAAACAAGTTGAGACCTATAATCTATTTTTTTCCCTTGAAGATGTCAAAATAATGCTTCGTAACCTATGGTACTGTTTCAATAGGGTGGAATCCTAAGTGGCTCACGTTGAAGGTTTTCTGGTTAGTGACTCTACCTCCAAGGACCTTATTAATCCTCCAGTTGACAACTCTTATTATTATTTCCTTAAGCGTTGAAATTATGTTTTACTGTCACCTATATGAGATTGTATGAATATTTATGGTCTTGTTGATGGTGGAGAGAGTATCTAGAGTGGATCTTCGTTTGCTCTCACTGTATATGCTCTGGAAGTGGAGGATTCCCATTTTTGTTGTCAATATTATGCTTACTTGGTCTTTTGTTGGCGGTTTATGTTTATGTTTTCATGATCCTTGGGATTTGGTGCTAGCATCAAAATAAACTCCGTTTCCTCTCATTTTATGGGTACCTACAACTTGAATTTTGGCAATTGAATATTGTTTTAACATATGCTTTCAACTTGACTTGTTTTGGGATGGATGAGTAAGTTCGCATCTGAGAAAGTGGTTACTCTTTTCATGCTAGATGGAAGATGTGGTTTTGTGTAGAGGACCCTTAGGAAGACCATAATATCATATACTTTCCAACCATCTTTCTACATATTTTCAAAATACTCAAATACAAAATAAATATTAATTAAAATATACAATACATGATACCATTCACTAATTGCATTCGTCAATTTCCAAAATACACTTGTAACGAATTTTCCGATCGCAAGTTTGCTACCATATACTTTCCAACCATCTTTCTACACATTTCAAAAATACTTAAATACAAAATAAATATTAATTAAAATATATAATACGTGATACCATTCACTAATTTCATTCATCAATTTCCAAAATACACTCGTAACGAATTGTCCGAGCACGGGTTTGCTAATGGAATCACGAGCTAATCCATTTAAATTGGGTACCCTTTTTAGCTCCTTATCAAATTATGTTTTTGTTCTACGAGATTGCAAGTCACTTAAACTCTATTGTGCACTTATTATGTTTGTGTTCTAAACTCTCTGGTCGTGAGTCGTGATAAGCACTCAAGATCAAATGCCATACAACCGTCGCGTTGTGATTGACTCCCGTGTGACGTCCCGCTGGAACACCCATGCTCTGTATTTCAATGAAAGAAGAGGAAAAATACCCAAAAAAATCGCGCGAAGACATATTTCAGAAATCGGGAAGATCAGTAATTAAGAAGCCCTCGAACCGATGGTCCTCGAACTTGCAAGAGCAAGGGAATAGCAAACTTTCAAGAACAGGGGAATAGATTGCAGGGATGTTATGCAGGCGAGCAAGCTAACCATAGTTGAAACCCACCCATCACAGGTGAGGGTGTGGTTATATCCCAACTCAAAATCCCTATCCTTGGCCTTGATGCTTTCAGATTCATCACCTTCTGTATTCTTTGAAGTTTCCATCTTCTACAGCAACCCAAATCCCGGCTCCCACATCATAGGCATGTTTTCTGCGCCTCATAAAGTCCCGGTCGGCGAATAGGCCCAAAAAAGGCACGGGAGTCGTCGTTTTTATATCTGCAATGCCCAATCACGTTGGATCCTACATGGTTCTAAGGGCCTGATAGGTGCGACAGAGCTTCGCTTCAAATCTAAGTTCGAGTTTTGGTTTTAGCTGTGCGAGTATCGAGGTGAGGGCTTCCAAAGGCTCTAAGGTTTTGACAAAACTTGGGATTGTGGAATTTGTACAAGGATTTTCGATGAAGATCGCGACGTCTCAGCTTCTGAAGGGAAAATATGGGTCATGGCCGCCAAGCTTAATGTCGAGCAAGGGACTTCGAAATTGAAGGGTGAGGGTTTTGAACCTAGGAATCTAGTATGTATTAGTTTGATTAAGTGTTGTGTCATTGATTGCAATGTTTTCATTTAGTCAATTCAGCTTTCGTTTCAACATATATTGTTGGGGCAAGACAACGAGGTCAGGGTTTAACCACTTCAACATATGTTATTGGGGCAAGACAGTGGGGTCAGGGTTTTTCCATCTTATATTGCTTGTCTGGCATCTCCAAAAACCTACGCTGGGGCAGGACAATGGGGTCAGGGTTTGGCCATATTCTATTGCTTGTCTGGCATCTCCAAAAAGCCTTGAAGATTTCTTGGTAGTATTTATATGCTCGGTCATCTTCTATTGCTTGTCTAGCATCTCCAAAAGACTTGGGATCCATGCCAATTACTAAATTGGCTAGGGTTTAACCACCATGAGGTATAGTAATGTAAGATATTTGTGGCTAGGGTTTCACTACCGCCTCTGTGGATTCCTTAATCGACCCATATCCTTGTCCAATCCCACCATGTTGTTTTCCATCTAACAACATCTTTAGGACGAGAGTTTTATAATTCTAGGATGAGAGTTTTATAACTCTAGGACGAGATTTTTATAAACTCTAAGACGAGAGTTTCATAACTCTAGTACGAGAGTTTTATAAACTCTAGGATGAGAGTTTTATAAACTCTAGAACGAGATTTTTATAAACTCTAGGAAGAGAGTTTACCTGAGAGTTTATGTCAATAAAACTCTTGGACGAGAAAATATTTAACTCTCATCTGAGAGTATTTTAACTCCATTCAAGCCTAATCAAACTCTCAGGAGAAACATTAAAAATATCTCGGACTAGAGTTTTAAAAACTCTCGGTCGAGAAATTGAGTTGAATATTTTCTCGGATGAGAAATTAAAAATTTCACACAAATTCTAGCCATCCGCCAAAAAGTGTTTCCCAACTTTGGGATTTCTCCCCCCAAATTTTCCTCCAGTTTTGATGTTGATTCTCCTGTCCACATATTTCTTTTATCTTGTAAGCTTCCTTGACTGTAAATAATCCTTTCGTAGCATATCCCCATATCAATATGTCTGACCCTTCCTCGAAGGTGATACTTCTTGATTCTAGCTCCTTCAAATGTATCCATTGATCTGAATTCGTCGCATTTGGCCAATCTGTCATGTTTTCCATCTTGTCCATCCAATGTTAATGGTCTCTTCCCTCCAGTATTGGCTTAATATTTTATAATTGGTGTTCATAGCATAAGTGAACCATTCACTCAACTCCTGTCTAGCGAATAATTTTCCCCTCTGTTGCTAGGATTCATTCCAAAAGAGTGTTGTTTTTCCATTCATTATTTCCCAGAATAAATGTTACAAAATAAGATTTATTTTTTGGGCTGCTAGATTCCAGAGGGTCGATCCTTTAGGGGGGGTCCTGGTATCTTAAAATATCCTCTGTTCAGTTGGGCATGTCGTATTTCCTTGTCCATATATGCTTCCACAGTCCCGTTCCTCCCTGTGCCCATATCCACCATAATTTCGCCCCCAATACCTAGTTGAGAATAAATGGGTCTCTAAGGCCTGCTCCCCCTTCCATCTTAGGTTTGATGAGGTTCTACCATGCTACCATCTTATAGATTTTTTACAATACTAGGCATACCTCAATTTTTTTGAATGGGGAAAATATAATGAATATATCGAGATTTTTGTATTTAGAGTTAAGAACATTCCCTAGTGTATCTCTGCTGCTATCGAGCCTATTGAGTACCACAACACAGTTACCTCAAGGGATCATAATAATTTATTCACTATCAGTAGGATTTTTCAGTACCCTGGCGATGTTGCTTGCTTCACCTCTCTACACAAAAAACATTTCTCTTCTTCACACTTTTATTTCATCTCCAATATGCCTTATCATTTATTAGACTTAATTTATTGAGGTGTAATAGGGATACCAACTTATTTAATAAGAAAATTGGTTGTTCCTTTTTTTATGGATTTGAATGATATCTAAAATGGATATGCTTGTTTTAAGTTTCTTCCCATTCTGTAATTGATTGAGTCAACAAATCAAAAGACCAATTAATTACAAGGTTAAGTGATGAATGGAGGTACTAAAATATATACAGAATTTTTATTTTGGCGAAAGGGTTTCCATCTTGACCAAATCATATTTTCCATTCACACGTCATTGAATTTAAAGATATGTAAACCTAAAAAAATAAGGGGATCACAAACTAGCCAACTATTCTTCGTCATCACAATTTCCATTTCAAATATTTGACAAATTTTCTTTTGATCTAGAAAAAACAAATTTTTAGGCAGACTCTTATTAAACAAAACATGAAAGAAAATACATGAAAAAAATAAGAAGAGAAAATATAAAACTAAAATGAAAAGCAATATGTAGGAGAAAAAAAAAGAAACTAAATAAATGTGAAGACTATATGAGGAAGAGGTAATGTGGGGCCATGAAATGCAACTAGAAAAGTAAAAATGAAACTAAACCTACTCCTAAGCTAACAGGAAAGAAGGTCGGGACTAAGTGAAGTGAAATTTCCTATGCAACCATCGAAGTTTTTCCCTACCTAAAAGTACAAATATGTGAGAAATTATTTCTAATATGCAGAAATGTGCATAAATAAATATATGATCATGAATAACTTGTACAAGAATATAATACATTTACTAATATTAGAAATATGTGACATACCAACTAATTTTAACCATTCTACAATATTACCTTTCCTATTAGAACAACAATCATACCAACCTTGAAAGCATCTCATCAATGTATTTACAATATCAGGAAACATCAAAACTTTGTATTTACAATAGAGCTTGCTAAGTAAGATTTTTCCAACCAATCATAGATTCGATCATAGAATTTGAAACAATCCTTTTGAAAACCCAAAAACTCTTGGGAGAATTAACTTTCAATTAGCAAATTTGAATCAAGGGGATAATATTGCAAAGAAAATATAACTTGATCTCATTCAGAAACCTTGTCAAGATATAGAGGACATGGCGTAACCATTAGCAACGGTTGAGGTTCCTCAACTGCTGACAATTATATGAATAATGAAATGATAAATAATGAATATCAATGGGCTCAAAAAGATAAATCGAGGTAAAACAACTATCATAAGATATACTAGCAGTAAACAACTATTTGAATGATAGTTGTTAGCCCCAGTTTTATGATCACATTGGTGGCTTGATATACAAGATTCTTGATTCTTGATTTTTTCCCTTTGTGTCCAATTCGATACTAGGTCAGTAATATGAAATTTGATGGAATTTAAAACAATCGTTGGCATTGTAAGTCTGGGAAACCAATTAGAATAACATACTGACAAAAGGTTAGAAGGATATGTCAAATAAAATCATGTATCCATATTAACAAGGGGTTTTTGATCCACTAAATGATTCAAACATTGAATGCTACTCGAAAGGATTTACTAGACTAGAAAAGAAATTATTAGCTTCATACCATTCATGATAGCTAATAGGAGTTTATTATTCATAAAATCACTTAACAAATATTAATTCTTCGGCCAATGATGATATTTATCTTGACAATAAAAATGATAGGCTTCATAGCTCTGTGCATCCATGAAAAATATATATTCTAATCCTAGGTTCAATACAAGAGGTTTACAATAATATGAATTAAATAAAACTGAATCCACTATTTTATTAAAAAAATAACCTTGAAAAAACTTAAAATTATCTTCGAAAAAAATAGAATCCTTCAAGAACAATTTTTCATCCAGTGGAACAATGCAGAGAAAAGAATCATGCTAGAAATTCGAAAACTAACCTAGATTTGGGACCCCATCAAGATAGTGAGAGCTTGAAATAACCATCAACAAGAGTTGAAGTGTCTCCACTCCTCGACAAGTCTCGAAAATTTCAAATATTGGATAATTATATTTTGAGGGTTGATTCATATCATGAGTTGAATGTGGAAAACTATTATCGGTTATTCCATCAAGATCGCTAAATTTTAGATGGGATCCATCTACAACACTGGTTTGATTATTTTTCATCTTGGAGAAACATATTATTCAAGGGATAAGATTATTTTTATTTTGTATCTAAGGATGTATAAATCAAAGAAATATCATGAGTAACTTGAACTAAAGAATTGTCCTGATGCGACACTTGGAATTACAAGGCAATGGATGGATGGTTTATGATTCCATTTCTTTATTCTTCATCATGGATGACCTCACTACCTTATATCAATTCAAAATTCATCTCATGATATTGTAGATTCAAATACCATGGCACATTTGCATCACATGTTAATTCATTACAAGGAGTAGGGCAGAAGGGATAGAAATATAAAGAAGAAGTTCATATAAACTTATCTTCTTGAGAAACAAAAATATTTGTCGATATACCTAGGCATTCATCAATGGGATCATGGTCACTAAAATGACAATTTTCCAAGGGTTTCTCTTAGTCAATAACTTTGATTTCATTTTATTGATTGTCAAGTTCATAAGATTCTAGGTCATCCAAGAATGAAGGAACAACATATTTACATAGAGGAATTTCAATTTAGGGAGATAGATCATAATTATCTTCACCGTTCTTCTCCTCTACCTCTAGAATGTAAAAACCTTATGCCTTATCACAATTTGGATCGAGAAACTAAGGATCATGAGTATATGAAGAACATGCTAGTAAAGTATATTGATGAAGTGAATCAGCATACAAAATTCTATAGGATGTATATGATAGAGGAGGACATGTATCCTGTGAAGAAACAATAATTTCAATTGAAATAGATTCATGATTAGGAATATGTCCATTATGATATTGATAAATCAAGGGATCATCATCCACCTTACTCTCTGTGAATTTATTATAAATAAAAAAAAATTCTCGAATACTACGTTTAACATGGGAAGAAAAAGAGGGTGGAAGAATAGGATCAACATTTTGATTTTAATATTTCCCAACTTCAACAATAACACCACAGACTACCTTGTTAGAAATAAAAATGGAGGGGGACATGGGAAAAAAGGGACAGCATGTTAATCCTTTGAGATTATAGGTGTATCATGATTAATAAAAGTTGGGAGAGAATAGTCAACCAAGAATTCATATTCACAATGTTTGAAAGATATTTGAACCAAAAATTGAAACTTTTCCCTAAATAAATTCCAATCGAAATCTTCTTCACAAAACACATGGCAGAGGTCAAGAAATCTATCAGAAAAATCCTTTATTTATTCATCGAGCTTGATTATAGGTTGAATAATGATTTCATAAACATCAAATTAATCATACCTATCAAATGCTTGATGATTCTCATTAAAATTTTCTCAAATGAATTAATGGAAGCAGTTGGTAAGGTATGATACCACAGATTAACTCGACATTCAAGTGTGATGGTGAAAATTTTACAAGAAACATCTTCATAATCAAGTTCATTAAGATCCTAAAATTTAAAAAATTGATATGTATGCTCAGTTATGGATATTCGACCCTCACTATCAAAATTTAATTGAGACAAGTTGTAAATAAGTTCCATGTGCAGTGCAATATTTTTTCTATTATAAAAACATCCGAGGATTACAATTTCGGTATTAGCCACTCATAATGAGAGATTGAAAATAGACTCAATGTGTTAAGCTTCTCATTTGGCCCTCCTTCTAGTGCCAATTTTTGACTATGTTGTAAATCAATTAACCAAGCTCATCTCCCAAGGAGACCTCACGTCGTTTAGAGTAGGAGACACAACCAAGAAAGAAAGCCAATTTCCATTATCCTTTGGAATTTTCCTTGGCTACAAATATCAACGTATGCTAATATATAAATCATATTTGGGAAAATAAATTAAGTTGACACTGTGAGGCATATAATTACAATTCATATAAGGTACTTTCACACAAGGGAAAAGAGAGAGTGTACCTAGACTAGAAGAAAAGTAATAGTCTTATCCCAAAAGAGACACATAAGAGAATGAAAGAATCATTGATTAACTTGAAAATTAATTCACAAGATAACAATGATCTTAAAATAAAGTGACAATTCACATTAAACAATATGCATTCCAAAGCCAACGGAATAGTTCATTTTCATTAGTATGTGTTAACATAAGCATACACCACAAAAAATGAAATTATAGTCTCAAAATCATTAACAAAATATGTATGAAAATGCTCCAACTCTTAGAGCTTCATATATTAAGTGAAATTCCCAAGATATATGACTACAATGCTTCCACACTAGCCCCAATAGTGGAGAATTATGTCACCACTTTCTCCTCCAAAGAAAGATATTCTCTCCTAGGTCAGTCTGGAGAAGCCAAGGTGAAAAGCCCAATGTCCCCATTCTTAAGTTGTGATGGTGTATTTATAAAAAATGATATGAATCTCCACTTCCCACATGACTCTTGACCTCCCTCATGACTCTTGAGTTTTTGTAATGAATTTTCGAATTCATAAATGACCTTCTAGCTTCTACATGACTTTATAACTTTACTGGTGACTTGTCACTTTCCATGTGGTACCCTTTGGTTTTCACATATTTTACATTTTATCATTTTTATAAATTACCTAATTACATTCCACGTGTCATGTGGCCAAATGAATTAATGCATATGACTTTGTGATGACATTTTGAGAAGCCATGACTTGGAAATGGTGACATAAGAATTCATTTCATCAATGGCAAGGTCTTCTCCTTGTTGTTATGAATTTGAATTATTTATGATGGATATTTGGTTGTTATTTATATCCAGACTCCGAAGGGTCTAGATGAGTGTCAGAACCTTCTAAGTCAACATGAGTTTCCACCCCTTTATCTTGGTCCAATACTCCTTCATGTCCTTCATGATGGTTCTTCTTTTTTCTCCTTCTTCGCAAGTGATATCTTACAGCCTGTCCTTGATGACTTCCCTTAAGCATCACCCTACCATGTTGGGATGGTAAAACCAGTAAATGAAGTCCACTCATGAAAGGCCAATACCAGTCTGGAAATCATATGTTCAACCTATGCATGCTCATGGAAAGTTATGACTATGATTGGTCTGTGTAATGGTTGAGAGGGAGAGGCCTTGTTGGGTACATTATACAATTATTGGAGGTAAGAAGTGGGATATTGTGCACTATAAACTCACATTGTGATAAGACAATATGAAGAGACAATAATGTGTGTGTAAGGCACATGAGTCAGTGATTTGGATCCTAGGGATTGAAGCTACCCAAGAGAGAGGGAGGGACAAGGTATTATGAAATTCTCTGCTTCAAGGGCTTCACTACTAATTAGAACTGCATGATGCAAAATGAAGGGAGGTAATGAAAATACGTTTTTTTAGTGGGTTGGTGTACCATATAAGGGTTAGAAAATTATTGAATATAATTATGCAATGCAAAGTCAAGGAGAGGGAAGCTGAAGTTAATGTGAATTTCTCTTCAGTAGTTACCCAGAGGATCTTCCACTATCCACTGGAACTATGAAATGTGTAGTTGAGGGAAAGTTGAACAATGGATTACACAGTTGGGTAAGTTAGGGGGGAGAGGGAGACAATGTTTCACATTGTAACTACATAATATGTAGTTGCTAAAGAGGAATATTAAGGGATTGTGCAGTTGGGAATGCCAATGAAAAAAAGAGGAATCCAATATCCACTGCAACTACACAATGCACAATATAGGGCAAGAGAGATCATGAACTATGCAATTGACCGAGATAAGTATCAAAAGTGATTATCCAGACTTCAAGGTTTCTCAATGTGCAAGTGGAGTAGGTTGTTCGTAAGATGAGCATAGTTCACATGTTGGAAAGGTAAGGATTCATTACTAATACTTAGGAGTGTGCAAATTGAACATCACATTTGTAGGAGGTTAAGTAAGCTCATGATTCACGCAATATGTGAGGATGAGGATGAACTCCAAAATTGGCTAAGTGTTGGATTAATGGAACAAGGGAGAAAATTTGATGTAAAAATTTTCCAAAACCAAATCACACATATGAATACCATTAAAAATGAGCCATTGGAATGTACCATACATATAATCCACATGCATACCTTGAAATGACAATGTGACACTTATTTCTAAGTGAAAATTTTGAAACGTGGCTTTGTGAAATTTAAAATACAAGTTAAAACAGAAGTGTCAATTGTAACTAGAATGTGAGCTAAGCTGTTGGAGAGTGTTTATAACATATCCTTATGATATATCTGGTCAAACAATGCAAAATAATAGACTATATCTTCTTTTAGTGGCACGAAAAAAGTGTGACACATGCAAGAGTGAAAACAATAAAAAATGACACTTGTGATAATAAGAAAAAGTGAAAACGACACTTGGAAAAGATAAAGAAAGTAAAAGAAACACATGCTAAAGTGAAGAAAAAGAAAAAGTAACATTTGTGAAAGAAAAATATAGAAAAACTGATAGTCTTGAAAGTTAAAGCGAAACTTGAGAAAGAAAATGGTACAAAACTGAGAATTGAGAAGACTTATGGGAATGTTGATACAATTAAGGCCACTAAGAGTGAGAGAGACTATCACATAATGTTGAGAACTAAATTTCGAGATGCATTAAATAGTGCATTATCGGTAGGGGATTCCTAGGGCCTATGAGTTGCATAGTGTCTATTACCAAGGAATACACAATCATTGTTACTAGTGAGTGCACATGCTTTATTTCCAAATATTGCATAAGCATTTTTCTCAAGTACTACACAATGCTTGTCTTTAGAGATAGATATTGACCACTAAGCTTGCTCAAAATAAGAGCACTTGTAGATGCTCAAAAGATAATCATGTGTAAGAAAGTGAATTCGATAGTTAAAATCTCAAAAGAAGGCTTAAGCACTCAAAAAAACATCAACAAATCATGAAGTGATCATGAACAACTTGAGACGATGGATTATAAGATTAGAAGTAGGCTCCAAAATTTAGGATGTATGCAAAATTTTGGAGAGAATTTTCCACAGCGACAACAGGTCTACAAATGGAGTATTTTTGGGCCCTTCAACTCTCAATTGCAAGCCAACAAAATAATTGCGACTCTCACTGCTAGTGTCCTAGGTGTGTTGAAGGGTAAAACAACTAGTTTTTGTAGAGCTTGCATGGATTTGTTTTTGCATTCCAATCTTCATGTTGTTTATCTTTCCCTAACATACCAAAGGAGGCATTACTTCTAATAGTAGCCTTAGTGCCGCTAAACCCACATTCTTCTTTATGATTCATATAAGCATGCATATTAACTTTTTCGATCATTATAATTCCCATATTTGGTCTAACACAATTTGCGGAAGCTCATCTCTCAAATACATATAAAAATGCATTGTCCATTCTAGACCAAAATCATTCACAAGCTGGGAAAATTATTTTAATTGTGGAAGCTTCTTTCATTTAATCTTCAAATGAAGATTATTCATTTGTTAATACAAGGTTTTTAAAATTCAACAATATAACTTCATGAATGGAAGTTGCGCTTTCTAGAACAATGGTTAAAACCATAACCAAAACCTGTTTCAAGAAATGGGATCAATATACATAACTTTGCTAAACACTCATACAAATCTTGGCCAATACCTACATCTCACCTTTAAGTAATCCTTATAAGCACTCGAAATCCAAATGTTAATGATCTGATTATCAAGATCACCAACAACCAAAAACATACCGGCCCACATATATCTCAACTTTTTATTACTATGCCACAACATTTCAAAGGTTTACGGAATTTCATTAACTCACATAACTTTCGTCAAAGATACTTTTACTCACCGATTTTTCCTATCAATCCCTGCACATTCACTGAGGTTTATTTATATATCATATGTGGCCCACTTCTATTTCAATGTTCATCATTCACCAAATCGGACGATGGATGCACCATCGCACTCCAGTTCAATAATCCAACGGCATTCGCATTAAAAAGATGCACACTTGTTCGTATTCCAAATTCACGTGAAAAAAATGGTTTTAAAAATACCACCGATGCCATGTGTCCATCAATGAATGCTATCACATTCGAATGCATTGAAACTACTTACCATTCTGAAGGTGTGCGAGACCACTAGTTTGTTGTTTTCAAAACCGCTCTTTCTATTCATCGCTTCTGTTGCACATCTCGATCTCTACATACATTAACTCGGGTTTCAATTTCACTCTGAAATGTAGAAAATATCACTTAAACAATCCATCGACTCATTAACTCAGTTTTCTAACATGGCCAGGTTCCATCCTGAAGGTTTCACCATTGTTATCTGCGCCTTCAACTCATGGTTCTGCCACTCGTGACTTAGGATTCTTCTTTCAAAACCCGTGCATTTGATTCTGTTGTTAATTTGAATCGGTTTCTAGAATGTAACTAAGGTTTCATTCCATATTCGCTACCTTTCATTAAACTGTGTAAAACCCTTTTCACGATTTCATTGTTCTACTTCAGGTTTTTCAACAAATGCAAATCCGCTCCTTATTTAAAGGCTATGTGGAAATACTTCAACAATGATCCAATTTCACAGTTGATCAGATATATTTCTGATACACATATAACCAAATGTATTATTTACTAAATTCTGAATTTAAACTCAGATTCCCTCTTGCGTCATCAATCCTTACAGTGATCGATGACTGCAATTTCCTCTAATCTCCCTCAGAAATATATGTAACCCCTCTTATGCACTTCGATCTAAATCGATATTAACCCTGTAATTAACATCAATTTACTCAATCATATGCAAAATCTCATATTCAACCTTAACACATAGTTTTATCACGCACTGCTCATAAACTGTGAGTATTTAAACTCTAAGTATTTTTCACAAGTAATTCAAACAGTCAATGACCATATATTCAGAACAAATTCCTTCACATATACATATGAAATTAAATACAAAACCTTTCTTGTCTCTGGCCTGATTTTCAAATCAATGGCCATTCCCTACAGCCACTGCCCGTAGGCTTACAAACAAAACTATGTTTGTCCAATTCCTACTCTAATTCCTACCTACTACTTTGCCTTTGAGGCTTATTATTTTTATACAAAATAATCTGAACAAATTTAGTTTCAGATTCTCAAAATCCTTAAGTCTTAAAATCTCTCTTTTATCCCTAAGGATCCTCTTTAATCCCAAAAATCATGAAACTAATTTCCAACTTAAGATTTAAAATCAATTCTCAATCTCTCAATCCCTATGAATCTCAACTATCATATTTCCCACATGTTCTCCAATCATTTGAGAACATTTACAAAATCCTCGCAATAATTAATATCTCTCATTAATCACTCAAAAAATTTAATAATTTACATAAAAACCCAATATTCTTTTAAAAATTCAAGACCCCTATGTTTATTAAAATACAAAGTATTTTCTGAATCTAATGTCACTGCATCAGACTCCCAAGGTTAAAAATAATCATGATCTCCTAATCATATGCTTTTAGTCCTTGTCTTCCTAGATCCAACACTTTGTTCTGTAATTTGTCATTTACATCTGTTGTTGTTTGTTGCTTTTCTCCAGGTCTCCATATTTTGTGTTGCCTTGCTCCACTAGCTGCACTTTCACAGTCTGTTACTGTCTTTCTTCTGCTGCTGCTACTTTTCTTTCTTTATAATGTCTTATTCAGAGACACTTTCATCATTATATTTCTCATCAGTTCAATTTCTCTGTCCAATAGATCTTCTAATTGCTGAATTCTTTCATCTCTTGATTGCTGCTCTTTCATTCTTAGTCCTGCTTGCTAAGTTCTTGCTTGCTGAACTTTTGCTGCCACCCTATCATCCATACCCTCTTGTTTTCTGCAACTGAAAACTTCTTCCAAATTTTCACTTAAGACAATTTCTTTGCCTCCTTCCTTCAGCAATTCATTGGACAGGTACATACCATACCCTTTACTGTTATCTTCATTCTCTTGCATCTAAAATTCCTAATTTTGAAATTGAGATTTCTCTTCCTACACTGAATTTTGATTATTCAGCATAATTTCCAGCAATTCAACTTCTTTATTTCATGGATTAAATATTTCCACTGAATTTTCTTCCTCTTCCTTCTTTTGACTGCCCAACTATGTCAAATGTCCTCCAGCACCTGCAACAAAACCTGCATTCACAAAATAATTATTAAAACAAAAATCATAAGGCCTCAGTGCCTTTCTTTCCTCTACCAACATTTCATTATGTTGTTCTGAAATTTCTTTCTCAATCAGCACATGAGTATGCTAATTCAAACTTCCCAAATAATTCTCTGAAGAAATCTCAAGACTATCAACAAGTCTCTCCTTTACGCCATCTACTTCCATGATGTTTTTCTGTTCTTGTTCACTGTAGTGAACCCTGCCTTCTGCAATCTCCCTATCGTATTCTGAATTTTCCAACAAATATTCCAGCAATGCAATTTCTTTTTGGAAATTCTGGAGTATTTCATCATCATTTACAATTCCTGCATTTATACATAAATTTTTAGTTTGAAAATTACAAATGTCAATAGTCTCAACTGTTGCTTCACATATCAGTGTTTCAAACTGAATCTCCTCTTATTCATTCACAAGAAATTCTTCTTGTGTTATAACAACTTTAAATACAAATGCATCACTTCTTCCTTCATTCAAGAGACATTATTCATCTTTTCTTTCTGCTTCAAAGTATTTGTCTTCTGAAAGATATTCTCCCATACTTACAACAGTTTCAAAAGATTTCTCATCCTCTTTTGCAAAACCTGTAATCACATCTCAATTATTAGATTAAAAAAATACAAGGCTTTACATCATCCAGCTGATTTGGACTTGCCCAATAGTTCAGGAAATCATCAATAATTTCCTCTTCTACTTCACAAATGCAAACTTCCATTTCCAACTCAGCTACTCTGAGTTCTGTAGATCCCAACTATACATTCATCCTATGTTAAAGCTTTCTCATCTTTTTTGCTAGCTGCATGTTCATTTGTTGTTCTCTCTTCTGTTGTATCCTTTTCCACTTTACTCTCATCTTCATGAACCAACCAATTCTCTGTGTTTCTTCTATCATCAATTTCAATTTATTAATTTGGTTCCTTATCTCAGCTAATTCTTTCTCATATTCTGCATCAGTCAACTGTTGCCTTATGCCATTTGTCTTGCCATCTTCTTTCCCCTTTCTTCCGTTATGGTCTCTCTGAGAACCTCTGCTATCTCTTCTATGAATATCAGTAGTCATATTCCTCTCCATGAGTTCTTCACTCATTCACCATGAGCTGTACTAAAGCCTCTGCAATAACAATTTCTCCTTGTTACAACTTACCTCACCAATCCTTTCCTCTGGATGTGGTCTTCTAGAAAACACTATTCCTCTATCTGCTGGAACCTTTTAAGCATTCTTCACTGCTCCTTCTAAGCTTCGACTCATCTGCAATTGTTAGAACACAATTTTCCATATTCATCCAACCTCTATTGAATTTCCTCAAGGTTCTACCACATTCTTCTTCTACTTAGAATCCTTTGTTGGATTCCTTCATCACTGCTATCAAAGCTGTGATCTTCCTTTGCTGAGATTTTCTTCAACTGCCTGCAACCTGAATCCTGCAAACATGTTATTCAAACCAGAGTTAAAATAATATTTTCCAAATCACCTTCAACATCCTTGTATGATCTTGCTTCACCTGTCATCTGTACTACATCTCTATGTGCTTCAATTTATCAGTTTCAAAAAATCTGATATTCTTCATCACACATGCATTCAATTAGAAAAAACTTGAACTTTCAAAAAGAGCTATTTCCATCTCTGATACCACTTGATAGCAGCCTAAGTGCTAATAAACCCATATTCTCCTCTATGATGCATATAAGCATGAATCTTAAATTTTTAGATCATTATAATTCCCAGATTTGGTCTAACAAAATTTGTGAAAGCTCATCTCTCAAATACATATAAAAATGCATTGTCCATTCTAGACCAAAATCATTCACAAGCTAGGAAAATTATTTTAATTGCAGAAGCTTCTTTCATTTAATCTTCAAATGAATATTCTATGTTTTTTAATCCAAGGTTTTTAAAACCCAACAATATAACTTCATGAACGGAATATGTGCTTTCTAGAACTATGGTTAAAACCATAACCAAAACCTGTTTTAAGAAATGGGATCAATATACATAACTTTGCTAAGCACTCATAGAAATCTTGGCCAATACTTACATCTCACCTTTTCCTTATAAGCACTCAAAATCTGAATGTTAATGATCTGATTATCAAGATCACCAACAACCAAAAACATACTGGCCCACACATATCTCAACTTTTTATTACTATGCCACAACATTTCAAAGGTTTACGGAATTTCATTAACTCACATAACTTTCGTCAAAGATACTTTTACTCACTAGTTCCACCTATCAATCCCTGCACATTCACCAAGGTTTATTTATATATCATATGTGGCCCACTTCTATTTCAACATTCATCGTTCACGAAATTGGACGATGGACGCACCATCGCGCTCCAGTTCAATAATCCAATGGCCTTCGCATTACAAAGATGCACACTCGTTGGTCTTCCAAATTCACACGACAAAAATGGTTTTTAAAATACCACTAATTCCATGTGTCCATCAATGAATTCTATCGCATTCGAATGGATTGAAACCACTTACCATTCTGAAGTTGTACAAGACCGCTAGTTTGTTGTTTTCAAAACCGCTATTTCTATTCATCGCTTCTGTTGCACATCTTGATCTCTGCATACATTAACTTGGATTCTGATTTCACTCTGAAATGCATAACCTCTCACTTAAATAATCCATCAACTCATTAACTCAGTTTGCTAACATGGCTAGGTTCCATCCTGAAGGTTTCACCACTGTTATTTGCGCCTTCGACTCATGGTTACACCACTCGTGACTCACATTTGATCAGATATATTTATAATACACATGCAACCAAATGTATTAATTACTGAATTCTGAATTTAAACTTAGATTCCCTCTTGTGTCATCAATCCTTACAGTGATCGATGTCTACAATTTCCTCTAATCTCCCTTAGAAATATATGTAACCCCTCTTATGCACCTTGCTCTAAATCGATATTAACCCTGTAATTAACATCAATTTACTCAATCATATGCAGAATCACATATTCAACCCTTAACATAGAGTTTTATCATGCACTGCTCATAAACTATGAGTATTTAAACTCTGAGTATTTTTCACAAATAATTCAAACAAACAATGACCATATATTTAGAACAAATTCCTGCATATATACATATGAAATCAAATACAAAACCTTTCTTGTCTCTGGCCTGATTTTCAAATCAATGGCCCTTCCCTACAACTACTACCTATAGGCTTAGAAACAAAACTCTGTTTTTCCAATTCCTACTATAACTCCTACCTACTACTTTGCCTTTGAGGCTTATTATTTTTATACAAAATAATCTGAACACATTTAGTTTTATATCCTCAATAAAATACTCAAAATCCTTAAGTCCTAAAATCTCCCTTTTATCCCTAAGGATCCTCTTTAATCCCAAAAATCATGAAACTAATTTCTAACTTAAGATTTAAAATCAATTCTCAAGGTCACAAAGTCAAAACATTGCATAGGATTCAATGTTGCAACGTCATAAAGTGGCATAGGTCACAAGGTCGCAAATTCACATAAGTCGTAAAGTCGCAAATTCGCATAGGTCGCAAAGTCGTAAAGTCACATAGGTTGCAAAATCGCATAGTCTCAAAGTCGCGAAGTCACATAGGTCGCAAAGTCGCATAGGTTTCAAGGTTGCAAGGTCGCAAGGTAGCAAAGTCGCATAGGTCGCAAACTTGCAAAGTCGCATATCCGCATAGGTCACAAATTCGCAAAGTCACATATTCGCATAGGTCTCATAGGTCACAAAGTTCCATAGGTCGCAAGGTCGCAAGGTCGTAAAGTCGCAAAGTCGCATAGGTCACAAAGCCGCATAGGTCTTAAAGTCGCAAATTCGCATAGGTCGCAAAGTCGCATAGATCGCAAAGGTCGCAAGGTAGCAAGGTCACAAGTCTGCAAGGTCGCAAAGTCGCATAGGTTGCAAACTTGCAAATTCGCATATTCGTATAGGTCGCAAATTTGCATAGGTCACAAGGTCGCAAAGTCGCAAAGTCGCAAAGATACATAGGTCGTAAAGTCGTAAACTCACATAGGTTGCAAGGTCACATAGTCACATAGGTCGCAAAGTGGCAAAGTCGCATAATCATAAATTCGTAAAGTCACATAAGTGGCATAGGCCGCAAGGTCACGAAGTCACACAGGTTGTATTGATCACATAGGTCACATTTCACCACTCAGTCACTCCTATAAAAGGGGGAAATCATCATGTTTCAGAGAGGCTTCAATGGTAGTAGACAACATCCTTGTCTCAACCAAAAAATATCTTGAAGCTCCTAATACTCTTCAAAAGAAGGATTGGATTATGACACAAAATGATAAAGTACAGCTACGCATGAGAATCCAATCTTGGGACATGTTGGCCAAGGATGTAGACAACGTCATATCTTCATATCATCATCTCCTCAGTGGGTTATATCAATGGTAGAAGTCCATCACACTACTTCCATCAGGTCACTAGCAAGACTTAAGGAATGGGAGGAATTACAATGCAAAATTCAAGGATTTCTCGACCAAATCAACCAAGCATCCAGCTCCAATGACTTGCAGGTGGCAAGAGAGAGCATCACGCAGTATGTGGTTGAGCCAATTAGGGTTCACACCAAATTTTCTACCTTGTCAAACTAAGTCAACGCTAAGAAAAACACGCTAATTCCAAATTCCCTTGGGTGCATGCATAGACATTGGGAAGACATGCCTCAACTGGTCACGGTAGATAAAACTAAAAAACATGGTATATCTATCTTAGGGAGAAT
Source organism: Pinus albicaulis (assembly GCA_034641835.2). Taxonomy (NCBI): domain Eukaryota; kingdom Viridiplantae; phylum Streptophyta; class Pinopsida; order Pinales; family Pinaceae; genus Pinus; species Pinus albicaulis. The sequence continues at coordinate 481,616,266 of CM076571.1, forward strand.
CAAAATATTGGCACTCTGCCCTTATCAATTACCAGATCACATGAGAAATACAATATCTCATTATTTTTTTGCAAAACATGGTATCTTAGGGAAAAGTAAATCAAAACCTAAGAGACACATGAGGGAGTCCTTGGGTCACAATTAGCCCTAGGTCACAATCAAACCTAGGTCATAATAAACCCTGGGTTGCAGTATCCCTTAGATTGCAACTTCCCCTAGTTCGAAATCTCCCCTAGGTCACAATATCTCTTAGGTCGTAACCTCCCCTAAGTTGCAATCTCCCTTGAGTCACAATCACCCTCAGGTCGCAACCTCCCTTAGGTCACAACCTCCCTTAGGTCACAACTTCCCTTGGGTCACAATCTCCCTTAGGTCGCAATATCTCTTAGGTCGCAACCTCTGCTAAGTCGCAATCTCCCTCAAATCACAATCTCACTTAGGTCGTAACTTCCCCTCAGTCGCAAGTCAGCCCAATATTCTAGGAAGACTAAATGTCACGGGAAACCTAGGAATCACCTCCGCCTATATGTACATCTTTTAGCGATTTTGTAAAGGAATTTTGAGTTTTGGAATTTTGAGAGAGACACATTACTTTTATTGAATGGATGCCTCTTGAGTAATACAAAGAAGTGTTATTGGATCTCACTATTGAATTTGATGGAACTCTCTTCTGTGGTTATGCTATGAATATGGTCTCTTCGAATGAATAAATGCTTCCTTCAAATATTGGTGCACATTTCTACTCATGTATTCCCTTGGGTTATGAGCTTCCTTGCAGCACGTGGATGGTATGTGATGTTCTAACTTAAAGATATGTTGATGAACTGCGTTGTCGATATTTTCTTTAAATATTTATTGGGATGTGCATAGATAATAAATTAAACACTTCGCCATTACGAACTGTTTCTCATTTGTTAAGTGAATCTTGTTATAAGTATGATCTTGGTAAAGTTTTGCTAACAATTATTTTCATAAGTTTCATGGTTTAAATTCCACTTTTCTATTCATGGCATTATGTTTCACAGAGAATTCGTCCATCACTAAATTGTATTTTTTCAACATTTGTGAATTCTCCATCTTAGCGAGTCCCCTCTCTATCTAAGAAAACATCTTCACCATTTTAATGGTAACCGAGCCTACATATTGGATGGGATCCCCAAACCAAACGGTGTAGAGTCTAATTGGGATTCTGCACGAGGGAGATCCCCTTATTGTTGGAGAGACATTTCAACCATCAATAGATTTGGCGCTAGAAGGAGGGCCAGATGACATGCTAAGCCCTTGGAGCGTGCATTTTAGTCTCATATATGTAAATTGATCATCTCAAAATCATCCTCTCTAGATGTTTATCGGGTTTTTCTATTTGCAAATTCTTAATCCTCGATGAACCACTCTATCACTTGTCTCAGTTGCAGTTCGATGGTTAAAATGGAATTTCTGTAACCAAGCACCTTTCTGATTTTCTTGATTTTTTTTAATATTACGAAATTGATGATGAGGATTTTTTTTGTGTGCTTTTCACCCACACCCTTGAAGGATGCATCAAGAAATGGTGTTGCACACTGCCAGCAGCTTCCATCCATTTGTTCGAGAAAATCATGAGTGAGCTTCAACAATCTTTTCACAGGTACGATTTTCAAGATGTATTAATAAGGATAAATGAGATGATAATGAAACCTCATGAATCTATAGAGTATTTTGCTATTATATTTTTTCATCCTTGTTTTGAGTTCCCTAAAAGAGATTTCAATTGGGCATATTTAATTGAACGATTTCAACAATTGGTTTTTTATTCTTTGAAACACCTTCGATATGAAACAAATACTGATCCGTATGGTTGTCATGATAATCCTAAAGTTACTAACTATCAAAATCCAGTCCTGAATATTTTATTTCCCATCTCTCCGAAGCTGGAACAACTTCAAGCCTTCAAGGAGGAACTTACTATTTGTGACATTTCTCATCCTCCTCCTGATTTTCTATCTAATGGAGTTTTTTTTGCAAATACTTTAAGTGATGAAATATGCTTGTAGGGAAATGAACCATTTTGTATCACATCCATATATTTCATACTCCCTATCAAATCAATACTCGAAAAGAAGGTTGATCTAACATATCTCCCTATTAATGAAACCAATCTCGATTCTATTAAACATAAGCATGGGTCTAGTCCAAAATCTTATTCACCTATCGGAAATGACTTTGGATTTGTCTCGAATGAAGTTGATTGTCCTGAAAAATCCATGCGCCATGAATTCCATGCAAGTTCATTGTTCCCTATGGATGAAAAAATGTGCGAGATGAAATTCCCGGTACGATTGGTACCCCATCATCTGAATCATTTCATCCATTATTCCCTTATTAATTTCTTGAGTCTAGCACACCAATGATTTCTACAAATAATCCATAACTTTATTGTACTGGTTTCTGTGGTAGTGATGAACACGAGGGTGATGTTTCACAATCACACTACAATAATGATGAATATCTTACTCTCTATCTCTTCCATCCACAGTCCTTAACCGGTCAAGAAAGAGACCTTATGCCGTGACAATCTTGACATATTTCTCTCACCATTTCATCCTCATTTTTAATCCAAGAAGAGCCTAATGTACCGGATATTCGACCTGATCAAATTAGTTTATTCAATGCTTGTAATTTCTCTGAAAATGTATTCACTCGCCCCTCTGGTGATTGTCACTCGTATCAATCTTTTGATCCTATGAAGCCATCCAAATTTGATTATTTACCTTTCAAAGATTCAGGGAATCATCAGGAATTTGAGGCACTTCAAGTTCCGCTAATGGTTATATGAGGTTCGAAAGATCTTTATGAGACCCCCAAACCAAGTCAAATTAGGGTTTCGGAAATAAGGTTTTCCATGTACCATACTCCTCCGGACATAATCTCGCTAAATGCCAACTCATCTTGGAAAGCCCCTGATTCAAGTGATATTTCCCTAAGCACATATTTCAATCCCCTATCAGCTGATATGCATCAACCTCTATACTCTAATTTATTTGTTGAAGGGATGACACTAGCCATTGTCTCAATTCTCTTTTATTGTTGCCTACCGAGTACAGATTGTAGTCAAATACAAGGAGACATTGTTTTAAAATCCAATCACTCAACCTCTCTGTTGCCTAAGATGCACCTAGTGAATTCATCTCATCCTTGGGAATCTAAAGAATTTGATCTATTGAATGGTCAGTATATGAATGTGAAAACATCTAACCAAATTAATAATCTCCTCATTGATAGTATCCTAGTTTCCACAAACAATGACTCGCCAGTTAATCGCACGAAACCTATGAAGTTTGATAGATCCATGTTTGAAGGTTTAGAGTTTTTCCAGGGCAGTGAGGCACTGTAACTCTCGCTAACGGTTACGTTAGGTCCTCACATCCTCAAAAAAACCCATGGCGAACTTCAAACTAGGGTTTCTGAAATTAGGGTTTCTGCACTTAAATTCTCTATCATCTTAATTTCACCTGGAAAACACATATTTTCTCCATGTCATAACATTCATCATCCCCACTCTTATGATAAGGTTGATTATTTGCTTGAAGGATTTTATCTGACAAATTTCTCTACAAACAGACAAAATCTTACCTCACTTGCACTAGATTTAGGGTTAAACATGAACAAATGTGTGTCATGGCTAGATGATTATAGGTTTCAAGTACATCTTCATGTCTATCAGGATGGGATTATAGTTCGGCTTGAACAAAATTTTCCAGCACATTCTCTGGTAAGTAGCCATGACCTTCTTGTTGTTATACATATTTCTCAATTAAGCTTTGTTGTTGGTGCACAATGTTTTATGTTGGTTCTGATTGCGTACATCCTTGTTCTTGCAGGTTGGGAACTAATGTGATGGTTGCACTGGAAATATGATTTCACATGACCTGACTACTTCTATGGTTAAATTAGGGTTCGAGTTTTAGGATAGCTAAGGTATGTTAATTAAATTTTACTTGTTCATGTTGTTAATTAGGGTTTACTTGTTAGGATTTTCTTTATGGTCAAATTATGTCCCCTATATTTTTTTCACTCTAGGTAATTTATTTTTATGCATTATGGTTTTTGTGCTAATTTTCATTTTCTCATTATTGCATGGAATTCTTAAAATCACTACACATGTGTTTCATTGTCCTGTATTTGAAATTAGTTGATTTATTTCACGCATAACATTGCATTGCATCATAATCCCTACCCATTGCACTACATCATACATTTTCCTTCTTGCATAGTATACACTTGTCGTTGGCCTAGACTTGCATTTTTTACTTTGTTGCATACCACTCCTTACACCTTCATTGAACCTGGAGCCTTCAATCCTTTGGTTCCATGACTATATTTCTTACACCTGCTTGCATATGCTCGAAGCCTTGGGGATTTATTTAACCTCTTTGTGCACACCAAAACCCTAGAGTAGTTTCCCCAGACACCTTGCCATAATTTTGAAACCCTAACCCTAATGATTGTGTGAGGTTTTGATGGTTACTCCAAGATTCATCTTCTCTTAGAATTGGTCATCAGTGTCACATCCTAAGCATCTTCCCTATAAGTCTAATTCATTAGCTAGGGAAATGTGAACATGTTGCTTGTAGGGAACCCTAATTACTTTGAGTGACATATATCCATAACCTAAACCTTGCGATCAACATGGTCTTAAATATCTTAATGAATTTTTTTCATGTTTCACGTGTTAATTCGAGATGAGGTGGAGGATTTGTATGGGGGAAAACTTACAAAAAAATATATATTTTAGTTTCTATCAAACAAGAAACAACCTCTCTTTGCTGTAAAATAAGTCAAGATCCCTTATCTGCCCTGGCACAATGAACACCAAGTAATAAATTATAATGTGCACATAAAATAGAATGATATTAATGAAGGGTAAAGGATTGAGAAAGGCTTCCTGCGTAGAGGGGTAATGCAATGACTCTGTCGGGGTACTAACCGGGCTCGCTAGCGGTGGAGAAACGTTTGTGATTTATTTAAGTGCCATTGTTGAGGTGTTATCTAGACCTACTTGCAATAGAGAAACACCAAAAATGTATTTTAAAATTCTGAATATAATAAGCCCTCTACTTTTTTATTTGCATCATCGTTAACTACTAGCATGCATAAATTTCTATTTGGGTGTTTATTGATCAACAAGGCCTAGCTTAGGCACAAAAGAAAGGCATATCAGTAAATTTCAAAGCAACACAAGAGGTACCCATAGTGCCTGTTCAATATTCCCTTCCATCACTATCCAGACTCAGACTGTTGTAAGTATTTTCACAGAGATGCTGGATTCTACCAGTGGTTCACCAGTTGTTGTAGCTGCTACAACACCACCCAAAATTTTGGGCATATTCAAAATTTTGAGTCCCCCTTTGATTTATTAGCCCATTAAAGTTTTTCCTGAGCTTTGGTCAGTTAATCTCCCCATGACCTATTCCTACCAAACCCTATCATTGTTCCCATTCATACGATGCACACCCAACCCACTTGTCTTGTTGTCTCATGACTGCAGTAGGGTTTCTTGGGTTTGCTGCTTCAAAGACCATTGAGAGTTCCTCCATGGATTTATGATGTGCATGCCTAAAATCAAGAAAAAATTTACACTTGGCAGAAGTTTCTAAAAATAGTGAGAGTCCCTCCTCCGGGAAACTGATAATGGATCCCTATTTTCTATGAATGTTTTTTCACCTTTAAGAATTTTTTTTTTCTTTATCAAGATAATTTCCATTTTTCAATTTTGTGGAATTGGAAAAATTTTACGCTCATTTCATTGCATACTGAGGGGTTGCACAATTTCTAGGCTCACTGTTGGGTTTTCTTCCATGACTACAAAATTTCTATGTTTGAGCTTGATTTCCAGTATGAGTTGCACAAATTCAACCAACAAGGTTTTTTTCCCTCAAGGATTGCGTAGTTTCTGGAGGCAAGCCCAAAAATGTTGAAGATCAAGTATAGAGATTAGCTTATGACTTAAAAATATTAGTTAATTGTGAAAAAAAAACAAACAGAAGCATAGATGAAATATATAAGTCTCAATCAAATAATGAATACTTGATAAAAATACAACATAAGCTCTTGTGGATAGGAAGGAAGGCTCCAAAATTGAAGCATAGGTAAAATTTTGGAGGGTGGTTGTAGCTAGTAAAATTGTTCACCAAGGGGGTATCCCTGGTATGGATTTCCAATTAGAACTCACACTGTTTGGAGTAGGAGCCCTAATCGGGAAACAAGGATGGTTTCCATTATCCATAAAAAATTTTCTTGGCTACAATTATCCACATAATATATTATATAAATGATATTTGGGACAAACAAGTAAATTGACATTGTGATCGATAAAATTGAAATGTGTATAAGGTATTTTCATGAAGGGGAAACCATATAGTGTTCCTCTAAAAGAAAATTAATATTACTATTCTAAAAGAAACAGCCAGAAGAATGAAAGAATCGTTTATTAACCTACAAATTATTTCATAGGAAAACAAGAATCACAAAATCAAGTAACAATGCACATTCAATAAGATGCAAACCAAAGCCAACGAAACAGTTCATTTTCATTAGTATGTGTTAACATAAACATATAACTCAAATAATGAAATAATAGTTTCAAAATAATTCGCAACATATGCATGAAATTTTTTCAACTCTTAGATATTCATATATTAAGTCAAAGTTGTAATATACCTGATTACAATGCTACCACACAAGCGCAAATAGTGGAACATTAAGTCACTACTTCCTCCTCCAAATAAATATCTTCTATCTTATGCCAAACTGGAGAATCCAAGGAGAAAGTTCCGAACTACCAATTATTGAGCTAAGAGGGTATATTTATAACAAATGAGGTGACTCTCCACCTCCCACGTAACCCTTGACCTCCCTCGTGACTCCTGATTTTCTACTACGACTTTTCATATTCCTACATGACCTTTGAGCTTCTACAATACTTTAGAACTTTACTAGTGACTTTTCACACTCCATGTGGGACGCTTGTGTTTCAACACATTTTACGTTTTCACATTTTATAATGTACATAATTGAATTCCACATGTGATGTTGAAAATAACATTGACACATGTGGCTTTGTAATGGAACTTTGAGAAGCCATGACTTGGCAAGAGTGACATAATACTTCATTTCATCAATTAAAATATCTTATCCTTGTTGTAATGACTTTCAATTCTTTATGATTTATATTTTATTCTTATTTATCTTCACCCTCGAAAAGGTATAGATGAGTGTTGGAACCTTCAAAGTCTACATGAGTTTTCACCCATTTTTCTTGGTCAAGACTCCTTTATGTCCTTCACAATGGTTCTTCCTTTTGCTCCTTATTCGTAAGTGATATCTTGTATCATCTCATTGATGAATTCCCTTGAGAATCACCCTACCGTGTTCAAATGATAACACCTATAAATGAATTCGGCCCTTGATAAGCCAACATTAGTCCAGAATTCCTCTATTCTACCTCTACCTACTCACGAAAATTTCTGACTATCATGGGTATGTGTAATGGTTGAGAGGGAGAGGCTTCATTGGGTACATTGCGTAGTTACAAGAGGTAAGAAGTGGGATACTATGAACTATAAATGTCCACTACAATAAGTCAAGAGGAAGAGACCAGCATGTGTGTGTAAAGCATAGGAGGAAGTAATTAGGAGCCTAGAGTCTGAATATTCCCATGAAAGACAAGGTATTTCATAATTCTAATATGCTACAAGTGTCTTAACACTAACTAGAATTGCACCATCAAAAGTCCTCGCCATAGTGGGAAGGTCTAGTAGATAAGGGTTGGAGGCTTGTTAACTATAAGTAATCAATGCACAGTGAAGAAGAGGGAAGCTCAAGGTACTACACAATCATCTTTAACAAAAACCTATAGGAGCCTCCATTTTCCACTAAAATTGCACAATGCATAGTTTACGGAAGGAAAAACAAGTGATTTTTCAGTTGCGCAAGATAGGGAGATAAGGTTGCACAATGTAATTGTGCAATGTGTAATAACTGAACAAGAATCTTAGGGAACTATGTGATAAGGAGTTATAGTGACATAGAGAGGACCTAAATATCCATTGCAATTGCACGTTTTTAAATCCAAGGCAAGAAATATCATGAACTATGCAGTTGACATGGCTAATCAGCCAAAGTGTTGGTCCAAACTTCAATTTTGCTCAATGTACAGATGGAGGAGTATCTCCTTAAGATGAGTAGAGTACACATTTATGAGACTTGAGTATTTAATAACTAGGACTTAGGAGTTTGTAAAATACTCATCACTTACCTGGGAGGTTTAGTATGCTAGTGATTCACATAATATGGGAAGATAGGACTGAACATCAAAATTTTCTAAGTGTTGGATCAATGGAACAAGGGAGAAAATATGATGTAAACAAGTTCAAAAACCGAATCACACATATGCATACGATAAAAAAAAATAATAGAATTCATTGTAATGAAAATCCAAATGCATGCCTTGAAACGACATCAAAGCAACACTTATTTATAGGTGCGACAGTTGAAACGTGTCTTTGTGACATATAAAATACAAGTTAAGGCAGAAGTGTCGATTGAAACCATAATTTTTTCTAAGTTGTTGGAGTGTCTAGAAAATATACTTATGATATATATCATTACCTAATGCCGAAGAATGTGCTAAACATTCCTCTAGTGGTGCTCCAAAGTGTGACACATGCAACAGTGGAAACAATTAAAATTGACACTTGCGACGGTAAAAAAAAGTGAAAACAACACTTAGAAAAGCTAAAGAAAGTAACATAAAAATGTACTAAAGTAGAGAAAAATAAAAAGCGATACTTTTGAAACTGAGAACAAGAAAAAAATATGGTCATGGAAGTGAAAGTGACACTTAGGAAAGAAAAAGGTGCCCAAAAATAACAATTGAGAAGACTTACTGTAATGATGGTACAGTTTCTAGTAAGAGTGAGAGAGACTATCAAATAAAGTTGTTCCCCAAGTGTCATGATAGATTTCATAGTGCACTGTCCGAGGAATTATTGGATAGGGTTGTGCAGGGCCTATGAGTTGTGCAATTTCTATTACCAATGACTACAAAATCATTGTTACTTATAGAAATTATGAATTCTTTATTTTCTAGAGGATGCACAAGCATTGTTCTCAAGAACTATGCAATTCTTCTCTTCATAGATAGACATTGAACGTTAAGCATTCTATAAAGAAGTGCACTTGTAGATGCGTCAAAAGCTAAGCATGTGAAATTATGTGACTTTGATATTTAAAGACAGCAGCTTCAGACATAGAAAGATCAACCAATCAAACTCGTCAAGAATAATCCTTGAGATGAGAGACTCAATATCGCATACAGAGGATCCAAAACAGATGAGAAATGAGGCGAGCACACACTATAAAACTTTATTTAGAAATTATCTTTATACAAAGTTTTAGTCCATGTTGATTACCCAATATTTTCCACTTATCTTGATTAAATATATAGTCTCTCTTTTTCCTTTCTCATCTTATAGCTTTTTTACAAGACTAGGCATACCTCAGTTTTTTCGAATGGGGAAAAGATAATGAATCTATTGAGATTTTGGTATTTAGAGTTAAGAACATTCCATAGTGTATCTCCACTGCTATCGAGCCTATTGAGTACCACATCACAGTCACCTCAAGGGATCATAATAATTTATTCACTATCAGCAGGATTGTCCAATACCCTGGCGATGTTGCTTTCTTCACCTCTCTACACAAAAAACATTTGTCTTCTTCACCCTTTTATTTCATCTCCAATATGCCTTACCGTTTATTAAACTTAATTTATTGAGGTGTAAGAGGGATACCAAATTATTTAAGAAGAAAAGTGGTTGTTCCTTTTTTGATGGATTTGAATGATATCTAAAATGGAGATGATTGTTTTAAGTTTCTTTCCTTTCTATAATTGATTGAGTCAACAAGTCAAAAGACCAATTAATTACAAGTTTAAGTGATGGATGGAGGTACTAAAATAGAGACAGAATTCGTTGTTTGGCCAAAGGATTTCCATCTTGAACGAATCATATTTTCCATTCACACATCATTGAATTTAAAGATATGTAAACCTAAAAATAGAAGGGGATCACAAACTAGCCAACTATTATTCGTCATCACAATTTCCATTTCAAATATCTGCCACATTTTCTTTTGATCTAGACAAAATCACTTTTTAGGCAGAGTCTTTTTAAACAAAACATGAAAGAAAAGACATGAAAAAAATAAGAATAGAAAATATAAAACTAAAATGAAAAGCAATATGTAGGAAAAAAGAAATAAACTAAAGAAATGTGATGACTATATGAGGAAGGGGGTAATGTGGGGCCATGAAATGCAACTAAAAAATTAAAAATGCAACTAAACCTACTCCTAAGATAATGGGCAAGAAGGTCGGGACTAAGTGAAGTGAAATTTCCTATGCAACCATCGAATTTTTCCCTACCTAAAAGTACAAATATGTTAGAAATTATTTCTGATATGAAGAAATGTGCATAAATAAATATATGATCATGAATAACTTGTACAAGAATATAATATATTTACTAATATTAGAAATATGTGACATACCAACTAATTTTAACCATTCTACAGTATTACCTTTCCTATTAGAACAACAATCATACAAACCTTGAAAGCATCTCGTGAATGTACCTTCATCCATGTTCTCATTCCTAGAAAATATCAAGAAACATCAAAACTTTTTATTTACAATAGAGCTTGCTAAGTAATATTTTTTCAACCAATCATAGATTCAATCATAGAATTCGAAACAATCCTTTTGAAAACCCTAAAAATCTTGGGAGAATGAACTTTAAATTATCACATTTGAATCAAGGGGATAATATTGCAAAGAAAATATAACCTGATCTCATTCGGAAACCTTGTGAAGATATAGACGACGTGGCATAAACATTAGCAATGGTTTAGGTTCCTCAACTGCTGACAAGTATATGAAAAATTAAATGATAAATAATGAATATCAATGGGCTCAACAAGATAAATCGAGGTAAAAAAACTATCATCGGATATACTAGCAGTAAACAACTATTTGAATGATAGTTGTTAGCCCCAACTTTATGATCAGATTGGTGGCTTGATATACAAGATTCTCGATTCTCGATTCCTTTGTGTCCAATTCGATACCAGGTCAGTAATATGAAAGTTGATGGAATTAAAAACAATTGTTGGAACTGTAAATCTAGGAAACCAATTAGGATAACATACTGACAAAAGGTTAGAAGGATATGTCAAATAAAATCATGTATCCATATTAATATGGGGGTTTTGATCCACTAAATGATTCAAGCATTGAATGCTACTCGAAAGGATTTATTGGACTACAAAAAAATGATTAGCTTCATACCATTCATGATAGAGAATAGGAGTTTATTATTGATAAAATCACTTAACATATATGAATTCCTCGGCCAACGATGATATTTATCTTGAAAATAAAAATGATAAGCTTCATAGCTCTATGCATCCATGAAAAATATACCTTCTAATCCTAGGTTTAATGCAAGAGGTTTACAATAATATGAATTAAATAAAACAGAATCCTATATTTTATTTAAAAAAATCTTGAAAAAACTTAAAATTATCTTCGAAAAAAATAAAATCCTTCAAGAACAATTTTTCATCCAGTGGAACAATGCAGAGAAAATAATCATGCTAGAAATTCCAAATCTAACCTAGATTTGGGACCCCATCAAGATAGTGAGAGCGTGAAATAACCATCAACAAGAGTTGAAGTTCCTCCACTTCTTGAAAAGTCTTGAAAATTTCAAATATTGGATAACTATATTTTGAGGGTTGATTCATATCATCAGTTGAATGTGGAAAAATATTATTGGTTATTCCATCAAGATCACTAAATTTTAGATGGGATCCATCTACAACACTGGTTTGATTATTTTTTTAGCTTGGAGAAGCATATTATTCAAGGGATAATATTCTTCTGATTGTGTATCTAAGGATGTATAAATCGAAGAAATCTCATGAGTAACTTGAACTAAAGAATTTTCCTAATGCGAGACTTGGAATTACAAGGCAATGGATGGATGGTTCATGATTCCATTTCTTTATTCTTCATCATGGATGACGTCACTACCTTATATAAATTAAAAATTCATCTCATGATATTGTAGATTCAAATACCATGGCACATTTTCATCACATGTTAATTCATTACAAGGAGTAGGGCACAAGGGATAGAAATCTAAAGAAGAAGTTCATATAAACTTATCTTCTTGAGAAATAAAAATATTTTTCGATATACCTAGGCATTCATCAATGGGATCATGGTCATTAAAATGACGATTTTCCAAGGGTTTCTCTTAGTCAATAACTTTGATTTCATTTTACTGATTGTCATGTTCATAAGATTCAAGGTCATCCAAGAATGAAGGAACAACATATTTACATAGAGGAACTTCAATTAAGGGAGATAGATCACAAGTATCTTCACCGTTCTTCTCCTCTACCTCTAGAATGTAAAAACCTTATACCTTATCACAATTTGGACTGAGAAACTGAGGATCATGACTATATGAAGAACATGCTAGTAAAGTGTATTGATCAACTGAATCATCATACAAAATTCTATAAGATGTATATGATAGAGAACGATAGGTATCTTGTGAAGAAAAAATAATTTCAATTGAAATAGATTCAGGATTAGGATTATGTCCATTATGATCTTGATAAATCAAGGGATCATCATCCACCTTACTCTCTATGAATTTATTAGAAATTTAATTTTTTTTCTTGAATAATAACTTTACCATGGGAAGAAAAAGAGGGTGGAAGAATAGGATCAACAATTTGATTTTAATATTTCCCAACTTCAACAATAACACCACAGACTACCTTGTTAGGAAAAAAAAGGGAGGGGGACATGGGAAGAAAGGGACAGTATGTTAATCCTTTGAGATTAGAGGTGTATCATGATTAATAAAAGTTGGGAGAGAATATTCAACCAAGAATTCATATTCACAATGTTTCAAATATATTGTAACCAAAAATTGAAACTTTTCCCTCAATAAATTCCAATCAAAATCTTCTTCATGAAGCACATGGGACAGGTGATGAAATCTATCAAAAAGATCCTTTATTGATTCATCGGGCTTAATTATAAGTTGAATAATGCTTTCATAAACATCACATTAATCATACCTATCAAATTCTTGATGATTCTCCTTGAAAATTTGTTCAAATGAATGAATGGAAGTCGTTGGTAAGGTATGACACCATAACTTCACTCAACATTCAAGTGTGATGGTGACTAATTTACAAGAAACATCTTCACAATCAAGTTCATTAAGATCCTAAAATTTAAAAATTGATATGTATGCTCAGCTATGGATATTCGACCCTCGCTATCAAACTTTAATTGAGACAAGTTTTAAATAAGTTCCATGTCCAATGCAATATTTTTTCTATTAGAAAAACATCCGAGGATTACAATTTTGGAATTATCCACTCAAAATGAGAGATTGAAAATAGACTCAATGTGTTAAGATTCTCATTTGGCCCTCCTTCTAGTGCCAATTATTGACTATGTTGTAAATCCATTAACCAAGGCCATTAACCAAGGTCATCTCGCAAGTAGACCTCACATCATTTAGAGTAGGAGACCCAACCAAGAAAGAAGGCCAATTTCCATTATCCTTTGGAATTTTCCTTGGCTATAAATATCAACATACGGTAATATATAAATCATATTTGGGACAAGAAAGTAAGTTGACACTGTGAGGCATATAATGACAATGCATATAAGCTACTTTCACACAACGGAAAAGAGAGAGTGTGCCTAGACTAGAAGAAAAGTAATAGTCTTATCCCAAAAGAGACACATAAGAGAATGAAAGAATCATTGATTAACTTGAAAATTAATTCACAAGATAACAATGATCATAAAATCAATTGAAAATGCACATTAAACAATATGCATTCCAAAGCCAATGGAATAGTTCATTTCCATTAGTATGTGTTAACATAAACGTACACCACAAACAATGAAAGTATAGTCTCAAAATCATTAACAAAATATGTATGAAAATGCTCTAGCTCTTAGAGGTTCATATACTAAGTGAAATTCCCAAGATATATGATTACAATGCTTCCAGACGAGCCCCAATAGTGGACAATTATGTCACCACTTTCTCCTCCAAAGAAATATATTCTCTCCTAAGTTAGTCTGGAGAAGCCAAGGTGAAAGAACAATGTCCCCATTCTTAAGTTGTGATAGTGTATTTATAAAAAATGATATGAATCTCCACTTTCCACATGGCCCTTGACCTCCCTCATGACTCTTGAGTTTCTGTAATGAATTTTTGAATTCATACACGACCTTCTAACTTCTACATTACTTTATAACTTTACTGGTGACTTGTCGCTTTCCATGTGGTACCCTTTGGTTTTCACATATTTTACATTTTCTCATTATTATAAATTACCTAATTGCATTCTACGTGTCATGTGGCCAAATGCATTAATGCATATGACTTTGTGATGACATTTTGAGAAGCCATGACTTGGAAATGGTGACATAAGAATTCATTTCATCAATGGCAAGGTATTCTCCTTATTGTTATGAATTTGACATATTTATGATGGATATTTGTTTGTTCTTTATATCCAACCTCAAAAGGGTCTAGATGAGTTTCAAAACCTTCTAAGTCAGCATGAGTTTCCACCCCTTTATCTTGGTCCAATTATCCTTTATGTCCATCATGATTGTTCTTCCTTTTTCTCCTTCTTCGCAAGTGATATCTAAAAACCTCTCCTTGATGACTTCCTTTAAGAGTCACCCTACCATGTTGAGATGGTAAAACCTGCAAATGAAATCCACTCATGAAATGACAATACCAGTCTAGAAATCATATGTTCTACCTATGCATGCTCATGGAAGGTTTTGACTCCTATGGGTCTGTGTAAGGGTTGAGAAGGAGAGGCCTTGTTGGGTACATTATACAATTATTGGAGGTAAGAAGTGGGAGATAGTGCACTATAAACTCACATTATGATAATACAATAGGAAGAGACAAGAATGTGTGTGTAAGGCACAAGAGTCAGTGATTTGGATCCTAGGGATTGAAGCTACCCAAGAGAGAGGGAGGGACAAGGTATTATGAAATTCTCTGCTTCAAGGGCCTCACTACTAAGTAGAACTGCAAGATGCACAATGAAGGGAGGTAATTAAAAGACCTTTCTATAGTGGGTTGGTGTAGCATATAAGGATTATAAAATTGTTGAATATAACAATGCAATGCACATTTAAGGAGAGGGAAGCTCAAGTTATTGTGAATTTCTCTTCAGTAGTGACCCAGAGGATCCTCCACTATCCACTGAAACTATGAAATGTGTAGTTGAGGGAAGGTTGAACATTGGATTACACAGTTGGGTAAGTTAGGGAGACGGGGAGACAATGTTTCACATTGTAACTACATAATATGTAGTTGATAAAGAGGAATATTAAGGGATTAGACTGTTGGGAATGCCAATGAGAAAAAGAGAAATCGAATATCCACTGGAACTACACAATGCACAATATAGCGCAAGAGAGATCATGAACTATGCAGTTGACAGGGATAAGTATCAAAAGTGATTATCCAGACTTCAAGGTTTCTTAATGTGCAAGTGGAGTAGGTTGTCATTAAGATGAGCATATTGCAGATGTTGGAAAGGTGAGGATTCATTACTAATACTTAGGAGTGTGCAAATTAACCATCACTTTCATAGGAGGTTAAGTATGCTCATGATTCACGCAATATGTGAGGATGAGGATGAACTCCAAAATGGCTAAGTGTTGGATTAATGGAACAAGGGAGAAAGTTGGATGTGAAAAAATTCCAAAACCAAATGACACGCATAAATACCATTAAAAACAAACCAATGGAATGTACCGTACATATAATCCACATGCATAACTTTAAATGACAATGTGACACTTATTTCTAAGAGAAAAATTTGGAACGTGGCTTTGCGACATTTAAAATACAAGTTAAGACAAAAGTGTTGATTGTAACTAGAATGTGTGCTAAGCTATTGGAGAGTGTTTATAACATATCCTTATGATATATGTGATAAAGCAATGAAAAATAATCCTCTAGATCTTCTTCTAGTGGTGCAACAAAGTGTGACACATGCAAGAGTGAAAACAATAAAAAATGACACTTGTGATAATAAGAAAAAGTGAAAATGACACTTGGAAAAGATAAAGAAAGTGAAAGAAACACATGCTAAAGTGAAGAAAAATAAAAAGTAACACTTGTGAAAGAAAAATATTGCAAAAATAATAGTCTTGAAAGTTAAAGTGACACTTGAGAAAGAAAATGGTACAAAACTGATAATTGAGAAGACTTATGGGAATGTTGATACATTTAACGCCACTAAGAGTGAGAGAGACTATCACATAATGTTGAGCACTAAATTTTGAGATGGATTAAATAGTGCACTATTGGTAGGGGATTCCTAGGGCCCATGAGTTGAACAGTGCCTATTACCAAGGAATACACAATCACTGTTACTAGTGAGTGCGCATGCTTTATTTCCAAATATTGCACAAGCATTTTTCTCAAGTACTACGCAATTCTTGTCTTCAGAGATAGATATTGACCATTAAGCTTGTTGGAAATAAGTGCACTTGTAGATGCATCAAAAGATAATCATGTGTAAGAAAGTGACTTCGATAGTTAAAATCTCAAAAGAAGGCTTAAACACTAAAAAAAACATCAACCAATCATGAAGTGATCGTGAACAACTTGAGATGACAAATCATAAGATCAAAAGTAGGCTCCAAAATTTAGGATGTATGCAAAATTTTGGAGAGAATTTTCCACAGCGACAATAGGTCTACAAATGGAGTATTTTTAGGCCCTTCAACTCTCAATTGAAACCCAAAAAAATAATTTCAACTCTCACTGCTAGTGTTCTAGGTGTGTTGAATGGTAAAACAACTAGTTTTTGTAGAGCTTCCATGGATTTTTTTCTGCACTCCAATCTTCATGTTGTTTATCTTTTCCTAGCATACCAAAGGAGGAATTACTTCTAAGATCTAAAGTATTCTGATGGTGACATTTTCAACTGTAACTCTTAGAGAATAGCGCCCTCTCTATGTTGTTAAACAAATCTCCTCTCTCTAAACTGTAGGAATATTTACAAACCCTCAATGAAACTAGCAATCAAAATATTTATTCACCTTCACACTCGACATGTTCATCTACTTAAAAAAAGAATGTAGGAAGGGCATAAGGCCATAAACATCATTATGCCACTTCTCCTAGAATTTTATTTTATAGAAATGAATTATGAAGGTGGATCAAGAGGCCTCATCTAAGGTTTTAATATCCATCATATTTGAATATCCTTTGTCTAGTATATCAAATAAATTCTCGGCTTGAATGTCCATGCCTTTTATTTGGGCATGTCTTTTTTGTGCATTTTCTTTATGGTCCTATGTCAAGAGGAAACAATTATGTACTGATTATTATTCTCTTCCTATTTTAAAGTCAAGAAATTTTATAATTGGAAGGGATTAAAACTTCGTTTTGTGAAATTCTAAATCCTATGGGCCCTCTGCTAGAAGTTATCCCCTCTAGGGTTTTCTTATTTCCCTCCTAGATGATATAAGGATTTGTCACGTTCTTCTTCGAAAACTTATTTAAAATTGGACAAGCAAGAGTCTATCCATATATGCTATGATTTCCAAATTTTTGTACCCTTTTCTTATCTTGAATGATCTCACATCGTTTAGAGTAGGAGACCCAACCAAGAAATAAAGCCAATTTCCATTATCCTTTGGAATTTTCCTTGGCTACAAATATCAATGTATGCTAATATATAAATAATATTTGGGAAAATAAATTAAGTTGACACTGTGAGGCATATAATTACAATGCATATAAGGTACTTTCACACAAGGGAAAAGAGAGAGTGTGCGTAGACTAGAAGAAAAGTAATAGTCTTATCCCAAAAGAGACACATAAGAGAATGAAAGAATCATTGATTAACTTGAAAATTAATTCACAAGATAACAATGATCTTAAAATAAAGTGACAATGCACATTAAACAATATGCATTCCAAAGCCAATGGAATAGTTCATTTTCATTACTATGTGTTAACATAAGCATACACCACAAAAAATGAAATTATAGTCTCAAAATCATTAACAAAATATGTATGAAAATGCTCCAACTCTTAGAGCTTCATATATTAAGTGAAATTCCCAAGATATATGACTACAGTTCTTCCACACTAGCCCCAATAGTGGAGAATTATGTCACCACTTTCTCCTCCAAAGAAATATATTCTCTCCAAAGTCAGTCTGGAGAAGGCAAGGTGAAAAGCCCAATGTCCCCATTCTTAAGTTGTGATGGTGTATTTATAAAAAATGATATGAATCTCCACTTCCCACATGACTCTTGACCTCCCTCATGACTCTTGAGTTTTTGTAATGAATTTTCGAATTCATAAATGACCTTCTAGCTTCTACATGACTTTATAACTTTACTGGTGACTTGTCACTTTCCATGTGGTACCCTTTGGTTTTCACATATTTTACATTTTATAATTATTATAAATTACCTAATTACATTCCACGTGTCATGTGGCCAAATGAATTAATGCATATGACTTTTTGATGACATTTTGAGAAGCCGTGACTTGGAAATGGTGACATAAGAATTCATTTCATCAATGGCAAGGTCTTCTCCTTGTTGTTACGAATTTGAATTATTTATGATGGATATTTGGTTGTTATTTATATCCAGACTCCAAAGGGTCTAGATGAGTTTCAGAACCTTCTAAGTCAGCATGAGTTTCCACCCCTTTATCTTGGTCCAATACTCCTTCATGTCCTTCATGATGTTTCTTCATTTTTCTCCTTCTTCACAAGTGATATCTTACAGCCTCTCCTTGATGACTTCCCTTAAGCATCACCCTACCATGTTGGGATGGTAAAACCAGTAAATGAATTCCACTCATGAAAGGCCAATACCAGTCTGGAAATCATATGTTCAACCTATGCATGCTCATGGAAAGTTTTGACTATGATGGGTCTGTGTAAGGGTTGAGAGGGAGAGGCCTTGTTGGGTACATTATACAATTATTGGAGGTAAGAAGTGGGAGATTGTGCACTATAAACTCACATTGTGATAAGACAATATGAAGAGACAAGAATGTGTGTGTAAGGCACAAGAGTCAGTGATTTGAATTCTAGGGATTGAAGCTACCGAAGAGAGAGGGAGGGACAAGGTATTATGAAATTCTCTGCTTCAAGGGCCTCACTACTAATCAGAACTGCACGATGCACAATGAAGGGAGGTAATGAAAATACCTTTTTGTAGTGGGTTGGTGTAGCATATAAGGGTTAGCAAATTTTTGAATATAATAATGCAATGCACAGTCAAGGAGAGGGAAGCACAAGTTATTGTGAATTTCTCTTCAGTAGTTACCCAAAGGATCCTCCAGTATCCATTGAAAATATGAAATGTGTAGTTGAGGGAAGGTTGAACAATGGATTACACAGTTGGGTAAGTTAGGGAGACAGGGAGACAATGTTTCACATTGTAACTACATAATATGTAGTTTCTAAAGAGGAATATTAAGGGATTGTGCAGTTGGGAATTCCAATGAGAAAAAGAGGAATCCAATTTCCACTGCAACTACACAATGCACAATATAGGGTAAGAGAGATCATGAACTATGCAGTTGACCGAGATAAGTATCAAAAGTGATTATCCAGACTTCAAGGTTTCTCAATGTGCAAGTGGAGTAGGTTGTTCGTAAGATGAGCATAGTGCACATGTTGGAAAGGTGTGGATTCATTACTAATACTTAGGAGTGTGCAAATTGAACATCACTTTCGTAGGAGGTTAAGTAAGCTCGTGATTCACGCAATATGTGAGGATGAGGATGAACTCCAAAATTGGCTAAGCGTTGGATTAATGGAACAAGGGAGAAAATTTGATGTAAAAAATTTCCAAAACTAAATCACACACATGAATACCATTAAAAATGAGCCATTGGAATGTACCATACATAGAATCCACATGCATACCTTGAAATGACAATGTGACACTTATTTCTAAGTGAAAATTTTGAAACGTGGCTTTGTGAAATTTAAAATACAAGTTAAAACAAAAGTGTCGATTGTAAATAGAATGTGAGCTAAGTTGTTGGAGAGTGTTTATAACATATCCTTATGATATATCTAATAAACCAATGCAAAATAATCCACTATATCTTCTTTTAGTGGCGCGAAAAGGTGTGACACATGCAAGAGTGAAAAAAATAAAAAATGACACTTGTGATAATAAGAAAAAGTGAAAACAACACTTGGAAAAGATAAAGAAAGTGAAAGAAACACATGCTAAAGTGAAGAAAAAGAAAAATTAACATTTGTGAAAAAAAAATATAGCAAAACTGATAGTCTTGAAAGTTAAAGCGACACTTGAGAAAGAAAATGGTACAAAACTGACAATTGAGAAGACTTATGGGAATGTTGATACAATTAATTGCACTAAGAGTGAGAGAGACTATCACATAATGTTGATAACTAAATTTCGAGATGCATTAAATAGTGCATTATCGGTAGGGGATTCCTAGGGCCTATGAGTTGCATAGTGTCTATTACCAAGGAATACACAATCACTGTTACTAGTGAGTGCACATGCTCTATTTCCAAATATTGCACAAGCATTTTTCTCAAGTACTACGCAATGCTTGTCTTTAGAGATAGACATTGACCACTAAGCTTGCTCGAAATAAGTGCACTTGTAGATGCTCAAAAGATAATCATGTGTAAGAAAGTGACTTCGATAGTTAAAATCTCAAAAGAAGGCTTAAACACTCAAAAAAACATCAACAAATCATGAAGTGATCATGAACAACTTGAGACAACGGATCATAAGATTAGAAGTAGGCTCCAAAATTTAGGATGTATGAAAAATTTTGGAGAGAATTTTCCACAGCGACAACAGGTCTCAATTGCAAGCCAAAAAAATAATTGCAACTCTCACTGCTAGTGTCCTAGGTATGTTGAAGGGTAAAAAAACTAGTTTTTGTAGAGCTTCCATGGATTTGTTTCTGCATTCCAACCTTCATGTTGTTTATCTTTCGCTAACATACCAAAGGAGGCATTACTTCTAATAGTAGCTTGAGTGCTGCTAAACCCACATTCTCCTCTATGATGCATATAAGCATGCATATTAACTTTTTAGATCATTATAATTCCCAGATTTGGTCTAACACAAGCTGGGAAAATTATTTTAATTGTGGAAGCTTCTTTCATTTAATCTTCAAATGAAGTTTCTTCATTTGTTAATCCAAGGTTTTTAAAATGCAACAATATAACTTCATGAATGGAAGTTGTGCTTTCTAGAACTATTGTTAAAACCATAAACAAAACCTGTTTCAAGAAATGGGATCAATATACATAACTTTGGTAAACACTCATACAAATATTGGCCAATACTTACATCTCACCTTTAAGTAATCCTTATAAGCACTCGAAATCCAAATGTTAATGATCTGATTATCAAGATCACCAGCAACCAAAAACATACCGGCCCACATATATCTCAACTTTTTATTACTATGCCACAATATTTCAAAGGTTTACGGAATTTCATTAACTCGCATAACTTTCGTCAAATATACTTTTACTCACCGATTCTTCCTATCAATCCCAGCACATTCACCAAGATTTATTTATATATCATATGTGGCCCACCTCTATTTCAACGTTCATCATTCACCAAATCAAACGATGGATGCACAATCGCACTCCAGTTCAATAATCCAATGGCATTCGCATTAAAAAGATGCACACTCATTGGTATTCCAAATTCACGCGACAAAAATGGTTTTAAAAATACCACCAATGCCACGCATCCATCAATGAATGCTATCATGTTCGAATGCAGTGAAACTACTTACCATTCTGAAGGTGTGCGAGACCACTGATTTGTTGTTTTCAAAACCGCTCTTTCTATTCATTGCTTCTGTTGCACATCTCGATCTCTACATACATTAACTCGAATTTCGATTTCACTCTGAAATGCAGAACCTCTCACTTAAACAATCCATCGACTCATTAACTCAGTTTGCTAACATGGCCAGGTTCCATCCTGAAGGTTTCACCACTGTTATCTGTGCCTTCAACTCATGGTTCTGCCATTCATGACTTAGGATTCTTTTTTCAAAACCCGTGCGTTCAATTCTGTTGTTAATTTGAATCGGTTTCCAGAATGTAACTAAGGTTTCATTCCATATTCGCTACGTTTCATTAAACTGTGTGAAACCCTTTTTACGATTTCATTGTTCTACTTCAGGTTTTTCAACAAATGCAAATCCGCTCCTTATTTAAAGGCTATGTGGAAATACTTCAACAATGATCCAATTTCACAGTTGATCAGATATATTTCTAATACACATACAACCAAATGTATTATTTACTAAATTCCGAATTTAAACTCAGATTCCCTCTTGCGTCATCAATCCTACAGTGATCGATGACTGCAATTTCCTCTAATATCCCTCAGAAATATATGTAACCTGTCTTATGCACCTCACTCTAAATCGATATTAACCCTATAATTAACATCAATTTACTGATATGGAGAATCTCATATTCAACCCTTAACACATAGTTTTATCACGCACTGCTCATAAAATGTGAGTATTTAAACTCTAAGTATTTTTCACAAGTAATTCAAACAGTCAATGACCATATATTCAGAAAAAATTCCTTCACATATACATATGAAATTAAATACAAAACCTTTCTTGTCTCTGGCCTGATTTTAAAATCAATGGCCCTTCCCTATAGCTACTGCCCGTAGGATTACAAACAAAACTATGCTTGTCCAATTCCTACTCTAACTCCTACCTACTACTTTGCCTTTGAGGCTTATTATTTTTATAAAAAATAATCTGAACAAATTTAGTTTCAGATCCTCAATAAAATCCTCAAAATCCTTAAGTCTTAAAATCTATCTTTTATCCCTAAGGATCCTCTTTAATCCCAAAAATCATGAAACTAATTTCTAACTTAAGATTTAAAATCAATTCTCAATCTCTCAATCCCTATGAATCTCAACTATCATATTTCCCTCATGTTCTCCAATCATTCGAGCACATTCACAAAATCCTCACAATAATTAATATCTCTCATTAATCACTCAAAAAATTTAATAATTTACATAAAAACCCAATATTCTATTAAAAATTCAAGACCCCTATGTTTATTAAAATACAAAGTATTTTCCGAATCTAATGCCCCTGCATTAGACTCCCAAGGTTAAAAATAATCATGATCTCCTGATCATATGATTTTAGTCCTTGTCTTCCTGGGTCCAACACTTTGTTCTGTAATTTGTCATTTACATCTGCTGTTGTTTGTTGCTTTTCTCCAGGTCTCCATATTTTATGTTGCCTTGCTCCACTAGCTGCACTTTCACAGTCTGTTACTATCTTTCTTCTGTTGTTGCTACGACACTTTCATCATTATCTTTCTCATCAGTTCAATTTCTCTGTCTAATAAATCTTCTGATTGCTGAATTCTTTCATCTCTTGATTTCTGCTCTTTCATTCTTACTCCTGCTTGCTAATTTCTTGCTTGCTGAACTTTTGCTGCCACCCTATCATCCATACCCTCTTGTTTTCTGCAACTGAAAACTTTTTCCAAATTTTCACTTAAGACAATTTTTTTGCCTCCTTCCTTCAGCAATTCATTGGACTGGTACATACCATACCCTTTACTGTTATCTTCATTCTCTTGCATCTACAATTCCTAATTTTGAAATTGAGATTTCTCTTCCTGAACTGAATTCTGATTATTCAGCATAATTTCTAGCAATTCAACTTCTTTATTCCATGGATTAAATATTTCAACAGAATTTTCTTCCTCTTCCTTCTTTTGACTACCCAACTGTGTCAAATGTTCTCCAGCACCTGCAACAAAACCTACATTCAAAAAATTATTATTAAAACAAAAATCATAAGGACTCAGTGCCTTTCTTTCCTCTACCAAAATTTCAGTATGTTTTTCTGAAATTTTTTTCTCAACCAGCACATGAGTATGCTAATTCAAACTTCCCAAATAATTCTCTGAAAAACTCTCAATACTATCAACAAGTCTCTCTTTTGCGCCATCTTCTTCCATGATATTTTTCTGTTCTTGTTCACTGTAGTGAACCCTGCCTTCTACAATCTCCCTATCATATTCTGAATTTTCCAACAAATATTCCAGCAATGCAATTTCCTTTTGGCAATTCTGGAGTATTTCATCATCATTTACAATTCCTGCATTTATACATAAATTTTTAGTTTGAAAATTACAAATGTCAACAGTCTCAACTATTGCTTCACATATCAGTGTTTCAGACTGAATCTCCTCTTCTTCATTCAAAATAAATTCTTCTTGTGTTATAACAAATTCAAATACAAATGCATCACTTCTTCCTTCATTCAAGAGACATTATTCATATTTTCTTTCTGCTTCAGAGTATTTATCTTTTGAAAGATATTCTCCCATACTTCCAACAGTTTCAAAATATTTCTCATCCTCTTTTGCAAAACCTGTAATCACATCACAATTATTAGATTCAAAAATACAAGGCTTTACATCATCCAATTGATCTGGACTTGGCCAATAGTTCAGGAAATCATCAATAATTTCCTCTTCTGCTCCACAAATGGAAACTTCCATTTCCAACTCAGCTGCTCTGAGTTCTATACATCCCAGCTATACATTCACCATATGTTCAAGCTTTCTCATCTTTATTGCTAGCTGCATGTTCGTTTGCTGTTCTCTCTTCTGTTGTAGCCTTTTCCACTTTACTCTCATCTTCTTGAACCAACCAATTCTCTGTGTTTCTTCTATCATCAATTTCAATTTATTAAATTGGTTCCTTATCTCAGCTAATTCTTTCTCATATTCTGCATCAGTCAAGTGTTGCCTTATGCCATTTTTCTTGCCATCTTCTTTCCCCTTTCTTGCGTTGTGGTCTCTATGAGAACCTCTGCTATCTCTTCTATGACTATCAGTAGTCGTCTTCCTCTCCATCAGTTCTTTACTCATTCACCACGAGATGTACTAAAGCCTCTGCAATAACAATTTCTCCTTGTTACAACTTACCTCACCAATCCTTTCCTCTGAATCTGGTCTTCTAGCAAACACTAGTCCTCTATCTGCTAGAACCTTTTAAGCATTCTTCACTGCTCCTTCAAAGCTTCAACTCGTCTGCAATTGTTAGAACACAATTTTCCATATTCATCCAACCTCTATTGAATTTACTCAAGGTTCTACCACATTCTTCTTCTACTTAGAATCCTTTGTTGGATTCCTTCATCACTTCTATCAAAGTTGTGATCTTCCTTTTCTGAGATTTTCTTCAACTGCCTGCAACCTGAATCCTGCAAACATGTTCTTCAAACCAGAGTTAAAATAATATTTTCCAAGTCACCTTCAACATCCATGTATGATCTTGCTTCACCTCTCATCTGTACTACATCTCTATGTGCTTCAATTTATCAGTTTCAAAAAATCTGATCTTCTTCATCACACATGCATTCAATTAGAAAAAACTTGAACTTTCAAAAAGAGCTATTTCCATCTCCGATACCACTTGATAGCAACCTGAGTGCTGCTAAACCCATATTCTCCTCTATGATTCATATAAGCATGAATCTTAAATTTTTAGATCATTATAATTCCCAGATTTGGTCTAACAAAATTTGTGAAAGCTCATCTCTCAAATACATATAAAAATGCATTGTCCATTCTAGACCAAAATCATTCACAAGCTGGGAAAATTATTTTAGTTGCAGAAGCTTCTTTCATTTAATCTTCAAATGAAGATTATGTGTTTGTTAATCCAAGGTTTTTAAAACCCAACAATATAACTTCATGAATGGAAGCTGTGCTTTCTAGAACTATGGTTAAAACCATAACCAGAACCTGTTTTAAGAAATGGGATCAATATACATAACTTTGCTAAACACTCATAGAAATCGCGGCCAATACTTACATCTCACCTTTTCCTTATAAGCACTCAAAATCTGAATGTTAATGATCTGATTATCAAGATCACCAACAACCAAAAACATACTGGCCCACATATATCTCAACTTTTTATTACTATGCCACAACATTTCAAAGGTTTACGGAATTTCATTAACTCACATAACTTTCGTCAAAGATAATTTTACTCACCAATTTCGCCTATCAATCCCTGCACATTCACCAAGGTTTATTTATATATCATATGTGGCCCACTTCTATTTCAACATTCATCGTTCACGAAATTGGATGATGGATGCACCATCGCGCTCCAGTTCAATAATCCAATGGCATTCGCATTACAAAGATGCACACTCATTGGTCTTCCAAATTCACACGACAAAAATGGTTTTAAAAATACCACTAATTCCATGTGTCCATCAATGAATTCTATCGCATTCGAATGGAGTGAAACCACTTACCATTCTGAAGGTGTACAAGACCGCTGGTTTGTTGTTTTCAAAACTGCTATTTCTATTCATCGCTTCTGTTGCACATCTCGATCTCTGCATACATTAAATTGGATTCTGATTTCACTCTGAAATGCATAACCTCTCACTTAAATAATCCATCAACTCATTAACTCAGTTTGCTAACACGGCCAGGTTCCATCCTGAAGGTTTCACCACTGTTATCTGCACCTTCGACTCATGGTTACGCCACTCGCGACTCACTATTCTGCCTTCAAAACGCGCGCCTTCACTTCTGTTGTTCATTTGAATCGATTTCCAGAATGTAACTAAGGTTTCATTCCATATTCACTACCTTTCATTAAACTGTGTGAAACCCTTTTCACGATTTCATTGTTCTACTTCAGGTTTTTCAACAAATGAAAATTTGCTCCTTATTTAAAGGTTGTGCGGAAATCCTTCAACACTGATCCAATTTCACAGTTGATCAGATATATTTCTAATACACATACAACCAAATGTATTAATTACTGAATTCTGAATTCAAACTCAGATTCCCTCCTGTGTCATCAATCCTTACAGTGATCGATGACTACAACTTCCTCTAATCTCCCTTAGAAATATATGTAACCCCTCTTATGCACCTTGCTCTAAATCGATATTAACCCTGTAATTAACATCAATTTACTCAATCATATGCAGAATCTCATATTCAACCCTTAACATAGAGTTTTATCATGCACTGCTCATAAACTGAGTATTTAAACTCTAAATATTTTTCACAAATAATTCAAACAAACAATGACCATATATTCAGAACAAATTCCTGCATATATACATATGAAATCAAATACAAAACCTTTCTTGTCTCTAACCTGATTTTCAAATCAATGGCCCTTCCCTACAGCTACTACCAGTAGGCTTAGAAACAAAACTCTGTTTTTCCAATTCCTACTATAACTCCTACCTACTACTTTGCCTTTGAGGCTTATTATTTTTATACAAAATAATCTGAACAAATTTAGTTTTAGATCCTCAATAAAATACTCAAAATCCTTAAGTCCTAAAATCTCTCTTTTATCCCTAAGGATCCTATTTAATCCCAAAAATCATGAAACTAATTTCTAACTTAAGATTTAAAATCAATTCTCAATCTCTTAATCCTTATGAATCTCAATTATCCTATTTCCCTCATGTTCTCCAATCATTCGAGAACATTCATAAAATCCTCACAATAATTAATATCTCTCATTAATCACTCAAAAAATTTAATAATTTACATAAAAACCCAATATTCCTTTAAAAACTTAAGACCCCTATTTTTATTAAAATACAAATCATTTTCTGAATCTAATGCCCTTGCATCAACTTCTAAGATCTAAAGTATTCTGATGGTGACATTTTCAACTATAACTCTTCGAGAATAGAGCCCTCTCTATGTTGTTAAACAAATCTCCTCTCTCTAAACTGTAGGAATATTTCCATCCCCTCAATGAAACTAGAAATCAAAATACTTATTCACCTTCACACTCCACATGTTCATCTACTTTAAAAAATAATGTAGGAACGATGTATGGCCATAAACATCATCATGCCACTTCTCCTAGAATTTTATTTTATAGAAATTAATGATGAAGGTGAATCAAGAGGCCTCATCTGAGGTTTTAATATGAATCATATTTGAATATCCTTTGTCTGGTATATCAAATAAATTCTAGGCTTTAACGACTATGCCTTTGATTTGGACATGTATTTTTTGTGCATTTTCTTTATGGTCCTATGTCAAGAGGAAATAATTATGTACTGATTTTTATTCTCTTCTTATTTTAAACTCAAGAAATTTTATAATTGGAAGGTATTAAAACTTTTTTGTTTGAATTTCTAAATCGTATGGGCCCTTTGCTAGAATTTATCCCCTCCAGGGTTCTCTTATTTCCCTCCTAGATGATATAAGGGTTTCTCATGTCCTTCTCGAAAAACTTCTTTAAAATTGGACAAACAAGAGTCTATCCATATATGCTATGATTTCCAAATGTTTGGACCCTTTTCTTATCTTAAATGATCTGCTCGACACTAGTCTAAATATTGGACACTTGAACATAGTGGGGAGAGACTCCAATTATTTCCCAATATTTTTAGAATTGGATCCCTTCCCAGAAAACAATCTTAGTTATTTTAAATTAAATCCTTCTTAGCTCAATGAACCCTCTCTATTGCACCTTTTTAATAACAATTGGTGACATGTCTCCCCGGATCTCTAAGAATCCCCTACCATTTAGTTTCAAATAAATCTCAAAAGATCTAAAGGTATTATGATTGAATTGGAGAAAAAAAACAAGGTTAACTGTAGAGTCCTCATAGACATCAAATCAAATATTCAATCATTTTTTCAGTTGCACACCTCTATGCAGGTGCTTTAGAACCTGATGGATAGAATTCTAGACCTTGAAAAAACCATAATAAATATCCTTCTAGATAGAGAGAAGGATTCGAAAATAAAATGTTGTGCCATTTCAGTATAAGAAAGCGATGAAAATATAAATTTCTTTAATAGGGTTGAAAATGGTACGAAATATATCAATACAATCCTGGGAATTAAAAAATTTAAGGGCTCCATAGTTACTGCCTTATTAGATATTTCTACAAAGGTTTATACTCATATTTCAAAGATATATTCCACCAAAAAAGCATAGACACAATTAAACAAATCTTAGATGTAGTAAGGAAATTCCCTAAGTTCATTGATCAAGAGGAAATGATTCCCTAATGGCATAGGTTTCAATATAGGGGCTTGATAGAGTTCTTCATATATTTCAAAATGGAAAAATCCCTTCCTTGGATTGAATCACAATAGATCTTTATACCAAATTATTGGATTTTATTGGTGATTATCTCCTCTTAGTCATTAATTACTCAAGTACCATTGGTCAAATACTTCTCCCTTTCAATTCCACCTTCATTTCCCTCGTCCCAAAAGTTAAAATTGTTGATTCAATTGATTTATTCATAACCATTTCCTTATGCAGTTCCTTCTATAAAATAATATCGAAGATCACTTCCCTTAGAATTAAGGAATTTGGCTACTTATCAGATAGAAAAATGTAAGATGTTATTGGACTTTCCCAGGAATTTTTATACTCCATACATACCAAGTGTCATAAACCTTTAATAGTCAAATTTTAGCTTTAAAGATTCTTTTATTGGGTGATTTGATTACACCTCAAATTAATTTTAATACATCTACGGTTATATCACTCTTTGTTTTCGTGGATTCTGAATTTTATTAACATATCATTCTTCTGTATCTGAATCAATGGGGTATCCTCTCGCTTCTTCCATGGTGAGAGAGGACTAAGAAAAATTTTTCCACTATCCACTCTCCTATTGTTATTGGTGGTAAAAGGCTTAAGCAAGCTCATTTCAAAAGTAGTTCAAAGCGGTGTATTTAAGGGGATTTTCATTATCCCCCATTGTTCCCTAATACGTCTCATCTTTGTGGATAATGTCTTCATATTCTCTAATAATATTTACTCAAATCTCTACATAAAAGGAAAACTTGGACCTCTTCTATCAAGTTGTAGGAATGATAATAAATGCCAATAAATACTCAATTATTAGTTGGGTTTTTTCATAATATGAGAAGGGAATTGTTGAAAAAAAATTATCTTACCTTTTCTTGGAAATAAGCCATGGCATTAAATATTTGGGTTTTATGTTAAATCTATACATCTATAAAAATTCATAATGGTTCTAGTTATTAGAAGAAATTGAAAAAGGAATCAGACTCTAGACCAATAGATGGTCATCAATAATAGGGATATTATTTCTTTACAAATTGGTAGTAGAATATATTCCTATTTACTAGGCTTCCATAGCATGAATTCCTTTGGGAATCCTCTATAGGATTAGGAAATAAGATTTCCGCTTCCTATGGTGTAGGAAAAGTGAAAAGAAATTTTTTTCTGTGATAGCATGGAATTCAATAGCTCTCCTTAAATCATAAGGTGGATGGGGAATCAAAGGCTTACCTCTATTTGTAGGGGCCCTTACATCTAAGAGCACGTGCAAAATTGTCTAAGGATATAACCTTTGGTCTCATGTGATGCAACATAATTAGATTATGTCTTTGAAAACTCTTGCATGGATAATATCCCCTCAAAATTCCCATAATCAAGGCTCCATTATTTGGAAATGGATCATAAAGGCATTCTCTTTCATTTGTAATAAACTCCATTGGGAAATAGGGGAAGGAACAAATGTTCTCTTATGTAAATGTTGGGTATATTTATATTATTTTCATAACTAATATGCACCGTGAACAAACGGGGGTCATGGGGTATACAAGGAGGTGACATTCCCCTACACGAGATTCAGTCAAGTTTCCTAAGAAAATAAATTGGTCTCTTTTTTCGCATTTTTTTGGTGGTTTTTTTTACCATGATTTTGCTAAAAGTGGTTTTGTGGCACATTGTGGATTTTCCCATGGTTTTTTAGTTTCAGTTATGGGACTATGTTTGGATTGGTGGTTCATGTATGATGTGGGATATATATTGTTTTTTAATACTATACAAAAAATATAATGAAGAACGATATTGTTGATTTTGTGAGTATGTGTTTCCAGTGTAAAATATAAGTGTAAATTTCTGTGTTTTCTAATCTATATTTTATGTTTTATTAACAATGTGTTTGCATTGAGAAATTTTATAGGGTTAAACCTTATGATAAATATCCATGGATTGGAATTCTTCACTAGTATCATCTTCTAGGCTGAATTATCCAACAATTATCTAAATCATGTTTTACTACTCTTAATTATGTCCCCCTAAATCAAACCCCTAATGGAACCTAGACTTGGATGTCCTCAAATGACCTTATTTTTGCAATAGAAGTATTAGAATATTAAGATCACTACATTCATGCTCTCAAATTTTTAAATTTCACTCTCTTAGACATGTAATATTATCTAGTATGCACTCTCAAGAATCATGTTATTTATGGCCCAAATTATGGATATAAATCTCAAACAACACATATAGATAAACCCCCCATGGTGGGGAAAATAAATTTGGAAGCTAAGATTCCCTCCAAAATCCAATTTATTCATGTGGTTTATGCGTAGGAACAAATTTCCTACCAAGGAGAACCTTTAGAAAAAATATTGTAAGGTCCTAACATATGCCATCTATGTTGGATGGATTCATAATTGGTCTCTCCATTAGAGGAAATTTCTTATTAAAAATGGCCTACTAAGGAAAAATAATAAAATAATATGTATGAATTTTGGAGAGAAAAGAAGAAACATATTTTGTAATTGTATTTTTGGCTTATCTCCTTATATTTTTACTTGAATTTCAAGTTTATACACTCGTTGGATGCGGAATTAAATTCCACGTCCTACTAATATCCATTATGCATACTTTTTAGAATATCCACATTGATAAAATATGAAAATACATTAAAAAAAAACATGTTGAACACACTTTTTTATTGTGCTTCTTTGGCATAGATTCATCTGGGAATCCTCCATATGATTAAGCAATTGTGTGCCCACTTCCTATGGTCTAATAAAAGAGAAAATATAACTTTTACCTTGATAGCATGGAATCCAATAGCTCGCCTTAAATAATAAGGTGGATGGGTAATGAAAGGCTTTCCTTGGTTTGGAGGAGCCCTTGCAATTATAAGTGCATGGAAAATCATTCAAGAAGATAGCCTCTAGTATCATGTAATGTATCATAAATACATTAGAACTTTGAAAGCCATTAAATCAATCATAACCCCTCACAATTCCGAAAAATAAGGATCCATCACTTTGAAAGAGATCATAAAGGATTTCTCTTTCATTGCTAGCCACCTCTGTTGGATAATAAGGGAAGGAACAAATGTTCTCTTATGTAAATGTTGGATATGTGTTATATTTTTTTCACAACTTATATGCACCACAAATAGAAGGGGGTCCTATGTCATAATTCCAATAAGTGAGAGCCCTCATGCATATTATTTTGGGAAGTGCCCTGTGAAAAACATTTGGGCCTTTTTATACATATACTTTTGGTGGTTTTTGGCCTAAAATTTTGCTAAAAGTGGTTTTGTGATGCATGGTGGTTTTTTACGTGGTTTTTTAGTTTCATTTATGGAATTATTGTTGGATTGGTGGCTCATGTATACCATGGGATATATATTTTATTGTAATATTATGCACAAAATATAATGACGTAAAATATTTTTGGTTTTCGTGAGTTTGGGTTTCTAGGATATAAAATTCTATGTATAAATTTATATGTTTTCCATTGTATCTTTTTTTTTTATTAAGAATTTGTTTGCATCAATTATTTGGATAAGGTTAAAATCTATAGTAAATATCCATATGGACTCTCATCCCTTGTGGTATCTATGCCCCAAATTGTGCATATCTCTCTTAGAAACCACATATAGATAACCACCCATGTTGGGGAGAAGAACTATGGAAACTCAATTACGCTCCAAAATCGAAGTTATTCATCTGGATTATGCTCAAGAAAAAATTCCCTACATGGGAGAACGTTCAGAAAACATTGTTCTAGGGTCCTAGCATCTTCCCACTATGTTGGATGTATTAAGAAATAGTCTCCCATCTCTACATTATTTTCCCTTTCACCTAGTGATTTTAGGATGATTCTATAAAAATTTGCAACCTTTCCACCAGTTGCGAAGAAAAATTTATAAACCTTTTTCTAGAATCATGGGTCTCTCATCCTCTCCATGAAAATATAAAACTTTTTCCATTGGGAATCTCTTGGGGTATTTTGTTGGAGAGAAACATGAACATTGTATAAAATATACCACCAAACACTACAAAGGTGTCCACAACTTTCCTAGGCATTAAAAATTCTTTTACACATATTTCTACCATTGGGCCTGCTACTTCTTCTTCTAAAACTAAAATTCCAATATAAATATCATGGGATTTCTTTGATGGAGCAGCCAAGTGCACCATGTTTATGGGAGGGGTTGGGGGAACTCTACACATCACAACATCTCATTTTCTATAAATATAGGTGATTCTTCAAAATAAATGTTTGTGGGGTTATTTTATTTATATGTCAATCTATTTTCGGCTCAAAAATATGATTTTCACTCTCCTCAAAAATAAATGTCATAAATTGGAAGAACAGATGTGCAGTTATCTAGAATTTCGCATTGCTTCCTCTCTTTCAAAATATCACTCAAAAGTTAACTTTTACTTACTCATATTTCCTTTGAAAATATCTATAGGACTAGGAACAAGAAAGCCAATAGGTTCTCAAAAACTAGATTAGATCTACATCATGGCACACGCTCGGTCCTTGAAGTTAAAGAAGTTAGGCCACAAGAATTTCATTCTCACCCTTAGGTTTGACTGGTGCTCTAATAGATATATATTACAAGAATAAAAATCCAACACTTATATATGTTTATATCTGCTCATTGATTATATTTTTTTTTATATATAACTAAACATTGTATTTGGAAAAAAAAAATTGATAGCTCACTCAGAATGAGTTTTTGGACTGTTGGTACTACTTTTTTTGGTTGGGAAAATTGCCAAAAAAATCAATTTTGAGGATTTGGGATTGATATGTTTTTGTATTAATATAGAGGAAATATTTTTTGGATGGCATGCAAGTTGTCTATGGAGAGGCCTTAGGCCCTCAGAATGCTTACAACATGTACTTATGTAACCCGGTTTATTTTTATTTTTTTGTAAGCTAATCCATCTATTACCTAAGAATATCATATTACATCATTCCATACATCTCATATTAGCATAGTTTGTACCATTATTCTAAATATACCTCAATGGAAACCATATCTATTGGCTGATAATGTAACAACATGAGTCCAAATATGGAGTCTACTACAATGAGCAAGTAAAACTAACAAAGATAGTGTAACACGAAAAAATAGAAAACAAAGAAAGTCATGAAAAGTGATTAAGAATCTAATGAGGTCACTTGAGAAAGATCCTATGAATTGGTACTTACAAGGGAAAAATGCTTGAGCTAACATTTAAAATGGCTTTCCCCATGATCTAGATGATCATCCAAGCTAGCCAAACACAATTATTGATGACACTACACTAGTTTTATCTTTATCAAGGAAGAAATAATGCTATTTTGATCTTCATATTTATCTTTCAGTACTCTTTCCAAAATAGTTTTCAATTGCCAATGGATTATGATAAAATTCAGATACTTGTATATTCGTATTTTGGCATGACTAGGGTCAGGTAGCTAATTAGCTAGTTCCTCCATGATCTTAGAGTCAGAATATGTCTGGAAGTCATTAGTAGTGTAGGTTTCTAGCTAGCAAATATATTAATGGATATTTGGAGGAGTGACAAACTGAAAAATGGATGCCACTTCTTACTCATATACGTGGGTACGTAGCTAACCCTGTTGTGTTTTACCCCCGTTTCTCATGCAACTATGCATGAGTGGTCGTGGCATATTTCCTCAATAGGAAAAGAATACAGCCAAAAAAATGAAATAAAGAAGAACGAGTAATAGAAGAAGATTTATAAGTTGTCCAAAACCAAAGACAGGGTCATAGGAACTAAGGAATTTGGGCGACCCAATATTGGTGGAAAAAAAAAATCTAATATAGCATAATCACAAAAAACCACTTCCACACAGAGACCCTTTCATGCCATAGGACACCAGAGAGCCAAAATCAATGCACGAGAAAAAAAATTGTGTTCAATCCTAGAAAATTAACCCAACATAACTCAGAACTAGAAAATCAACAATAGGAAAGGAAGGATAAGGTTGAAACCTGCTACTACTAACCCTCTTCATCATAGTTGGGACAATCCCTACCATTGAATATTGAGTGGCACCACTTGCAGTAATTAACCTTAGCCCCAGAAAAACCTGTGTTTATTTGTGGCGTGCAATTCATTGTAGTTGAGTTCTCATGTTAGACCTGCAAGCACCTTCGCATTAGAGCTTTTCTTCCTTAGAGACAATTGGGGCTGAAATGAATTACATGCATTTCCAAGTCCCTAACACTCTAAAACCAAAGGCAGACACCCCAAACTGAGAAAAAAGCTGAAGGTCATGCCATTTTCCTATTGAACTTTCTGCTCACACTAGCCCAGTATTGATAAACAATCGAGGAAATACTCGCACCAATGGCAGGGACGATAACTAGACCCAACATAAATTCCAAACATCAAATTCTTGATACACAAGATGAATTGGCAAAATAAGATTGTCCATCATATGAAGTGTGATAGTTAAGTTCAAATATGTTGCATGGGGAGGGTCGTCCACACCACACCCCTTGCCCCCCAATGCAACTTGGAACAACACCTAATCAAGATATGTAACATTGTTTAGTACTCACCAAGATAGATCCATCTTATTTATGGATCTTACATGAGGTCATAGGGATCAAATTTCTTTATGTGCAAAATTATTTTAGAGTGTAAAAAACAATGTGTATTTTTTATCATTTAGATTGTATTTTTTATTGTTATAGAGATTACATAAGATGTGTATTCAAAAATTTTATCAAGTTTTTTTATTATTAATATATTTTTAAATATATGACTTTATTAATTCATATTAAAATATTGTATTCATAACACACAATGAATATTTTATTCTATATGGACATATGGAAAATTAATTAAATATGCATAACATTTTTATTTTTTATTTTTTATTATAGTGGACATTGTTTTTCTATTTAGAGAATATTTTATTTTTATTCTAAAAAAGACAAACATACTTGCACATAACTTTCACACTCCAATGTAAAATAATCCTCTAGGATCAATAAATAAAAGTTACACATTTTTTTCGTGTAAGAAATATTTATTATAAAAATTATTAAGTTTTTATATGCTTATTAATTATATGTTTTAAATTATCATGATTATATTACTATTTGAAAATTATTATTTTAAACTACAGTATATTTTTTTAATAAAGACAAAATTACACTATAACAAACCAAATCAAATAAATTAAATAATTTATTATACCTCGTCTTACTCTCACATCTTCGAGACCACCCAAGACTCTAATTACATTAAATTAGTTTATTCTAAGCCGACGTCAATATAATTAATAAAAAAATATAAGCATCGGCTAAAACTAAAATGCTCCTTCCAATACCAGAATATAGGGTATTAAAAAACAAACCCAAAAATAAATGCATTCTTTTTCCCAATAAACCCTGTTATGTTTTTCACTCAGCGCTATCACCAGATTCTAGTCAATCTAATCCATCATTTTCTTTTTTGAGAGTATCTGTTTATCTGTGTAGCTCATCGTCCACGACGTACGCACCAACTTTCGGCAATGGGCGGAATTTCACTCCTCTTTCGTCAAAATTTCTACAAAATTACTGGAGTCAAGAGAAAACATAGCAGTGCCAAGTTGGAAGATGATAATGATAAGCCTGTTTCCCAATACCCTACAGGGACGTTGTCCAACAATATTGCTGACGATGAAAGAGAACACAATGAAGGTACCAAAGGATCGTTAATAGAGAAAACTGTGCGAGAAGTCAGAAGGTGTATCAGACATGACATTACCAGTTCGGCGCGAGGTGTCGTTTGGCAGTTCATTTCCGGCGGGCGGGACTTTCTGGTGGCAAACCCAGGAGTCTACCCACGGCTGCTCCTCTCCCATGAATTTTCAGTGAAAACAGAATCAGAGAAGATTATCGCTAAAGACATCCCTCGCACTTTGCCATCGCACGAATTATATAGAACGATAGGAGGGCCGGGGCATAGGTCTCTCCACAATGTGTTGAAGGCGTATTCGGTATATGACAGTGAGTTGGGGTATACGCAAGGAATGAATTTTATAGCGGGGACGCTTCTGCTGTACATGAATGAAGAAGAAGCCTTTTGGGTTATGGTGGCACTGCTCAAATGCAAGCAAATGCGAGGTGTGTATCTGGAAGGTCTGCCTCTACTCCACCAATACTTTTTTCAGTTCGAAATGCTTGTGAGGGAGCACCTGCCCCAACTGGCTAACCATTTTGAGGAACAAATGATCACGCCAGCGATGTATGCAAGCAGTTGGTTCATGACAGCTTTTTCCGCAGACTTGCCATTGCCATTAGTTGTTCGCATTTGGGATGTTTTCCTCTGCGAGGGAATGAGGGCAGTTTTTGGAGTGGGTCTGGCGCTGCTTAAGTTGTTTCAGGATGATCTGTTAAAATTGCACTTTGAGAATTTGTTACTGTTTCTGAGAGGTTTTCCAAAGGATGATTTGGATGCGAACACATTGATTTCAATGGCCTGCCCATTGCCGCTTAAAAATAGGTTAGAAGAACTGGAGTTGGATTATCTGGTACGTAATCATCAACCATCAGCTTCAACAGAAAGTAATTATGATGGATGGAATATCGTGAATAATCCAAATGATAAAAAGTCTGGGAATGATAAACCACAGAACTATTTCAATTCTGATGGATGGATCATGATTGATTTACATGTCGATCAATAGGATTGGAGAATCAGTGACTGTAAAATTGAATTCAACTCGATCAGTTGAATGGTGTAACATAACTTTTGTTTGGACTGTAACTGAAACCACAATCGCTGATCTCACACATGATTTACTGTGAAAATCAGAGCGATTTAACAATTTTAAATCTCAAACAATTGTTTTCTACTTATTCATTTAAACAACGGATATACTTTGTATACAACGAAAATTCACCTTATCAACCTTATGATGATACAGATCGATAAAGATTAACCTTATCAACCAGAGGAAAAACCTTTAACATAGGCATTTCTCACTCTTGTCATAACATAAAGGTGAAAATATGTACTCTAGTTTACTTAGATATAAACTCTCATAAATATTTTCAAATTGGAACCTATTAAATCGAATATTTTACATTCTTTAAGGATTATAAAATATATGGTTTTCAAACTTGTTTAATGAAGAGATCTTCGAATTATCTGCAATATGATAAAACAATGGTTTACTGGATCCATCTCCAAAACAAGATTGATAAATGAAGAGCGAAAGAAAAAGACAAAAAAAAATACAAAATTTATAAGACTTATTTACCTTCGTGATGATGTAATTTAAAAACTCAATTTTATTTTTAAAACAAAATATTATCTACTTCATATATTTGTTATTTAACAATGCTGTAAAATTATATTTGTTCAATTCAATGAGGTTTAATTGAGTTTGTTAATTGTTTAACTAAATTTATTTTTTATTTGGCCAATCGTGTGGCCAATATGTTATCAGTTGTTTTTACTTACCAAACACGCCATTCTTTCCGTTTTACTTCAAAGTTCTTCGAAATCCATACATAAGCCACTATTATCGTTTCAATTAAATTTGTATGTGATTTTACCCCTTTCATATCCCTTTGGGGCACATTCTAATAGGCATTGCATGAAATCAAGATAAAATCATCAAATATAATTTTCCCTCAAGTTTAGGATTGGTTTCCCTCACCTCAACATGTGCATTAAGGTTTTCAAGGTTTTAGTGAGGCATTAAAAGTCCTACGCACCTGCAAGCCCCATTTCTCTGGCATATGCATTGAAACGAAGTGGATACATGATCCAAGTGGATATCAGTGGGTACCCACCTATTCCATTTGGACCCGCACCATCAACACTTTTTGTTCTTCACTTCCAACAACTTACTATTTTTAGCAGGTTTTTGGGTGCTACACTCTCGGAGCCGTTTTGGGGCCTTGATGATCCAGGTGGATATTGGTGGCCACCCACCTATTCCATTTGAACCCCCACCTTGATGATTAGGGAAAGAATTGAGTTTCATTAGGGTACGGAAAAGGCTCGCTCTCCTTTGCACCTCTAAAAACCTAAATTATTATGAAGAAGAATCTGACCATGCCTTTAATTAACCTTCACTATCTAGAATTATTTTCACATAGCGCTTCAAGGAACTTTCCTAAAATCACATCGTCACTGTGGGAAACAAAAAATATTAAAGTCATGATTGGTGGTTCCATTAAATGTCTAAATGTGAATTCGATTTCCAAAGTGAAGCATGAGTTGATCCATCCATGCAATTTATAACAAATTAATTTGGATTATTTCATGGTTCATGCTCCTGGAGTGAATCAATGTTTGTATTTTTATATATTCATTTATCCCACATGAAAAGTATCACTTTGGTAAACTAACTTTTTTATTTCATCTTCTTTGCATGACACCAAGAAAATGTGGCTTGGATCCACATCCAACGAGGAAAAAATTATACTCGAGGAAAGAAACGAATAGGTCCAAAGTCGCGAAATCGCAAGGTCACAAAGCCGCATAGGTCATAAAGTCGCAAATTCGCATAGGTCGCAAGGTATCAAATTCACAAAGTTTCATAGGTCGCAAGGTCGCAAATTCACAAAGTTGCATAGGTCACAAATTCTCAAAGTCACAAAATTGCATGGGTGAAAAAATCACAAAGTCACAAAATTGCATAGGTGACAAAGTCGCAAAATCATATATATCGCAAAGTCACAAAGTTGCATAGGTCGAAAGTAGCATATGTCCCAAACTCACAAAGTCACAAATTCGCATAGATCGCAAGGTCGCAAAGTCACAGAGGTCACAAAGTTGCAAATTTGCATAGGTCGCAAAGTCACATAGATAGTAAAGTCTTAAAGTCGCATAGGTCACAAATTTGGAAAGTTGCATAGGTCGCAAAGTCACAAGGTCGCAAAATCGCAAAGTCTCAAAATCGCATAGCTCGCAAAGTCACAAAGTCGCGTAGGTCCCAAAGTCGCATAGGTCACAAAGTCGAAAAATTGCATAGGTTTCAACGTTGCAAAGTCGTAAAGTGGCATAGGTCGCAAGGTCGCAAATTCACATAAGTCGTAAAGTCACAAATTCACATAGGTCGCAAAGTCGTAAAGTCACATAGGTCGCAAAATCGCATAGTTTCAAAGTCGCAAAGTCACATAGGTCGCAAAGTTGCATAGGTTTCAAGGTTGTAAGGTCGCAAGGTAGCAAAGTTGCATAGGTCGCAAACTTGCAAAGTCGCATATCCGCATAGGTCGAAAATTCGCAAAGTCACATATTCGCATAGGTCTCATCGGTCACAAAGTTGCATAGGTCACAAGGTCGTAAAGTCGTAAAGTCACATAGGTCGCAAAGCCGCATAGGTCTTATAGTCGCAAAGTCACATAGGTCGCAAAGTCGCATAGATTGCAAAGGTCGCAAGGTCGCAAGGTCACAAGTCCGCAAGGTCGCAAAGTCGCATAGGTTGCAAACTTGCAAATTCGCATATTCGTATAGGTCACAAAGTTGCATAGGTCACAAGGTCGCAAAGTCGCAAAGTCACAAAGATACATAGGTCGTAAAGTCGTAAACTCACATAGGTTGCAAGGTCACATAGGCACATAGGTCGCAAAGTGGCAAAGTCGCATAATCAGAAATTCGCAAAGTCACATAAGTGGCATAGGCCGCAAGGTCACGAAGTCACATAGGTTGTATTGATGACATAGGTCACAAAGGTCGCATTTCACCACTCAGTCACTCCTATAAAAGGGGAAAATCATCATGTTTCAGAGAGGCTTCAATGGTAGTAGACAACATCCTTGTCTCAACCAAAAAATATTTTGAAGCTTCTGATACTCTTCAAAAGAAGGATTGGATTATGACACAAAATGATAAAGTACAGCTACGCATGAGAATCCAATCTTGGGACATGTTGGCCAAGGATTTAGACAACGTCATATCTTCATATCATCATCTCCTCAGTGGGTTATATCAATGGTAGAAGTCCATCACACTCCTTCCATCAAGTCACTAGCAAGACTTAAGGAATGGGAGGAATTACAATACGAAATTCAAGGATTTCTCAACCAAATCAACCAAGCATCCAGCTCCAATGACTTGCAGGTGACAAGAGAGAACATCACGCAGTATGTGGTTGAGCCGGTTAGGGTTCACACCAAATTTTCTACCTTGTAAAACTAAGTCAACGCTAAGAAAAACATGCTAATTCCAAATTCCCTTGGGTGCATGCACAGACACTGGGAAGACATGCCTCAACTGGTCACGGTAGATAAAACTAAAAAACATGGCATATCTATCTTAGGGAGAATCAAAATATTGACACTCTGGCCTTATCAATCACCAGATCGCATGAGAAATACTATATCTCATTCTTTTGTTGCAAAACATGGTAGCTTAGGGAAAACTAAATCAAAACCTAAGTGACACATGAGGGAGTCCTTGGGTCGCAATTATCCCTAGGTCACAATCAAACCTAGGTCATAATCAACCCTGGGTTGCAGTATCCCTTAGATCGCAACTTCCCCTAGTTCGCAATCTCCCCTAGGTCACAATATCTCTTAGGTCGCAACCTCCCCTAAGTTGCAATCTCCCTTGAGTCACAATCACCCTCAAGTCACAACCTCCCTTAGGTCACAACCTCCCTTAGGTCGCAACTTCCCTTGGGTCGCAATCTCCCTTAGGTCGCAATATCTCTTAGGTCGCAACCTTCGCTAAGTTGCAATCTCCCTCAAGTCACAATCTCCCTTAGGTCGTAACTTCCCCTCAGTCGCAAGTAAGCCCAATATTCGAGGAAGACTAAATGTCACAGGAAACCCAGGAGTCACCTCGGACTATATGTACATCTTTTAGCGATTTTGTAAAGGAATTTTGAGTTGTGGACTTTTGAGAGAGACACATTACTTTTATTGAATGGATGCCTCTTGATTAATACAAAGAAGTGTTATTGGATCTCACTATTGAATTTGATGGAACTCTCTTTTGTGGTTATGCTATGAATATGGTCTCTTCGAATGAATAAATGCTTCCTTCAAATATTGGTGCACATTTCTACTCATGTATTCCCTTGTGTTATGAGCTTCCTTGCAACACGTGGATGGTATGTGATGTTCTAACTTAAATATATGTTGATGAACTGCGTTGTCAATATTTTCTTTAAATATTTATTGGGATGTGCATAGATAATAAATTAAACACTTCGCCATTATGAATTGTTTCTTATTTGTTAAGTGAATCTTGTTATAAGTATGATCCTGGTAAAGTTTTTCTAACAATTATTTTCATAAGTTTCATGGTTTAAATTCCACTTTTCTATTCATGGCATTATGTTTCGCAGAGAATCCGTCCATCACTAAATTGTATTTGTTCAACATTTGTGAATTCTCCATCTTAGCGAGTCCCCTTTCTATCTGAGAAAACATCTTCACCATTTTAATGGTAACCGAGCCTACATATTGGATGGGATCCCCAAACCAAACGGTGTAGAGTCTAATTGGGATTCTGCACGAGGGAGATCCCCTTATTGTTGGAGAGACATTTCAACCATCAATAAATTTGGCGCTAGAAGGAGGGCCAGATGACATGCTAAGCCCTTGGAGCCTGCATTTTAGTCTCATATCTGTAAATTTATCATCTCAAAATCATCCTCTCTAGATGTTTATCGGGTTTATCTATTTGCAAATTCTTAATCCTCGATGAACCTCTCTATCACTTGTCTCAGTTGCAGTTCGATGGTGAAAATGGAATTTCTGTAACCAAGCACCTTTCTAATTTTCTTGATTTTTTTTAATATTACGAAATTGATGATGAGGATTTTTTTGTGTGCTTTTCACCCACAACCTTGAAAGACGCATCAAGAAATGGTGTTGCACACTGCCAGCAGCTTCCATCCATTTGTTCGAGAAAATCATCAGTGAGCTTCAACAAGATTTTCACAGTTACGATTTTCAAGATGTATTAATAAGGATAAATGAGATGATAATGAAACCTCATGAATCTATAGAGGATTTTTCTATTAGATTTTTTCATCCTTGTTTTGATTTCCCTGAAAGAGATTTCAATTGGGCATATTTAATTGAACGATCTCAATAGTTGGTTTTTTATTCTTTGCAACACCTTCGATATGAAACAAATACTGATCCTTATGGTTGTCATGATAATCCTAAAGTTAATAACTATCAAAATCCAGTCCAGAATATTTTATTTCCCATCTCTCCGAAGTTGGAACAACTTCAAGCCTTCAAGGAGGAACTTACTATTTGTGACATTTCTCATCCTCCTCCTGATTTTCTACCTAATGGAGTTTTTTTTGCAAATACTTTAAGTGATGAAATATGCTTGCAGGGAAATGAACCATGTTGTATCGCCTCCGTATATTTCATACTCCCTGTCAAATCAAGACTCGAAAAGAAGGTTGATCTAACATCTCTCCCTATTAATGAAACCAATCTCGATTCCATTAAACATAAGCATGGGTATAGTCCTAAATCTCATTCACCTATCGGAAATGACTTTGGATTTGTCTCGAATGAAGTTGATTGTCCTGAAAAATCCATGCGCCATGAAT
Organism: Pinus albicaulis; assembly: GCA_034641835.2. Taxonomy (NCBI): domain Eukaryota; kingdom Viridiplantae; phylum Streptophyta; class Pinopsida; order Pinales; family Pinaceae; genus Pinus; species Pinus albicaulis. The sequence goes on from CM076571.1 coordinate 481,660,103, forward strand.
TCCATGCAATTTCATTGTTCCCTATGGATGAAAAAATGTACGAGATGAAATTCCCGGTACGATTGGTACCCCCTCATCTGAATCATTTCATCCATTATTCCCTTATTAATTTCTTGAGTCTGGCACACCAGTGATTTCTACAAATAATTCATAACTTTCTTCTACTAGTTTCTATGGCAGTGATGAACACGAAGGTGATGTTTCACAATCACACTACAAGAATGATGAATCTCTTACTCTCTATCTCTTCCATCCGCAGTCCTTAACCGGTCAAGAAAGAGACCTTATGCTGTGACAATCTTGGGATATTTCTCTCACCATTTCATCCTCATTTTTAACCCAAGAAGAGCCTAATGTACCAGATATTCGACCTGATCAAATTGGTTTCTTCAATGCTTGTAATTTCTCCGAAAATGTATTCACTTGCCCCTCTGGTGATTATCACTCGTATCTATCTTTTGATCCTATGAAGCCATCCAAATTTGATTATTTACCTTTCAAAGATTCAGGGAATCATAAGGAATTTGAGGCACTTCAAGTTCCGCTAATGGTTATATCAGGTTCGAACGATCTTGATGAGACCCCCGAACCAAGTCAAATTAGGGTTTCTGAAATAAGGTTTTCCATGTACCATACTCCTCCCGACATAATCTCGCTAAATGCCAACTCATCTTGGAAAGCCCTTGATTCGAGTGATATTTCCCTAAGCACATATTTCAATCCCCTATCAGCTGATATGCATCAACCTCTATACTCTAATTTATTTGTTGAAGGGAGGACACTAGCCATTGTCTCAAATCTCTTTTATTATTGCCTAGCTAGTATAGATTGCAGTCAAATACAACGAGACATGTTTTAAAATCCAATCACTCAACCTCTCTGTTGCCTAAGATGCTCCTAGTGAATTCATCTCATCCTTAGGAATCTAAAGAATTTGATCTATTGAACGGTCAGTATATGACTGTGAAAACATCTAACCAAATTAATAATCTGCTCATTGATAGTATCCTAGTTTCCACAAACAATGACTTGCCAGTTAATCTCACGAAACCTATGAAGTTTGATAGCTCCCTGTTTTAAGGTTCAGATTTTTTCCAGGGAAATGAGGCACTGCAACTCTCGCTAATGGTTACGTTAAGTCCTCACATCCTCAAAAAAACCCATGGCCAACTTCAAACTAGGGTTTTTGAAATTAGGGTTTCTGCACTTAAATTCTCTATCATCTTAATTTCACCTGGAAAACACATATTTTCTCCATGTCATAACATTCATCATCCCCACTCTTATGATAAGGTTGATTCTTTGCTTGAAGGATTTTATCTGAAAAATTTCACTACAAACAGACAAAATCTTACCTCACTTGCACTAGATTTAGGGTTAAACATGAACAAATGTGTGTCATGGCTAGATGATTATAGGTTTCAAGTACATCTTCATGTCTATCAGGATGGGATTGTAGTTCGGCTTGAACAAAATTTTCGAGCACGTTCTCTGGTAAGTAGCCATGACCTTCTTGTTGTTATACATATTTTTCAATTAAGCTTTGTTGTTGGTGCACAATGTTTTATGTTGGTTATGATTGCGTACATCCTTGTTCTTGCAGGTTGGGAACTAATGTGATGGTTGCACTGGAAATATGATTTCACATGACCTGACTGCCTCAATGGTTAAATTAGGGTTCGAGGTTTAGGATAGCTAAGGTTTGTTAATTAAAGTTTAATTGTTCATGTTGTTAATTAGGGTTTACTTGTTAGGATTTTCTTTATGGTTAAATTATGTCCCCTATATTTTTTCACTCTAGGTAATTTATTTTTATGCATTACGGTTTTTGTGCTAATTTTCATTTTCTCATTATTGCATGGAATTCTTAAAATCACTACACATGTGTTTCATTGTCCTATATTTGAAATTAGTTGATTTATTTCACACATAACATTGCATTGCATCATAATCCCTACCCATTGCACTACATCATACATTTTCCTTCTTGCATAGTATACACTTGTCGTTGGCCTAGACTTGCATTTTTTACTTTGTTGCATACCACTCCTTGCACCTTCATTTAACCTGGAGCCTTCAATCCTTTGGTTCCATGACTATATTTCTTACACTTTGTCATCGCACGAATTATATAGAACGATAGGCGGGCCGGGACATAGGTCTCTCCACAATGTGTTGAAGGCGTATTCGGTATATGACAGTGAGTTGGGGTATACGCAAGGAATGAATTTCATAGCGGGGACGCTTCTGCTGTACATGAATGAAGAAGAAGCCTTTTGGGTTATGGTGGCACTGCTCAAAGGCAAGCAAATGCGAGGTGTGTATCTGGAAGGTCTGCCTCTACTCCACCAATACTTTCTTCAATTCGAAATGCTTGCGAGGGAGCACCTGCCCCAACTGGCTAACCATTTTGACGAACAAATGATCACGCCAGCGATGTATGCAAGCAGTTGGTTCATGACAGCTTTTTCCGCAGACTTGCTATTGCCATTAGTTGTTCGCATTTGGGATGTTTTCCTCTGCGAGGGAATGAGGGCAGTTTTTGGAGTGGGCCTGGCTCTGCTAAAGTTGTTGCAGGATGATCTGTTAAAATTGCACTTCGAGAATTTGTTACTGTTTCTGAGAGGGTTTCCAAAGGATGATTTGGATGCGAACAAATTGATTTCAATGGCCTGCCCATTGCCGCTTAAAAAAAGGTTAGAAGAACTAGAGTTGGATTATCTGGTACGCAATCATCAACCATCAGGTTCAAGAGAAAGTAATTATGATAAAAAGTCTGGGAATGATAAACCACAGAATTCTTCCAATTCTCATGGATGGATCGTGATAAATTCACATGTCGATCAATAGGATTGGAGAATCAGTGACTGTGAAATTGAATTCAACTCGATCAGTTGAATGGTGTAACATAACTTTTGTTTGGACTGTAAGTGAAACCACAATCGCTGATCTCACACATGATTTACTGTGAAAATCAGAGCGATTTAATTTCAAAAAGTCTGAGTTTTTTTTCTTAAATTGTAATTTAATTATTTTTTTTAAAAGTTATGTAAATATTTGGAAAATTAAGAAATTTTTACATCTCAAACAATTGTTTTCTACTAATTCATTTGTATACGATGAAAATATAGGATGATACAGATCGATAAAGATTAAGCCTTATCAACCAGAAGGTGAAAATAACATGAAGGTGAAAATACGTACTCTAGTTTACTTAAATATAAAATCTCATAAATATTTTCAAATTGGCAAATATTAAAGCGAATATTTTACATTCTTTAAGGATTATATATATATATATAATTATCCACTATTTACTCATAAAATTTCAGTGCAAACTTCCACAATACTAATGGTTTTGTTTTAAATGGGTTTTGCCTTAATTGCCATTGTCTTAAATATAAAGTTTTATATTAAAATATTTTTGTCTCAAAGTGCTTTTGTCTTAAATATAAAGTTTTGTATTGAAATATTTTTGTCTCAAACTCATTTTGTCCTAAATATAAAGTTTTGTCATATATATATATATATATATATATATATATATATATATATATACCACATGAAATGTAATCATGTCAAATTTATTTCTTTTATATTAGATTTTTCCTTTTCCATTTAACCACATTCTAAAAATATGATAAATAAATAGATTAAAAAAATATTATTTTTTGGTTGGCCACTCAAAGGGATTTAAGTTTGAATCTCGTGTTTTTACATAATACTTCATAACAAGGTGATTTTCAAATGAGTTACATTCCATGAACTAAAATTGTTTGTTTTTTAAATATGCTAACATTTTTAAATTACTTCAACTAAAACTTTGATATAAATTTGAAAGGAATTAAATACAATATAACAAAATAAATAAATAAAAATAAATAAAAATAAATAAAAAACAATAAATAAAAATAAATAAATAAAATAAAATTTTAATTTTTCAATTGTTTTCCATATATGCATTTTAAACCTTAATTTTTTTTCTTTCAAAATGAAAAATAAAAAATTTGTTTCTTGCATGTCTTATAGTCACATCTCGATTTTATTTCACTATTAAACAAATCTATCAAAGAGATAAATAACAATAATTAAATTAATTTTTAGATAAAATTTTAGTATTTAATTTTTGTTATTGTAAAAAAAAATTCTACTAATTCAGAGTCGTTGGCACAAAACTACCTGGAAATGCCCCTAGTTGCAGGCATTCCTTGTTGTGGGAGCGACTGCAGGTTCTAAGTCGCATGCATGCCCATGTCAAGGGAGAGATTAAGGCTTTGATGCAGAAAATTTTCATTTTGTCTCAAGGGTTAGTCACTCGGATGGGTTGGATGGCTCTGGTCACCTAGATGGGTTGGATGGCTCCGATCACCTAGATGGGTTGGATGTCTCCTGGGGGTTTTGTTGCAAGTGCAGAAGGTTAGGTTGGTTGTGTTACGTCGGTTCCACTTCCTTAATTGATATATAGGGAGTTGAATCATATCATAGTAACTTTTTATCACATGTTTGCACTGGTTGGCCGGTAACTTGGGTAGATGTGGGAGGAGGGTGTTATAGAGTAGTATCGTAGCATGGTTCCCTTCTCCTTGGGTGATGTCTGTTTTCCATTCCACTTATATGAATGTGTTTTTGTATCTACATGTTGGTTGCATATAGCTCCTTGTACTTGTGATCTATGTGCTTGTTGTTTATGCATGGTATTGGTCATGATTGTAGTGGTGTCGTCATGTGAAAGTTGATGGTGTCATTCTTGAATGTATTTGTTGTGTTTATGTCGGTCATGCATTGATTATGTGTATAAGCATTTATATGTTGTTATGCATACTTTGACTAGATGATGGTCATTGTGCATGAATTCATGGTATGTGGTCAACATAGTCATGCATTGATAAATGGATAATGGTTGAAAATATATTTATATGTTGATATGATTATGTTTATATGTGTGTGTGTGTATGTGTGTGTGTGTGTGTGTTGTGCTAATATGGTCGGTCTTACAGATGAGATATCCTCTTCGAGCTATACTAAGGTACACTAATTTTCTTATTATTTGGTTTAACTGACATAATATATCTTGCAGGAAGAAGAGATCAAAGATGACTAACAAGATGGTAGACTACAAAGATTCTCCCTATGAATCAGATGAGTAGCATGGTGCTGGGAACACTTCTGACTTAGCAGACACATTGAGGAGTTTGAAGGAGGAAATAAGGATTTGCAAAGCAGATAATGACAAAATCATGCAGGCGTAGGATAAATAAGCAAAAGTCAATGCAATAATTCTTGAGAGTTTTTCAAAATTGCAGAGACAAGGACCACTTTGAATCAACTATGGATAGGAGGATATGACTAATGGGGCATGTGGAAGTAGACCCCATAGTGGGCATAGATCAGATAGAGATGACACGATCAGGGATCTCAGGTTCTTGGATACTCCGGAAAGGAGGGGTGATGGACACAGGTACTATTCTCGTTCTGGTTTTGAAAGGTATCATGGTCATCATCGTTATAATCCTTAAAGGAGGAGTGATAGGGGATATTTTCCGGATGATTTCAAGAAATAAAAGCCACCTACATTCGATGGGGAAATGAATAAATCACATGATACAAAAGCATGGTTTATTGGAATGAATAAATTCTTCATATTGCATAATTACTTAGAGAACATGAAGGCCAGGATATCTACATTCAGTCTTAAAGGTAAAGAAGATATTTGGTGTGAAGATGTAAAGAACATTAGAGATATTTATGAGGATTTGACTTGGAGTGAATTCAAGAGACTATTAAGGAAGTAATATCTATTGGAGATGTACTATGATGACAAGGAAAAATAGTTTTATGAGCTAAATATGGACTCTATTATCGATGAGGAGTAAACTAGCAAATTTCTGGAGTTGTTGAGATATGTGCCTTACCTCAAGGACGAGAAGGCCAAGATTCAATGATTCATCAAGGGGTTGTCGATAAAATTCAAAGGCGGGATTGAGTTTGATGAGCCTAGATCATTGGGGGAGGCCATCCGGAAGCTAAAGCATTTTTATGAGCAATCAAAGCGTAGATCTGAGACTAACCAGACTGGAAAGGTAATGCAACAAATAAAGGGAAATGGGGTAAGAAGTGAGCAAGGCCTTGAGATACAGGTAAAAAAGAGAACACTCTAAGTTACATTTCCATTTCCACATATTTTCCATTTCGCTAAGTTACAAATAAACGACTCCAATTCTATATGAAATAGACTAATAACCTATTGATACACTTTTAGTGATTTATGCATAGCTCTCACCTATCACTATAGATCAATAGATAAAGCCTAAAAGAGTTTGATTTTATGCCCAAGACACCAGTATAATGGAGTAGTTGTGAAGGCAACAATATCCATTGGGGATTTCCATTTTTTCAGCAACATAGAAGAAAAATCTTGGTGTTGGAGGAAGAGATAAAATATCTTTGCCAAAAACACAATATCATCACTCTCCCAGTGCCATTTCTGTTAACTCGTTAGAATGCAGGTGATGCATAAGGATTGATCAGCATCTATGAAATTTTATCTCTTTCCAATAACAAAATAGGTTCATCCTAATATTAATATATAAAATACGGTTCATTAATATGCATGGTTCATTTTTTTTTTATGATCCTATTTCTCTAAAGGATATCTATTTTTTGAGTTTTCTTTGGTATAAGATATGGTGATACCTTTAAATATGAGGTAATTTTGGGTAAAATTAGAAGTGGAACAAAAAGTTGTGGTTTGAATTTCCTTTGTAGTAGTAGGCTACATGCAATTTCTATCGAAAGGTTTTGTTATAGCCCAACATGGAATAATCTTTGGATAAAATGTTCATTATGGGTGGTATGTTTTTTAGCTCTTCAACTCATTGGATTCTTTGTCTTTTCATGGTATTTGTTGTTCTCAACTTAGAATCCCTGAATCACCTTGAAGGTCATGGCAATGTAACCTTTGGAGGCATTGATGGACAACCCCCACACCCCCCCAAAAAAGTCATTAGAATAAAACTTTTAGAAGCTTTTGTTAAATGATTGCCTCCAAATGTTCAATTCTCATGAATTTTGGGGGAGGCGGATCTTTTGGTGTATTGAACGGGGCAAGAAGACATAATGGTATCATGGATGGGTAGAAGTGAGAGGTTAGTGCATGGTATATTGAGATCTATAATACTAACATTAAAGAATGAGAAGGAGCCTTAGGGCCTTATGCCACAAGGGCTAGGGGGCCTATAAGTAAGGAAATGAGAGAAATTAATAGGGGAACCTCCAATATTTGTGATAAGGGGATTAGGGGACACATTATAGAGGGGACACATTATCACAACCCATAAGAACTTAACCCATAAACACCAAAGTCCGTATCCCTTTAACCCCAAAGCGACAATCCCTTAACCCCTACACTCGTAACTCATAAAAATTTAACCCCTTCATCCCTTAAACCGCAAGCCACTAACCCCTTAACCCCTAACCCCTAACATGAAATCCTTGAAACCCATAAACCCTAATCCCATATCCTCTTAAAACTTGACCCTTAACCCTGTAAGATTCTATCCTCTACCTATTATGTTTGAAAATTTTCTATTGGCTATTAAAATCCCCTTCAATCCTTAGTTAAACTCTCATGCTTTGAAGCATTGATCTTAAAATAATGTTTTATATTAGGGTATTATACATCCTCGAGGTCTCTAATCTTTCGTTTTCTTTCGATAACCCAACCCTCCTTGAAGAATCGATGTTGAATACTTTGATCCACAACAAGAATGATGTCATAAAACATTTGTAGAGATATATAGATGAAATTACCCGCTAGCCACCACTATATTATACACATTGATTCAATGGAATCACTTCTAACCAGTATCGATCTCTATTTCTCTCCTATCTTGTTCTTGACTTAATGGCCACCTTCTTCGATGTCGTTCCTTTGGAAGTTAGAAAAGAGATTTTATTTCTGGAAGGTAAAGAGCTTGAGGGTCTCCCTTATCACTCAGATTTTGAGGTGATGGGCGAGGATTTGAAATGGAAACAAGACCCTAGAAAAACCTCAGAAGAAAAAATTTTTCTATCAAAATTTGCTGGCCTTACACCAACAACTGGCTACTTTGTTTCGCTATTACTTCAAGATAAACAAGTTGAGACCTATAATCTATTTTTTTCCCTTGAAGATGTCAAAATAATGCTTCGTAACCTATGGTACTGTTTCAATAGGGTGGAATCCTAATTGGCTCACGTTGAAGGTTTTATGGTTAGTGACTCTGCCTCGAGGGACCTTATTAATCCTCCAGTTGACAACTCTTATTATTATTTCCTTAAGCGTGGAAATTATGTTTTATTGTCACTTGTATGAGATTGTATGAATAGTTATGGTCTTGTTGATGGTGCAGAGAGTATCTAGAGTGGATCTTCGTTTGGTCTCGCTGTATATGCTCTGGAAGTGGAGGATTCCCATTGTTGTTGTCAATATTATGCTTACTTGGTCTTTTGTTGGTGGTTTATGTTTATGTTTTCATGATCCTTGGGATTTGGTGCTAGCATCAAAATAAACTCTGTTTCCTCTCATTTTATGGGTACCTACAACTTGAATTTTGGCAATTTAAGATTGTTTTAACATATGCTTTCAACTTGGCTTGTTTTGGGATGGATGAGTATGTTCACATCTGAGAAAGTGGTTACTCTTTTCATGCTAGATGGAATATGTGGTTTTGTGTAGAGGACCCTTAGGAAGACCATAATATCATATACTTTCCAACTATCTTTCTACACATTTCCAAAATACTTAAATACAAAATAAATATTAATTAAAATATACAATACATGATACCATTCACTAATTTCATTCGTCAATTTCCAAAATACACTTGTAACGAATTTTCTGATCGCAGGTTTGCTACCATATACTTTCCAACCATCTTTCTATACATTTCCAAAATACTTAAATACAAAATAAATATTAATTAAAATATATAATACATGATACCATTCACTAATTTCATTCATAAATTTCCAAAATACACTCGTAACGAATTGTCCGAGCACGGGTTTGCTAATGGAATCACGAGCTAATCCATTTAAATTGGGTACCCTTTTTAGCTCCTTATCAAATTATGTTTGTGTTCTACGAGATTGCAAGTCACTTAAACTCTGTTGTGCACTTATTCTATTTGTGTTCTAAACTCTCTAGTCGTGAGTCGTGATAAGCGCTCAAGATCAAATGCCATACAACCATCGCGTTGCGATTGACTCCCGTGTGACGTCCCGCTGGAACACCCATGCTCTGTATTTCAATGAAAGAAGAGGAAAAATACCCAAAAAAATCGCGCGAAGACATATTTCAGAAATCAGGAAGATTAGTAATTAAGAAGCCCTCGAATCGATGGTCCTTGAACTTGCAAGAGCAAGCGAATAGCGAACTTGCAAGAGCAGGGGAATAGATTGCAGGGATGTTATGCAGACGAGCAAGCTAACCCTAGTTGAAACCCACCCATCACAGGTGAAGGTGTGGTTATATCCTAACTCAGAATCCCTATCCCTGGCCTTGATGCTTTCAGATTCATCACCTTCTGTATTCTTTGAAGTTTCCATCTTCTACAGCAACCCAAATCCCGGCTCTCAAATCATAGGCGTGTTTTCTGCACCTCATAAAGTCCCGGTCAGCCAACAGGCCCAAAAAAGGCGCGGGAGTCGTCGTTTTTATATCCGCAATGCCCAATCACGTTGGATCCTACATGGTTCTAAGGGCTTGACAGGTGTGACAGAGCTTCGCTTCAAATCGAAGTTCGATTTTTGGTTTTAGATGTGCGAGTATCGAGGTGAGGGCTTCCAAAGGCTCTGAGGTTTTGACAAAACTTGGGATTGTGGAATTGGTACACGGATTTTCGGTGAAGATCGCGACGTCTCAGCTTCTGAAGGGAAAATATGGGTCATGGCCGCCAAGCTTAAGGTCGAGCAAGGGACTTCGAAATTGAAGGGTGAGGGCTTTGAACCTAGGAATCTAGTATGTATTAGTTTGATTAAGTGTTGTGTCATTGATTGCAATGTTTTCATTTAGTAAATTCAGCTTTTGTTTCAACATATGTTGTTGGGGCAGGACAACGAGGTCAAGATTTAACCACTTCAACATATGTTATTGGGGCAGGACAATGGGGTCAGGTTTTTTCCATCTTCTATTGCTTGTCTAGCATCTCCAAAAACCTACGCTGGGGCAGGACAATGGGGTCAGGGTTTGGCCATATTCTATTGCTTGTCTGGCATCTCCAAAAATCCTTAAAGATTTCTTGGTAGTATTTATATGCTTGGTCATCTTCTATTGCTTTTCTATCATCTCCAAAAGCCTTGGGATCCATGCCAATTACTAAATTGGCTAAGGTTTAACCACCATGAGGTATAGTAATGTAAGAGATTTGTGGCCAGGGTTTCACTACCGCCTCTGTGGATTCCTTAATCGACCCATATCCTTGTCCAATCCCACCATGTTGTTTTCCATCTAACAACATCTCTAGGACGATAGTTTTATAACTCTCGGACGAGAGTTTTATAAACTCTAGGACGAGAGTTTCATAACTCTAGGACGAGATTTTTATAAACTCTAGGATGAGAGTTTTATAAACTCTAGGATGAGATTTTTATAAACTCTAGGAAGAGAGTTTACCTAAGAGTTTATGTCAATAAAACTCTTGGACGAGAAAATACTTAACTCTCATCTGAGATTATTTTAACTCCGGTCAAGCCTAATCAAACTCTCAGGAGAAACATTAAAAATATCTCGGACTAGAGTTTTAAAAACTCTTGGTTGAGAAATTGAGTTGACTATTTTCTCGGACGAGAAATTAAAAATTTCACCCAAATTCTAGCCATTCGCCAAAAAGTGTTTCCCAAATTTGGGATTTCACCCCGCAAATTTTCCTCCAGTTTTGATGTTGATTCTCCTGTCCACATATTTATTTTATCTTATAATCTTCCTTGACTATAAATAATCCTTTCGTAGCATAGCCCCATATCAATATGTCTGACCCTTCCTCGAAGGTGATACTTCTTGATTCTAGCTCCTTCAAATGTATCCATTGACCTGAATTCGTCGCATTTGGCCAATATGTCATGTTTTCCATCTTCTCCATCCACCGTTAATGGTCTCTTCCCTCCAGTATTGGTTTAATATTTTATAATTGGTCTTCATAGCATAAGTGAACCATTCACTCAACTTCTGTCTAGGGAATAATTTTCCCCTCTGTTGCTAGGATTCATTCCAAAAGAGTGTTGTTTTTCCATTCATTATTTCCCAAAATAAATGTTACAAAATAAGATTTATGTTTTGGGCTACTAGATTCCAGAGGGTCGATCCTTTAGGGGGGTCCTCGTATCTTAAAATATCCTCTGTACAGTTGGGCATGTCATATTTCCTCGTCTATATATGCTTCCACAGTCCCATTCCTCCCTGTGCCCATACCCACCATAATTTTGCCCCGAATACCTGGTTGAGAATGAATGGGTCTCTAAGGCTTGCTCCCCCTTCCATATTAGGTTTTATGAGGTTCGACCATGCTACCATCTTATATATTTTTTACAATACTAGGCATACCTCAATTTTTTCGAATGGGGAAAATATAATGAATAGATCGAGATTTTTGTATTTAGAGTTAAGAACATTCCCTAGTGTATCTCTGCTGCTATCAAGCCTATTGAGTACCACAACACAGTTATCTCAAGGGATCATAATAATTTATTCACTATCAGTAGGATTTTTCAGTACCCTGGCGATGTTGCTTGCTTCACCTCTCTACACAAAAAACATTTCTCTTCTTCACACTTTTATTTCATCTCCAATATGCCTTATCATTTGTTAGACTTAATTTATTGAGGTGTAAGAGGGATACCAACTTATTTAATAAGAAAATTGGTTGTTCCTTTTTTGATGGATTTGAATGATATATAAAATGGATATGCTTGTTTTAAGTTTCTTCCCATTCTGTAATTGATTGAGTAAACAAATCAAAAGACCAATTAATTACAAGGTTAAGTGATGAATGGAGGTACTAAAATATATACAGAATTTGTATTTTGGCGAAAGGGTTTCCATCTTGACCGAATCATATTTTCCATTCACACATCATTGAATTTAAAGATATGTAAACCTAAAAAAAGAAGGGGATCACAAACTAGCGAACTATTCTTTGTCATCACAATTTCCATTTCAAATATTTGACACATTTTCTTTTGATCTAGAAAAAAAAAAAAAATAGGTGGAATCTAATTAAACAAAACATGAAAGAAAATACATGAAAAAATAAGAAGAGAAAATATAAAACTAAAATGAAAAGCAATATGTAGGAAAAAAAAAGAAACTAAATAAATGTGAAGACTATATGAGGAAGAGGCTAATGTGGGGCCATGAAATGCAACTAGAAAAGTAAAAATGAAACTAAACCTACTCCTAAGGTAATGGGAAAGAAGGTCGGGACTAAGTGAAGTGAAATTTCCTATGCAACCATCAAAGTTTTTCCCTACCTAAAAGTACAAATATGTGGGAAATTATTTCTAATATGAATAAATGTGCATAAATAAATATATGATCATGAATAACTTGTACAAGAATATAATACATTTACTAATATTAGAAATATGTGACATACCAACTAATATTAACCATTCTACAATATTACCTTTCCTATTAGAAAAAAAATCATACCAACCTTGAAAGCATCTCGTGAATGTACCTTCATCTATGTTCTCATTCCTAGCAAATATCAAGAAACATCAAAACTTTGTATTTACAATAGAGCTTGCTAAGTAAGATTTTTCCAACCAATCATAGATTCGATCATAGAATTTGAAACAATCCTTTTGAAAACCCAAAAAATCTTGGGAGAATTAACTTTCAATTAGCACATTTGAATCAAGGGGATAGTATTGCAAAGAAAATATAACATGATCTCATTCAGAAACCTTGTCAAGATATAGAGGACATGGCGTAACCATTAGAAACAATTGAGGTTCCTCAACTGCTAACAATTATATGAATAATGAAATTATAAATAATGAATATTAATGGGCTCGAAAAGATAAATCGAGGTAAAACAACTATCATCATATATACTAGCAAAAAACAACTATTTGAATGATAGTTGTTAGCCCCAGTTTTATGATCACATTGGTGGCTTGATATACAAGATTCTTGACTCTTGATTTGTTCCCTTTGTGTCCAATTCGACACCAGGTCAGTAATATGAAAGTTGATGGAATTAAAAACAATCGTTGGCATTGTAAGTCTGGGAAACCAATTAGAATAAAAAACTAACAAAAGGTTAGAAGGATATGTCAAATAAAATCATGTATCCATATTAAAAAGGGGTTTTCATGATTCAAGAATTGAATGCTACTCGTAAGGATTTATTAGACTATAAAAGAAATTATTAGCTTCATACCATTCATGATAGATAATAGGAGTTTATTATTCATAAAATCACTTAACATATATGAATTCTCCGCCCAATGATGATATTTATCTTGACAATAAAAATGATAGGCTTCATAGCTCTGTGCATCCATGAAAAATATATGTTTTGATCCTCGGTTCAATACAAGAGGTTTACAAGAATATGAATTAAATAAAATAGAATCCACTATTTTATTAAAAAAATAACCTTGAAAAAACTTAAAATTATCTTCGAAAAAAATAGAATCATTCAAGAACAATTTTTCATCCAGTGGAACAATGCAGAGAAAAGAATCATGCTAGAAATTCCAAAACTAACCTAGATTTGGGACCCCATCAAGATAGTGAGAGCTTGAAATAACCATCAACAAGAGTTGAAGTGCCTCCACTCCTCGACAAGTCTCGAAAATTTCAAATATTGGATAATTATATTTTGAGGGTTGATTCATATCATGAGTTGAATGTGGAAAAATATTATTGGTTATTCCATCAAGATCGCTAAATTTTAGATGGGATCCATCTACAACACTGGTTTGATTATTTTTCATCTTGGAGAAACATATTATTCAAGGGATTAGATTATTTTTATTTTGTATCTAAGGATGTATAAATCAAAGAAATATCATGAGTAACTTGAACTAAAGAATTGTCCTGATGCGAGACTTGAAATTACAAGGCAATGGATGGATGGTTTATGATTCCATTTCTTTATTCTTCATCATGGATGACCTCACTGCCTTGTATCAATTCAAAATTCATCTCATGATATTGTAGATTCAAAGATCATGGGACATTTTCATCACATGTTAATTCATTACAAGGAGTAGGGCACAAGGGATAGAGATATAAAGAAGAAGTTGATATAAACTTATCTTCTTGAGAAACAAAAATATTTTTCGATATACCTAGGCATTCATCAATGGGATCATGGTCACTAAAATGACAATTTTCCAAGGGTTTCTCTTAGTCAATAACTTTGATTTCATTTTACTGATTGTCAAGTTCATAAGATTCTAGGTCATCCAAGAATGAAGGAACAACATATTTACATAGAGGAATTTCAATTAAGGGAGATATATCATAAGTATCTTCACTGTTCTTCTCCTCTACCTCTGGAATGTAAAAACCTTATGCCTTATCACAATTTGGATCGAGAACCTGAGGATCACGAGTATATGAACAACATGCTAGTAAAGTATATTGATCAAGTGAATCAGCATACAAAATTCTATAAGATGTATATGATAGAGGACGACAGGTATCCTGTGAAGAAACAATAATTTAAATTGAAATAGATTCATGATTAGGAATATGTCCATTATGATATTGATAAATCAAGGGATCATCACCCACCTTACTCTCTATGAATTTATTATAAATAAATAAAAATTCTCGAATACTACGTTTACCATGGGAAGAAAAAGAGGGTGGAAGAATAGGATCAACAATTTGATTTTAATATTTCCCAACTTCAACAATAACACCACAGACTACCTTGTTAGAAATAAAAAGGGAGGGGGACATGGGAAAAAAGGGACAGCATGTTAATCCTTTGAGATTATAGATGTATCATGATTAATAAAAGTTGGGAGAGAATAGTCAACCAAGAATTCATATTCACAATTTTTCAAAGATATTTGAACCAGAAATTGAAACTTTTCCCTAAATAAATTCCAATCAAAATCTTCTTCACAAAACACATGGCAGAGGTCAAGAAATCTATCAGAAAATCCTTTATTGATTCATCGAGCTTAATTATAAGTTGAATAATGATTTCATAAACATCAAATTAATCATACCTATCAAATACTTGATGATTCTCATTGAAATTTTTTCAAATGAATGAATGGAAGCAATTGGTAAGGTATGATACCATATATTAACTCGACAATCAAGTGTGATGGTGAAAATTTTGCAAGAACCATCTTCACAATCAAGTTCATTAAGATCCTAAAATTTAAAAAATTGATATGTATGCTCAGTTATGGATATTTGACCGTCACTATCAAAATTTAATTGAGACAAGTTGTAAATAAGTTCCATGTGCAGTGTAATATTTTTTCTATTATAAAAACATCTAAGGATTACAATTTGGGTATTAGCCACTCATAATGAGAGATTGAAAATAGACTCAATGTGTTAAGCTTCTCATTTGGCCCTCCTTCTAGTGCCACCTTGTTGACTATGTCGTAAATCAATTAACCAAGCTCATCTCCCAAGTAGACCTCACATCGTTTAGAGTAGGAGACCCAACCAAGAAAGAAAGCCAATTTCCATTATCCTTTGGAATTTTCCTTGGCTACAAATATCAACGTATGCTAATATATAAATCATATTTGGGAAAATAAATTAATTTGACACTGTGAGGCATATAATTACAATGCATATAAGGTACGTTCACACAAGGGAAAAGAGAGAGTGTGCCTAGACTAGAAGAAAAGTAATAGTATTATCCCAAAAGAGACACATAAGAGAATGAAAGAATCATTGATTAACTTGAAAATTAATTCACAAGATAAAAATTATCTTAAAATCACGTGACAATGCACATTAAACAATATGCATTCCAAAGCCAATGGAATAGTTCATTTTCATTAGTATGTGTTAACATAAGCATACACCACAAAAAATGAAATTATAGTCTCAAAATCATTAAAAAAATATGTATGAAAATTCTCCAACTCTTAGAGCTTCATATATTAAGTGAAATTCCCAAGATATATGACTACAATGCTTCCACACTAGCCTCAATAGTGGAAGAATATGTCACCACTCTCCTCCACTGAAAGATATTCTTCTTAGGTCAATGAGAGGCCAAGGTGAAAAGCCCGATGTCCCCATTCTTAAGTTGGTGATGTAGTATTTATAAAAAATGATATGAATTTACCTCATCATGACTTTGATTCCTCAGACTCTTTTGATTTTTTGTAATGAATTGACCATAAAAATGACCTTCTAGGCTTCTACATGACTTTATAACTTTAATGGGTGATCATTGTTCTCTCCAGGAATGTTATTTGTTTTCTGTATTATTTTACATTTTATCATTATTATAAATTACCTAATTATGCATTCCACGTGTCATGTACAATGAATTAATGCATATGACTTTGTGATGACATTTTGAGAAGCCATGACTTGGAAATGGTGACATAAGAATTCATTTCATCAATAGAAAGTTCTTCTCCTTGTTGTTATGAATTTGAATTATTTATGATGGATATTTGGTTGTTATTTATATCCGGCCTCCAAAGGGTCTATATGAGCATCAAAACCTTCTAAGTCAGCATGAGTTTCCACCCCTTTATCTTGGTCCAATACTCCTTCATATCCTTCATGATGGTTCTTGCTTTTTCTCCTTCTTCGCAAGTGATATCTTACAGCCTCTCCTTGATGACTTCCCTTAAGCGTCACCCTACCATGTTGGGATGGTAAAACCAGTAAATGAATTCCACTCATGAAAGGCCAATACCAGTCTGGAAATCATATGTTCAACCTATGCATGCTCATGGAAAGTTATGACTATGATGGGTCTGTGTAAGGGTTGAGAGGGAGAGGCCTTGTTGGGTACATTATACAATTATTAGAGGTAAGAAGTGGGATATTGTGCACTATAAAATCACATTCTGATAAGACAATATGAAGAGACAATAATGTGTGTGTAAGGCACAAGAGTCAGTGATTTGGATCCTATGGATTGAAGCTACCCAAGAGAGAGGGAGGGACAAGGTATTATGAAATTCTCTGCTTCAAGGGCTTCATTACTAATTAGAACTGCATGATGCACAATGAAGGGAGGTAATGAAAATACATTTTTTTAGTGGGTTGGTGTGGCATATAAGGGTTAGAAAATTGTTGAATATAATTATGCAATGCATAGTCAAGGAGAGGGAAGCTCAAGTTATTGTGAATTTCTCTTCATTAGTTACCCAGAGGATCCTCCACTATCCACTGAAACTATGAAATGTGTAGTTGATGGAAGGTTGAACAATGGATTACACAGTTTGGTAAGTTAGGGAGACAGGGAGATAATGTTTCACATTGTAACTACATAATATGTAGTTGCTAAAGAGGAATATTAAGGGATTGTGGAGTTGGGAATGCAAATGAGAAAAAGAGGAATCCAATATCCACTGCAACTACACAATGCAAAATATAGGGCAAGAGAGATCATGAACTATGCAATTGACCGAGATAAGTATCAAAAGTGATTATCCAAACTTCAAGGTTTCTCAATGTGCAAGTGGAGTAGGTTGTTCGTAAAATGAGCATAGTGCACATGTTGGAAAGGTGAGGATTCATTAATAATACTTAGGATTGTGAAAATTGAACATCACTTTCGTAGGAGGTTAAGTAAGCTCGTGATTCACGCAATATGTGAGGATGAGGATGAACTCCAAAATTGGCTAAGTGTTGGATTAATGGAACAAGGGAGAAAAATTGATGTAAAAAATTTCCAAAACCAAATCACACATATGAATACCATTTAAAAATGAGCCATTGGAATGTACCATACATATAATCCACATGCATACCTTGAAATGACAATGTCACACTTATTTCTAAGTGAAAAATTTGAAACGTGGCTTTGTGAAATTTAAAATACAAGTTAAAACAGAAGTGTCAATTGTAACTAGAATGTGAGCTAAGCTGTTGGAGAGTGTTTATAACATATCCTTATAATATATATGATAAACCAATACAAAATAATCCACTATATCTTCTTTTAGTGGTGCAAAAAAGTGTGACACATGCAAGAGTGAAAACAATAAAAAATGACACTTGTGATAATAAGAAAAAGTGAAAACGACACTTGGAAAAGATAAAGAAAGCAAAAGAAACACATGCTAAAGTGAAGAAAAAGAAAAAGTAACATTTGTGAAAGAAAAATATAGCAAAATTGATATTCTTGAAAGTTAAAGCGACACTTGAGAAAGAAAATGGTACAAAACTGACAATTGAGAAGACTTATGGGAATGTTGATACAATTAATGCCACTAAGAGTGAGAGAGACTATCACATAATGTTGAGAACTAAATTTCGAGATGCATTAAATAGTGCATTATCGATAGGGGATTCCTAGGGCCTATGAGTTGCATAGTGTCTATTAACAAGGAATACACAATCATTGTTACTAGTGAGTGCACATGCTTTATTTCCAAATATTGCACAAGAATTTTTCTCAAGTATTACGCAATGCTTGTCTTTAGAGATATATATTGACCACTAAGCCTGCTCGAAATAAGCGCACTTGTAGATGCTCAAAATATAATCATGTGTAAGAAAGTGACTTCGATAGTTAAAATCTCAAAAGAAGGCTTAAACACTCAAAAAAACATCAACAAATCATGAAGTGATCATGAATAACTTGAGACGACGGATCATAAGATTAGAAGTAGGCTCCAAAATTTAGGATGTATGCAAAATTTTCGAGAGAATTTTCCACGGCGACAACAGGTCTACAAATGGAGTATTTTTGGGCCCTTCAACTCTCAATTGCAAGCCAAAAAAATAATTGCAACTCTCACTGCTAGTGTCCTAGGTGTGTTGAAGGGTAAAACAACTAGTTTTTGTAGAGCTTCCATGGATTTGTTTCTGCATTCCAATCTTCATGTTGTTTATCTTTCCCTAACATACCAAAGGAGGCATTACTTCTAATAGTAGCCGAAGTGCTGCTAAACCCACATTCTTCTCTATGATGCATATAAGCATGCATATTAACTTTTTAGATCATTATAATTCCGAGATTTGGTCTAACACAATTTGCGGAAGCTCATCTCTCAAATACATATAAAAATGCATTGTCCATTCTAGACCGAAATCATTCACAAGCTGGGCAAATTATTTTAATTGTGGAAGCTTCTTTCATTTAATCTTCAAATGAAGATTATTCATTTGTTAATACAAGGTTTTTAAAATGCAACAATATAACTTCATGAATGGAAGTTGTGTGCTTTCTAGAACTATGGTTAAAACCATAACCAAAACCTGTTTCAAGAAATGGGATCAACATACATAACTTTGGTAAACACTCATACAAATCTTGGCCAATACTTACATCTCACCTTTAAGTAATCCTTATAAGCACTCGAAATCCAAATGTTAATGATCTGATTATCAAGATCACCAACAACCAAAAACATATCGGCCCACATATATCTCAACTTTTTATTACTATGCCACAACATTTCAAAGGTTTACGGAATTTCATTAACTCACATAACTTTCGTCAAAGATACTTTTACGCACCGATTCTGCCTATCAATCCCTGCACATTCACCGAGGTTTATTTATATATCATATGTGGCCCACTTCTATTTCAACGTTCATCATTCACCAAATTGGACGATGGATGCACCATCACACTCCAATTCAATAATCCAACGACATTCGCATTAAAAAGATGCACACTCGTTGGTATTCCAAATTCAAGCAACAAAAATGGTTTTAAAAATACCACCGATGCCACGCGTCCATCAATGAATGCTATCACGTTTGAATGCAATGAAACTACTTACCATTCTGAAGGTGTGCGAGACCACTGTTTGTTGTTTTCAAAACCGCTCTTTCTATTCATCGCTTCTGTTGCACATCTCTATCTCTACATACATTAACTCGGGTTTTGATTTCACTTTGAAATGTAAAACCTCTCACTTAAACAATCCATCGACTCATTATCTCAGTTTGCTAACACGGCCAGGTTCCATCCTGAAGGTTTCACCACTATTATATGCGCCTTCAACTCATGGTTCTGCCACTCGTGACTTAGGATTCTTCTTTCAAAACCTGTGCATTCAATTATGTTGTTAATTTGAATCATTTTTCAGAATGTAACTAAGGTTTCATTCCATATTCGCTACCTTTCACTAAACTGTGTGAAACCATTTTCACGATTTCATTGTTCTACTTCAGGTTTTTCAACAAATGCAAATCCGCTCCTTATTTAAAGGCTATGTGGAAATACTTCAACAATGATCCAATTTAAAAGTTGATCAGATATATTTTTGATACACATACAACCAAATGTATTATTTACTAAATTCTGAATTTAAACTCATATTCCCTCTTGCGTCATCAATCCTTACAGTGATCGATGACTACAATTTCCTCTAATCTCCCCCAGAAATATATGTAACCCCTCTTATGCACCTCGCTCTAAATCAATATTAACCCTGTAATTAACATCAATTTACTCAATCATATGCAGAATCTCATATTCAACCCTTAACACATAGTTTTATCACGCACTGCTCATAAACTGTGAGTTTTTAAAATCTAAGTATTTTTCACAAGTAATTCAAACAGTCAATGACCATATATTCAAAACAAATTCCTTCACATATAAATATGAAATTAAATACAAAACCTTTCTTGTCTCTGGCCTGATTTTCAAATCAATGGCCCTTCCCTACATCTACTACCCATAGGCTTACAAACAAAACTTTGTTTGTCCAATTCCCACTCTAACTCCTACCTACTACTTTGCCTTTGAGGCTTATTATTTTTATACAAAATAATCTGAAAAAATTTAGTTTCAGATCCTCAATAAAATCCTCAAAATCCTTAAGTCTTAAAATCTCTCTTTTATCCCTAAGGATCCTCTTTAATCCAAAAAATCATGAAACTAATTTCTAACTTGAGATTTAAAATCAATTCTCAATCTCTCAATCCCTATGAATCTCAACTATCATATTTCCCTCATTTTCTCCAATCATTCGAGAACATTTACAAAATCCGCACAATAATTAATATCTCTCATTAATCACTCAAAAAATTTAATAATTTACATAAAAACCCAATATTCTTTTAAAAATTCAAGACCCCTATGTTTATTAAAATACAAAGTATTTTATGAATCTAATGCCCCTGCATCAGACTCCCAAGGTTAAAAATAATCATGATCTCCTAATCATATGATTTTAGTCCTTGTCTTCCTGGATCCAACACTTTGTTCTGTAATTTGTCATTTACATCTATAGTTGTTTGTTGCTTTTCTCCAGGTCTCCATATTTTATGATGCCTTGCTCCACTAGCTACACTTTCACAGTCTATTACTGTCTTTCTTCTACTGCTGCTACTTTTCTTTCTTTCTAATGTCTTATTCAGAGACACTTTCATCATTATATTTCTCATCAGTTCAATTTCTCTGTCCAATAAATCTTCTGATTTCTGAATTCTTTCATCTCTTGATTGTTGCTCTTTCATTCTTAGTCCTGCTTGCTAAGTTCTTACTTGCTAAACTTTTGCTGCCACCCTATCATCCATACCCTCTTGTTTTCTGCAACTGAAAACTTCTTCCAAATTTTCACTTAAGACAATTTCTTTGCCCCCTTCCTTCAGCAATTCATTGGACTGGTACATACCATACCCTTTACTATTATCTTTATTCTCTTGCATCTACAATTCCTAATTTTGAAATTGAGATTTCTCTTCCTATACTGAATTCTAATTATTCAGCATAATTTCCAGAAATTCAACTTCTTTATTCCATGGATTAAATATTTCCACTAAATTTTCTTCCTCTTCCTTCTTTTGACTGCCCAACTGTGTCAAATGTTCTCCAGCACCTGCAACAAAACCTGCATTCACAAAATAATTATTAAAACAAAAATCATAAGGCCTCAATGCCTTTCTTTCCTCTACCAACATTTCATTATGTTGTTCTAATATTTCTTTCTCAATCAGCACATGAGTATGCTAATTGAAACTTCCCAAATAATTCTCTGAAGAAATCTCAAGACTATCAACAAGTCTCTCTTTTATGCCATCTCCTTCCATGATGTTTTTTTGTTCTTGTTCACTGTAGTGAACGCTGCCTTCTGTAATCTCCCTATCGTATTCTGAATTTTCCAACAAATATTCCAGCAATGCAATTTCCTTTTGGAAATTCTGGAGTATTTCATCATCATTTACAATTCCTGCATTTATACATAAATTTTTAGTTTGAAAATTAAAAATGTCAACAGTCTCAACTGTTGCTTCACATATCAATGTTTCAGACTGAATCTCCTCTTCTTCATTCACAATAAATTCTTCTTGTGTTATAACAACTTTAAATACAAATGCATCACTTATTCCTTCAGTCAAGAGACATTATTCATCTTTTCTTTCTGCTTCAAAGTATTTATCTTCTAAAATATATTCTCCCATACTTCCAACAGTTTCAAAAGATTTCTCATCCTCTTTTGCAAAACCTGTAATCACATCACAATTATTAGATTAAAAAATACAAGGCTTTACATCATCCAACTGATCTAGACTTGCCCAATAGTTCAGGAAATCATCAATAATTTCCTCTTCTGCTTCACAAATGGAAACTTCCATTTCCAGCTCAGCTACTCTGAGTTCTATACATCCCAACTATACATTCATATTATGTTCAAGCTTTCTCATCTTTTTTGCTAGCTGCATGTTCATTTGTTGTTCTCTCTTCTGTTGTAGCCTTTTCCACTTTACTCTCATCTTCATGAACCAACCAATTCTCTGTGTTTCTTCTATCATCAATTTCAATTTATTAAATTGGTTCCTTATCTCAGCTAATTCTTTCTCATATTTTGCATCAGTCAACATTTGCCTTATGCCATTTGTCTTGCCATCTTCTTTCCCCTTTCTTCTGTTGTGGTCTCTCTAAGAACCTCTTCTATCTCTTCTATGACTATCAGTAGTCATCTTCCTCTCCATGAGTTCTTCACTCATTCACCATGAGCTGTACTAAAGCCTCTGCAATAACAATTTCTCCTTGTTACAACTTACCTCACCAATCCTTTCCTCTGGATCTGGTCTTCTAGAAAACACTAGTCCTCTATCTGCTGGAACCTTTTAAGCATTATTCACTGCTCCTTCTAAGCTTCAACTCATCTGCAATTGTTAGAACATAATTTTTCATATTCATCCAACCTCTATTGAATTTCCTCAAGGTTCTACCACATTCTTCTTCTACTTAGAATCCTTTGTTGGATTCCTTCATCACTGCTATCAAAGCTATGATTTTCCTTTGCTGATATTTTCTTCAACTGCCTACAACCTGAATCCTGTAAACATGTTATTAAAACCAGAGTTAAAATAATATTTTCCAACTCACCTTCAACATCCCTGTATGATCTTGCTTCACCTCTCATATGTACTACATCTCTATGTGCTTCAATTTATCAGTTTCAAAAAATCCGATCTTCTTCATCACACATGCATTCAATTAGAAAAAACTTGAACTTTCAAAAAGAGATATTTCCATCTCCGATACCACTTGATAGCAGCCTAAGTGCTGCTAAACCCATATTCTCCTCTATGATGTATATAAGAATGAGTCTTAAATTTTTAGATCATTATAATTCCCAGATTTGGTCTAAAAAAATTTGTGAAAGCTTATCTCTCAAATACATATAAAAATGCATTGTCCATTCTAGACCATAATCATTCACAAGCTAGGAAAATTATTTTAATTGCAGAAGCTTCTTTCATTTAATCTTCAAATGAAGATTCTGTGTTTTTTAATCCAAGGTTTTTAAAACCCAACAATATAACTTCATGAAGGGAAGCTGTGCTTTCTAGAACTATGGTTAAAACCATAACCAAAAGTTGTTTTAAGAAATGGGATCAATATACATAACTTTGGTAAACACTCATAGAAATCTTGGCCAATTCTTACATCTCATCTTTTCCTTATAAGCACTCGAAAGCTGAATGCTAATGATCTGATTATCAAGATCACCAACAACCAAAAACATATTGGCCCACATATATCTCAACTTTTTATTACTATGCCACAACATTTCAAAGGTTTACGAAATTTCATTAACTCACATAACTTTCATCAAAGATACTTTTACTCACAAATTCCGCCTATCAATCCCTGCGCATTCACCAAGGTTTATTTATATATCTTATGTGGCCCACTTCTATTTCAACATTCATCATTCACCAAATTGGACGATGGACACACCATCGCGCTCCAGTTCAATAATCCAATGGCATTCACATTACAAAGATGCACACTCGTTGGTCTTCCAAATTCACACGACAAAAATGGTTTTAAAAATACCACTAATGCCATGTGTCCATCAATGAATTCTATCACATTCGAACGGAGTGAAACCACTTACCATTCTGAAGGTGTACAAGATCGCTGGTTTGTTGTTTTCAAAACCGCTATTTCTTTTCATCGCTTCTGTTGCACATCGCGATCTCTGCATACATTAACTTGGATTTTTATTTCACTCTGAAATGCATAACCTCTCACTTAAATAATCCATCAACTCATTAACTCATTTTGCTAACATGGCCAGGTTCCATCCTGAATGTTTCACCACTGTTATCTGTGCCTTCAACTCATGGTTACGCCACTCGTGACTCACATTTGATCAGATATATTTCTAATACACATACAACCAAATGTATTAATTACTGAATAATGAATTTAAACTCACATTCCCTCTTGTGTCATCAATCCTTACAGTGATCGATGACTACAATTTCCTCTAATCTCCCTTAGAAATATATGTAACCCCTCTTATGCACCTTGCTTTAAATCGATATTAACCCTGTAATTAACATCAACTTACTTAATCATATGCAAAATCTCATATTCAACCCTTAACATAGCGTTTTATCATGCACTGCTCATAAACTATGAGTATTTAAACTCTGAGTGTTTTTCACAAACAATTCAAACAAACAATGACCATATATTCAGAACAAATTCCTGCATATATACATATGAAATCAAATACAAAACATTTCTTGTCTCTGGCCTGATTTTCAAATCAATGGCCCTTCCCTACAGCTACTAACTGTAGGCTTAGAAGCAAAACTCTGTTTTTCCAACTCCTACTATAACTCCTACCTACTACTTTGCCTTTGAGGCTTATTATTTTTATACAAAATAATTTGAACAAATTTAGTTTTATATCCTCAATAAAATACTCAAAATCCTTAAGTCCTAAATTCTCCCTTTTATCCCTAAGGATCCTCTTTAATCCCAAAAATCATGAAAATAATTTCTAACTTAAGATTTAAAATCAATTCTCAATCTCTTAATCCCTATGAATCTCAATTATCCTATTTCCCTCATGTTCTCCAATCATTCGGGAACATTTACAAAATCCTCACAATAATTAATATCTCTCATTAATCACTCAAAAAATTTAATAATTTACATAAAAACACATTATTCTTTTAAAAACTTAAGACCCCTATTTTTATTAAAATACAAATCATTTTCTAAATCTAATGCCCTTGCATCAACTTCTAAGATCTAAAGTATTCTGATGGTGACATTTTCAACTATAACTCTTCGAGAATATAGCCCTCTCTATGTTGTTAAACAAATCTCCTCTCTATAAATTGTAGGAATATTTCCAACCCCTCAATGAAACTAGCAATCAAAATACTTATTCACCTTCACACTCCACATGTTCATCTACTTTAAAAAATAATGTAGGAACGACGTATGGCCATAAACATCATCATGCCACTTCTCCTAGAATTGTATTTTATAGAAATTAATGATGAAGGTGAATCAAGAGGCCTCATCTGAGGTTTTAATATCAATCATATTTGAATATCCTTTGTCTGGAATATAAAATAAATTCTAGGCTTTAACGACTATGCATTTGATTTGGACATGTCTTTTTTGTGCATTTTCTTTATGGTCCTATGTCAAGAGGAAATAATTATGTACTGATTTTTATTCTCTTCCTATTTTAAACTCAAGAAATTTTATAATTGGAAGGTATTAAAACTTTGTTGTTTGAAATTCTAAATCGTATGGGCCCTTTGCTAGAATTTATCCCCTCCAGGGTTTTCTTATTTCCCTCCTAGATGATATAAGGATTTGTCATGTCCTTCTCGGGAAACTTCTTTAAAATTGGACAAACAAGAGTCTATCCATATATGCTATTATTTCCAAATGTTTGGACCCTTTTCTTATCTTAAATGATCTACTCGACACTAGTCTAAATATTGGACACTTGAACATAGTGGGGAGAGACTCCAATTATTTCCCAATATTTTTAGAATTGGATCCCTTCCCAGAAAACAATCTTAGTTATTTTAAATTAAATCCTTCTTAGCTCAATGAACCCTCCCTATTGCACCTTTTTAATAGCAATTGGTGACATGTCTCCCCAGATCTCTAAGAACCCCCTACAATTTAGTTTCAAATAAATCACAAAATATCCAAAGGTATTATGATTGAATTGGAGAAAAAAAACAAGGTTAACTGTAGAGTCCTCATAGAAATCAAATCAAATATTCAATCATTTTTTCAGTTGCACACCTCTATGGAGGTGCTTTAGAACCTGATGGATAGAATTCTAGACCTTGAAAATACCAAAATAAATATCCTTCTAGATAGAGACAAGGATTCGAAAATAAAATGTTGTGCCATTTCAGTATAAGAAAGCGATGAAAATATAAATTTCTTTAATAAGGTTTAAAATGGTACGAAATATATCAATACAATCCTGGGAATGAAAAAATTTAAGGGCTTTGTAGTTACTGCATTATTAGATATTTCTACAGAGGTTTATACTCATATTTCAAAGATATATTCCAACAAAAAAGCATAGACACCATTAAACAAATCTTAGATGTAGTAAGGAAATTTCCTAAGTTCATTGATCAAGAGGAAATGATTCCCTAATGGCATAGGTTTCGATATAGGGGATTGATAGAGTTCTTCATATTTTTCAAAATGGAAAAAGCCCTTCCTTGGATTGAATCACAATAGATTTTTATACCAAATTATTGGATTTTATTGGTGATTATCTCCTCTTAGTCATTAATTACTCAAGTACCATTGGTCAAATACTTCTCCCTTTCAATTCCACATTCATTTCCCTCATCCCAAAAGTTAAAATTGTTGATTCAATTGATTTATTCATAACCATTTCCTTATGCAGTTCCTTCTATAAAATAATATCGAAGATCACTTCCCTTAGAATTAAGGAGATTTTATATGAAAAATTTTCCCTTAAAAATTTTGGCTACTTATCAAATAGAAAAATGTAAGATGTTATTGGAATTTCCTAGGAATTTTTATACTCCATACATACCAAGTGTCATAAACCTTTAATAGTCAAATTTTAGCTTTAAAGATCCTTTTATTGGGTGATTTGATTACACCTCAAATTAATTTTAATACATCTATGGTTATATCACTCTTTGTTTTCGTGGATTCTGAATTTTATTAACATATCATTCTTTTGTATCTGAATCAATGGGGTATCCTCTCGCTTCTTCCATGGTGAGAGAGGACTAAGAAAAGCTTTTCCACTATCCCCTCTCCTATTGTTATTGGTGGTAAAAGGCTTAAGCAAGCTCATTTCAAAAGTAGTTCAAAGGGGTGTATTTAAGGGGATTTTCATTATCCCCCATTGTTCCCTAATACGTCTCGTCTTTGTCGATAATGTCCTCATATTCTTTAATCATATTTACTCACATCTCTACATTAAAGGAAAACTTGGACCTATTTTATCAAGTCATAGGAATGATAATAAATGCCAATAAATACTCAATTATTATTTGGGTTTTTTTATAATATGAGAAGGGAATTGTTGAAAAAAAATTATCTTACTTTGTTTTGGAAATAAGCCATGGCATTAAATATTTGGGTTTTATGTTAATTATATACATCTATAAAAATTCAGAATGGTTCTAGTTATTAGAAGAAATTGCAAAAGGAATCAGACTCTAGACCAATAGATGGTCATCAATAATAGGGATATTATTTCTTTACAAATTGGTAGTAGAATATATTCCTATTTACTAGGCTTCCATAGCATGAATTCCTTTGGGAATCCTCTATAGGATTAGGAAATAATATTTCTGCTTCCTATGGTGTAGGAAAAGTGAAAAGAATTTTTTTATGTGATAGCATGGAATTCAATAGCTCTCCTTAAATCATAAGGTGGATGGGGAATCAAAGGCTTACCTCTATTTGTAGGGGCCCTTACAACTAAGATCACGTGCAAAATTGTTTAAGGATATAACCTTTGGTCTCATGTGATGCAACATAATTAGATTATGTCTTTGAAAACTCTTGCATGGATAATATCCCCTCAAAATTCCCATAATCAAGGCTCCATTATTTGGAAATGGATCATAAAGGAATTCTCTTTCATTTGTAACAAACTCCATTGGAAAATAGGGTAAGGAACAAATGTTCTCTTATGTAAATGTTCGGTATATTTATATTATTTTCATAACTTATATGCACCGTGAACAAACGAGGGTCATGGGGTATACAAGGAGGTGACATTCCCCTGCACGAGATTCAGTCAAGTTCCCTAAGAAAATAAATTGGTCCCTTTTTCACATTTGTTTGGTGGTTTTTTTTACCATGATTTTGCTAAAAGTGGTTTGCATTGATAAATTTTATAGGGTTAAACCTTATGATAAATATCCATGGATTGGAATTCTTCACTAGTATCATCTTCTATGCCGAATTATCCAACAATTATCTAAATCATGTTTTACTACTCTTAATTATGTCCCCCTAAATCAAACCCCTAATGGAACCTAGACTTGGATTTCCTCAAATGACCTTCTTTTTGCCATAGAAGTATTAGAATATTAAGATCACTACATTCATGCTCTCAAATTTTTAAATTTCACTCTCTTAGACATGTAATATTATCTAGTATGCACTCTCAAGAATCATGTTATTTATGGCCCAAATTATGGATATAAATCTCAAACAACACATATAGATAAACCCCCCATGGTGGGGAAAATAAATTTGGAAGCTAAGATTCCCTCCAAAATCCAATTTATTCATGTGGTTTATGCTTAGGAACAAATTCCCTACCAAGGAGAACCTTTAGAAAAAATATTGTAAGGTCCTAACATATGCCATGTATGTTGGATGGATTCATAATTGGTCTCTCCATTAGAGGAAAAAACTTATTAAAAATGGCCTACTAAGGAAAAATAATAAAATAATATGTATGAATTTTGGAGAGAAAAGAAGAAACATATTTTGTAATTGTATTTCTGGCTTATCTCCTTATAGTTTTACTTGAATTTTAAGTTTATACACTCGTTGGATGTGGAATTAAATTCCACATCCTACTAATATCCATTATGCATACTTTTTAGAATATCCAAATTGATAAAATATGAAAATACATTAAAAAAAAACATGTTGAAGACACTTTTTTATTGTGCTTCTTTGGCATAGATTCCTCTGGGAATCCTCCATATGATTAAGCAATTGCGTGCCAACTTCCTATGGTCTAAGAAAAGAGAAAACATAACTTTTACCTTGATAGCATGGAATCCAATAGCTCGCCTTAAATAATAAGGTGGATGGGTAATGAAAGGCTTTCCTCGGTTTGGAGGAGCCCTTGCAATTATAAGTGCATGGAAAATCATTCAAGAAGATAGCCTCTGGTATCATGTAATGTATCATAAATACATTAGAACTTTGAAAGCCATTAAATCGATCATAACCCCTCACAATTCCGAAAAATAAGGATCCATCACTTTGAAAGAGATCATAAAGGATTTCTCTTTCATTGCTAGCCACCTCTGTTGGATAATAAGGGAAGGAACAAATGTTCTCTTACGTAAATGTTGGATATGTGTTATATTTTTTTCACAACTTATATGCACCACAAATAGAAGGGGGTCCTATGTCAGAATTCCAGTAAGTGAGAGCCCTCATGCATAGTATTTTGGGAAGTGCCCCATGAAAAAAATTTGGGCCTTTTTATACATATACTTTTGGTGGTTTTTGGCCTAAAATTTTGCTAAAAGTGGTTTTGTGATGCATGGTGGTTTTTTACGTAGTTTTTTAGTTTCATTTATGGAATTATTGTTGGATTGGTGGCTCATGTATGCCATGGGATATATATTTTATTGTAATATTATGCACAAAATATAATGACGTAAAATATTTTTGGTTTTCGTGAGTTTGGGTTTCTAGGATATAAAATTCTATGTATAAATTTATATGTTTTCCATTGTATCTTTTTTGTTTTATTAAGAATTTGTTTGCATCAATTATTTGGATAAGGTTAAAATCTATAGTAAATATCCATATGGACTCTCATCCCTTGTGGTATCTATGCCCCAAATTGTGCATATCTCTCTCAGAAACCACATACAGATAACCACCCATGTTGGGGAGAAGAACTATGGAAACTCAATTACGCTCCAAAATTGAAGTTATTCATCTGGATTATGCTCAAGAAAAAATTCCCTACCTGGGAGAACGTTCAGAAAACATTTTTCTAGGGTCCTAGCATCTTCCCACTATGTTGGATGTATTAAGAAACAGTCTCCCACCTCTACATTATTTTCCCTTTCACCTAGTGATTTTAGGATGATTCTATAAAACTTTGCAACCTTTCCACCAGTTGCCAAGAAAAAATTATAAACCTTTTTCTAGAATCATGGGTCTCTCATTCTCTCCATGAAAATATAAAACTTTTTCCATTGGGAATCTCTTGGGGTATTTTGTTGGAGAGAAACATGAACATTGTTTAAGATATACCACCAAACACTAAAAAGGTGTCCACAACTTTCCTAGGCATTAAAAATTATTTTACACATATTTCTACCATTGGCCCTGCTACTTCTTCTTCTAAAACTAAAATTCCAACAGAAATATCATGGGATTTCTTTGATGGAGCAGCCAAGTGCACCATGTTTATGGGAGGGGTCGGGGGAACTCTACACATCACAACATCTCATTTTCTATAAATATAGGTGATTATTCAAAATAAATGTTTGTGGGGTTATTTTATTTATATGTCAATCTACTTTCGGCTCAAAAATATGATTTTCACTCTCCTCAAAAATAAATGTGATAAATTGGAAGAACAGATGTGCAGTTATCTAGAATTTCGCATTGCTTCCTCTCTTTCAAAATATCACTCAAAAGTTAACTTTTATTTACTCATATTTCCTTTGAACATATCTATTGGACTAGGAACAAGAAAGCCAATAGGTTCTCAAAAACTAGATTAGATCTACATCATGGCACACGCTCGGTCCTTGAAGTTAAAGAAGTTAGGCCACAAGAATTTCATTCTCACCCTTAGGTTTGACTGGTGCTCTAATAGATATATATTACAAGAATAAAAATCCAACACTTATATATGTTTATATCTACTGATTGATTATATTTTTTTATATATATAACTAAACATTGTATTTGGAAAAAAAAAATTGATAACTCACTCAGAATGAGTTTTTGGACTGTTGGTACTACTTTTTTTGGTTGGGAAAATTGCCAAAAAAATCAATTTTGAGGATTTGGGATTGATATATTTTTTTATTAATATAGAGGAAATATTTTTTGGATGGCATGCAAGTTGTCTATGGAGAGGCCTTAGGCCCTCAGAATGCTTACAACATGTACTTATGTAACCCGATTTATTTTTATTTTTTTGTAAGCTAATCCATCTATTACCTAAGAATATCATATTACATCATTCCATACATCTCATATTAGCACAGTTCGTAACATTATTCTGAATATACCTCGATGGAAACCATATCTATTGGCCGATAATGTAACAACATGAGTCCAAATATGGAGTCTACTACAATGAGCAAGTAAAACTAACAAAGATAGTGTAACATGAAAAAATAGAAAACGAAGAAAGTCATGAAAAGTGATTAAGAATCTAATGAGGTCACTTGAGAAAGATCCTATGAATTGGTACTTACAAGGGAAAAATGCTTGAGCTAACACTTAAAATGGCTTTCCCCATGATCTAGATGATCATCCAAGCTAGCCAAACACAATTATTGATGACCCTACACTAGTTTTATCTTTATCAAGGAAGAAATAATGTTATTTTGATCTTCATATTTATCTTTCGGTACTCTTTCCAAAATAGTTTTCAATTTCCAATGGAGTATGATAAAATTCAGCTACTTGTATATTCGTATTTTGGCATGACTAGGGTTAGGTAGCTAATTAGCTAGTTCCTCCATGATCTTAGAGTCAGAATATGTCTGGAAGTCATTAGTAGTGTAGGTTTCTAGCTAGCAAATTTATTAATAGATATTTGGAGGAGTGACAAACTAAAAAATGGATGCCACTTCTTGCTCATGTGCATGGGTACGTAGCTAACCCTGTTGTGTTTTACCCCCGTTTCTCATGCAACTATGCATGAGTGGTCGTGGCATATTTCCTCAATAGGAAAAGAATACAGCCAAAAAAATGAAATAAAGAAGAACTAGGAATAGAAGAAGATTTATAAGTTGTCCAAAACCAAAGACAAGGTCATAGGAACTAAGGAATTGGGGCGACCCAATATTGGTGGAAAAAAAAATCTAATATAGCATAATCACAAAAAACCACTTCCAGACAAAGACCCTCTCATGCCATAGGACACCAGAGAGCAAAAATCAGTGCACGAGAAAAAAAATTGTGTTGAATCCTAGAAAATTAACCCAACATAACTCAGAACTAGAAAATCAACAATAGGAAAGGAAGGATAAGGTTGAAACCAATGGCAGGTTGGAGTTGAACTTTCTCCTCACACTAGCCCAGCATTGATAAACAATCGAGGAAATACTTGCACCAATGGCAGGGAGGATAACTAGACCCAACGTAAATTCCAAACATCAAATTCTTGATACACAAGATGAATTGGCAGAATAAGATTGTCCATCATATGAAGTGTGATAGTTAAGTTCAAATATGTTGCATGGGGAGGGTCGTCCACACCACACCCCTTGCCCCCCAATGCGACTTGGCACAACACCTAATCAAGGGATGTAACATTGTTTAGTACTCACCAAGATAGATCCATCTTAATTATGGATCTTACATGAGGTCATAGGGATCAAATTTCTTTATGTGCAAAATCATTTTAGAGCGTAAAAAACAATGTGTATTTTTTTATCATTTAGATTTTATTTTTGATTGTTATAGAGATTACATAAGATGTGTATTAAAAAATTTTATCAAGTTTTTTTATTATTAATATATTTTTAAATATATGACTTTATTAATTCATATTAAAATATTGTATTCATAACACACAATGAATATTTTATTCTATATGGACATATGGAAAATTAATTAAATATGCATAGCATATTTATTTTTTATTTTTTATTATAGTGGACATTGCTTTTCTATTTAGAGAATATTTTATTTTTATTATAAAAGAGACAAACATACTTACACATAACTTTCACACTCCAATGTAAAATAATCCTCTAGGATCAATAAATAAAAGTTACACGTTTTTTTTCGTGTAAGAAATATTTATTTATAAAAATTATTAAGTTTTTATATGCTTATTAATTATATGTATCGTGATTATATTATTATTTGAAATATCATGATTATATTATTATTTTAAAATACGTTAAGATTTTTTAATAAGAAAAATTATAATTTTATTAATAAAAAAAAATTACAATATAAGAAACAAAATTAAATATTTCTATTTTTTTTAAATAAAACAATATTATATTATACCTCATCCTACTCTCCAATGTTTGAGACCACCCGATGCAAAAATTACATTAGATTAATTTATTATAAGCCGACACAATATAATTAATAAAAAAATATAAGCATCCGCTAAAACTAAAATGCCCCTTCCTATACCAGAATATAGTGTATTAAAAAAAGCCCAAAAATAAATGCATTCTTTTTCCCAATAAACCCTGTTATATTTTTCACTCAGCGCTATAACGGGAATCTAGTCAAGCTAATCCATCATTTTTTATTTTTGCAGAGTATCTGTTTATCTGTGTAGCTCATCGTCCACGACGTACGCACCTCTGTTTCTCTGCATACCGTCTACCAACTTTCAGCAATGGGCGGAATTTCACTCCTCTTTCGTCAAAATTTCTACAAAATTACTGGAGTCAAGAGAAAACATAGTAGCGCCAAGTTGGAAGATGATAATGATAAGTCTGTTTCCCAATACCCTACAGGGACGTTGTATAGCAATATTGCTGATGATGAAAGAGAACACAATGAAGGTAACAAACGATCGTTAACAGAGAAAATTGTGCGAGAAGTCAGAAGGTGTATCAGACATGACATTACTAGTTCGACGAGAGGTGTCGTTTGGCAGTTTATTTCCGGCGAGCGGGACCTTCTGGTGGCAAACCCAGGAATTTACTCACGGCTGCTTCTCTCCCATGAATTTTCAGTGAAAACAGAATCAAAGAAGATTATCGTTAAAGACATCCCTCGTACTTTGTCATCGCACGAATTATATAGAACGATAGGCAGGCCGGGACATAGGTCTCTCCACAATGTGTTAAAGGCGTATTCGGTATATGACAGGCCGGCTTCTGCTGTACTTGAATGAAGAAGAAGCCTTTTGGGTTATGGTGGGACTGCTCAAAGGCAAGCAAATGCGAGGTGTGTATCTGGAAGGTCTGCCTCTACTCCACCAATAATTTTTTCAGTTCGAAATGCTTGCGAGGGAGCACCTTGTTGGAGAGACAGAGGATTCAAACACACAAATAACGCCAATATATTTCACACGAACAATGAGCTGCTGCTCTTCTATTAATCATAAAACTCTGAATCATAAAACTCTCTTACTCTCTTACTCTCTTGAAAACAATGAACCCGTGAAGGGTATTTAACCTAATTGACATGCAAACACTCTCACACAAAACTGGACTTAATCAACTCGCTAACTCGCTCACCAAATATAACTGAAACTGAACTCAACTAACTAACTCCACTTAACTGCATGAGGAAGTAATTATATACTTTAACACTCCCCCTTAATTACGACCTCTAAAATAAAACATAACTCATGACAACTCAAACATGCCTGCTGGTCTATGTCTCAGCTAGGCTTACAACTCCCAAGTTTCTTTTGTGAAACTCAAACAAATCTACTGCTAATGGCTTTGTAAATATATCAGCCATTTGATCACTCGTTCTACAAGGCTTTAAGTGAACTTCTCCATTGCTCACTAGTTCTCGAATAAAATGATATCTCGTATCAATATGCTTGCTCTTTTGATGAAACACACTATTATTGGATAGTGCAATCGCTGATGTGTTGTCACAGTATATTGCTGTTGATCCTTGTTGTTTCTGCTTGAGTCCATCCAATACTCTTCTTAACCATACTGCTTGACATGCTGCTGAAGTCGCTGCTACATATTCTGCTTCTGCTGATGATAATGTCACAATAGGCTGCTTCTTAGATGCCCATGCTATCACACCTGAACCGAGATGGAACACATAACCGGATGTGCTCTCCCGATCATCCAAACTTCCTGCAAAATCACTATCTGTATATCCAATCAACTCTTTCTTTTCTGTACTTGCATACATTATGCCATAATCTCCGGTTCCTGCTATGTATCTCAGAATTCTTTTTCCAACACTCCAATGTGTGTCTTTTGGAGTCTCCATGAATCTGGAAATTAGACTCACTCCCTGCATAATATCTGGTCTTGTAGCTGTGAGATACATGAGGCTGCCAACCAATCTTTTGAATAGAGTTGGATTGACATCTGCCCCTTCATCATCCTTACTCAACTTTGTACCTGTCGCAACTGGTGTAGGTACAGGTTTAAAATTATCCATCCTGAATCTTTTCAGCAAATCTATTGCATGCTTATTTTGAAAAATAAAAATGCCTTTTTTAGATTGCTCAACTTCAATGCCAAGAAAATATTTCATGAGACCTAGATCTGTCATCTCAAATTCTTTCATCATGGCTGCTTTAAATTCATCTATTTCAAGATCACCTGTAAAAATCATATCATCAACATACAAGCAGACTATCAAAATCTGTCCATGCTCATTTACCTTTGTCTATAAGGTAGGCTCAATGCTGCTTCTGCAAAATCCATTCTTGATCATATAATTGTCGATTCTGCTATACCATGCTCTAGGTGCTTGCTTCAGTCCATAGAGCGCTTTCTTCAATCTGTAAACTTTATCCTCTTTTCCTTCAACTTCATAACCTGGAGGCTGCTGCACATAAATTTCTTCTTCTAGAATGCCATTCAAGAAAGCTGATTTGACATCCATCTGATACACTTTCCACTTGTTTTGAGCTGCTGTCGCTAGAACTGCTCTTACAGTATCCAATCTGGCTACCGGAGAAAATTTTTCTCCAAAGTCTATTCCCGGTTGCTGCGAGAATCCTTTGGCTACAAGTCTTGCTTTAAATCTGTCAATCTCACCTTTTTCGTTCACTTTGGTCTTGTATACCCACTTCACACCAATGATATTTTTATCTTTTGGTAAATCAACCAAATCCCATGTATCATTCTTTTCAATGGAATTCATCTCTTCATCCATGGCTTGCACCCAATTGTCATCTCTGATTGCTTCTTCAAACGAAGAAGGTTGGAATGCTAACAATGCAAAATTTGAACTAACATCCAAATCATCATAAATATCCTTCAAACTTCTCATCTTTTTCTTACCTGATTCACTGCTTGGAGAATTCTGATCTGTGGATCTTCTTGAAGATCCATGCTGCTCTGAAAATCTTGGAGTCCTTGCTGGTGTGACTCTGTTTGGTGTCTGCTCTTTTGGTTCTTGCTGCTCCTCTTCTTCTACAAGATCATCCTCCATCAATGGTGTTTGAGCATCAGTTAGTGTGTCTACAGTCCCATTCCATGACTCTTGTTCTTTGAACACAACATCTCTGCTAATGATTGTCTTCTTTGTGACAGGGTTATACAGTTTGTAAGCTTTTGACTGCTCACTATAACCAGTGAATATACATTTTTCACTTTGATCATCTAATTTGCCTCTTATTTGCTTAGGCACATGTGCATAGGCTACACATCCAAAAACTCTGAAATGAGATACACTGCAAGACATACCTGACCACGCTGCTTCTGGAACTCTGTTCATCACGCTCTTTGTAGGAGATCTGTTTATCACATAAACAGCACATGCAACTGCTTCTGCCCAATACTCATTAGACAAGTGTCTTGCTTTCAACATGCTCCTTGTCATGTTCATGATTGTTCGATTCTTCCTCTTTGCTACACCATTCTGCTGTGGTGTGTATCTGGTTGTAAACTGTCTTCTGATTCCATGTTGTTTGCAGTACTCATGGAATGCCTTCGAATCATATTCGCCACCACGATCAGATCTCAATACCTTGATCTGTCGATCACTTTGGTTCTCCACCAAAGCTTTGAACTCTTTGAATTTCGCAAAAGTTTCAGACTTCTGCTTCAAAAAGTAAACCCAAGTCTTCCTACTGTAATCATCAATAAAGGTGAGGAAGTAACAACTTCCACCAATCGACTGTGTCCTCATAGGTCCACACAAGTCGGTATGCAACAATTCAAGTGGTTTCTTTGCTCTGTAAGAAACTCCTTTCGGGAAACTTTCATGGTGTTGCTTGCCTAAGATACAACACTCACATGTGCTAGCAGGTTCTTTGATGGGAGGTAGACCTCTCACCATCTGTTTCTGCTGCAATAATTTTAAACCGGAAAAATGCAAGTGTCCAAACCGAAAGTGCCATAACCAGTATGCATCAGAACATGCAATTGTAAAAGAACTAACCTGATCATTGTAGTTCATAATGAGAGGAAAGAGTCTGTTCCTCGTCATCTCCACCTTTGCAATCAGCTGCTTGCTTGGGGATTTGTCATAAATAACACATTGTTGCCCCTGAAAGATAACTTTGTATCCTTTCTGCATCAGTTGGCCAACACTAATCAAATTGTGTTTGAGCCCAGGGACATAGTATACCTCTGATATGGTCTTTGGCTCCCCCTGCTTGGTCACAATGTTGACCATTCCTTTGCCATCTACAACCACAGTCTTGTCAGTCCCCAACTTGACCTCTGTTTGCACTGTGACATCCAAATTAGCAACCAAATCCTTGTTGCCTGTCATGTGGTTACTACAACCACTGTCTAATAGCCAGACCTTATCAGACGGTGCATGCATGGTGTTGCATGCTAGAAACATAGAGTCAGTATTTTCTGTACTAACATTAGCTCTCTGATTGCCTTGATCTGCAATCTTCTTCTTACAATCACGAGCATAATGTCCAAATCTATTGCAGTAATAGCACTTTACCTTAGATTTGTCAGACCTTTGATTGTTATGAAAGCTTCTGCTGCTGCTGCTTCCACTTTGATGCTCATGATCAGCTCGGCCATCTCTGTGACCGCCATAGTTGTTGCCTCGTCCTCTGCCTCTCGATCGACTTCTGCCTCGACCTCTTGAAATATAGACTTGACTTTGGAAGGCTGTTTCCAAAGTGGAATCCTTATTTCCGTCTATCCTTGCCTCATGCGATAGAAGAGATCCCATCAACTCATGAATTGTGAGTTTTTCCAAGTCCTTTGCTTCTTCTATGGCTGCAACCACCACATCAAATTTGGTAGACAGGGATCGAAGAACCTTCTCAATCACTGTTCGATCTTGAACATCTTCGCCATATATTTTTAACTGATTGACGATAGACATGACCCTATTCATGAAATCAATGTCCTCTGTCTCCTTCATCTGCAGACTTTCAAAGTCTCTCCTAGTGTTCTGCAATTTAACAATGTTAACTTTAGCCATACCTTGATAGCTTGTCGCCAAGGTGTCCCATGCCTCCTTTGCTGACGAGGTTATCATGATCTTCTGGAACACGGCTCGATCTACTCCCTGCTGGATTAGAAGCAATGCTTGCGCATTCTTCCGCTTATCTTTCTTCCACTGGTCCCTCTCTGCATTACTGAGGGCTCGTTCTTCTGCCTCATCTTGAGGTTCTGCAAACCCATACTTGACATGATCCCAGACATCATGCGCTTTTAGCATGGTCTCCATCTTAATGGCCCACATATCGTAATCTTTCCCATTGAAAGATGGAATTTGTGGCTAAAAATTTGATGTGGCCATCTTGCCCAAAAAAAAATTGTCTCTGACAAAAAACCCTAAATTTCTCTCTTTTATGAAAGCTTTGCAAAGCTCTTTCGTTCTCTCAATAAACTCCAAGTCCTCCTTTTTTTGCTTTTTTTTATAATAAATCTTTTATATAAAAAATTTATATATATAAAAAAAATTCTTCTTAAAAACCCTTCTCTTTAAAAACCTTTATGTGAAAATCCTTCCTTTTTAAGAGATCATAAACTACCTTTGAGAAGAAATCCCTTTTTAAAAATAAACGATATGAGATCGGACTTTTGAAAAATAAACGCACGTGTTAATGGAAATATCATTTTTTTTTATAGCCCCCACGTGATTATGAAAACGTTAAACTCTGTACCTTTTGAAAAAGTTCGCGGGCCTGTGTTGTCGGCTTGTGCTCGGCCGCCGGTCGTTTATTTTTATTTAACAGGGTTCCGCACCCCGATGAAACGCAAACTACGTTCATGCAAGGTCCGCAGCTCCGTTTTGGGAGTGAATGCGGTCCTGCCTTGGGTATCTCCGCAGGTCCGGCACTAAAACACGTGCGGATCGGGTAAAATTTTTTTTTTTTTTTTTTGTAAAAAAAAATTTCGGCCTTTTGCTTTTGGCCTGCTTACGGGCTCTGCTCGCCCACGGATCTCTGATCCTTCTTCAGCTCCGATACCAATTTGTTGGAGAGACAGAAGATTCAAACACACAAATAACGCCAATATATTTCACACGAACAATGAGCTGCTGCTCTTCTATTAATCATAAACTCTGAATCATAAAACTCTCTTACTCTCTTGAAAACAATGAACCCGTGAAGGGTATTTAACCTAATTGACATGCAAA
The DNA here is from genome assembly GCA_034641835.2 of Pinus albicaulis. Taxonomy (NCBI): domain Eukaryota; kingdom Viridiplantae; phylum Streptophyta; class Pinopsida; order Pinales; family Pinaceae; genus Pinus; species Pinus albicaulis. The sequence goes on from CM076571.1 coordinate 481,700,206, forward strand.
CACTCTCACACAAAACTGGACTTAATCAACTCGCTAACTCGCTCACCAAACATAACTGAAACTGAACTCAACTAACTAACTCCACTTAACTGCATGAGGAAGTAATTATATATTTTAACACAGCTGCCCCAACTGGCTAACCATTTTGAGGAACAAATGATCACGCCAGCGATGTATGCAAGCAGTTGGTTCATGACAGCCATGTAAATATTTGGAAAATTAAGAATTTTCTACTAATTCATTTAAACAACGAATATAGTTTGTATACGATGAAAATATAGGATGATACGGATCGATAAAGATTAAGCCTTATCAACCAGAGCAAAAACCTTTAACATAGGTATTTCTCACTCTTTTCATAACATGAAGGTGAAAATACGTACTCTTGTTTACTTAGATATAAAATCTCATAAATATTTTCAAATTGGAACATATTAAAGCGAATATTTTACATTCTTTAAGGATTATAAAATTTATGGTTTTCGAGCTTGTTTAATGAAAAGATCTCCGAATTATCTACAATATGATAAAGATAAAACAATGGTTTACTGGATCCATCTCCAAAACAAGATTGATAAATGAAGAGCGAAAGAAAAAGACAAAGAAGACAAAATTTAGAAGACTTAATTTAAAAACTCAATTTTATTTTTAAAACAAAATATTATCTACTTCATATATCTGTTATTTGACAATGTTGTAAAATTATATTTGTTCAATTCAATGAGGTTTAATGAGTTTGTTATTGGTTTAACTAAACTTATTTTTGATTTGGCCAATCGTGTGGCCAATATGTTATCAGTTGTTTTTACTTTACGAAACACGCCATTCTTTCCGTTTTACTTCAAAGTTCTTCGAAATCCATACATAAGCCACTATTATCGTTTGAATTAAATTTGTATGTGATTTACCTACACATACGGTATAGATAACCTCCAACATCAAAATCCATCAATTTCTCTTTCTATCGAAAAGCAAAAGAAAACACTAAAATAACTTCCTGACACGTAAGTAAATGATTATATTTTCCATACAACAAAAGTAGATATCTTCTCTTTTTTAAGAGTATTAGATAGAAAATTAAAAAACTCAAGGCCTTTGTTAATGGATAATCAAATAGAGGAGCTTTAATTATTACATAATTGTGATTAATACTATGTGAGAGACTTCCATACCTCTTTGATGGGAGTAAGACATTAAAAGAAAATTTTAGTTCAGGAATTTTTTAATTATTACATAGGAGTGTATACAAGCCTTTTACTAATATGTGAGAGAATTCTATACCTTAATGATAAGAGTAAATCATTAAAACAACAATTTTATAAGATGGTAATTTTTTATTTTATTTTACTTCATTTATGGGAGGACGGTGTTTGAAATTAAAAAAAAATGAAATATAGTAATTACACACTACTACATAAAAGGTATTTTAAGACATTTGTTTGAGACAAGAAATCTTTTGTCTTAAAAAGTCAATTTTATTTTAGTTATTTTATATTAAAATTTAATATCAATTGAATTGTCTTAAATATAAAATTTAAGACAAAAGTAGTATGAGACAAAAGTAATTTGAGACAAAACTTTATATTTAAAACAAAAGCAATTTGAGACAAAAATATTTTAAGACAAAAACAATTTAGGACAAAAATGTTTTAAGACAAAATTTTATATTTTAGACAAAAACAGTTTGAGACAAGAATAGTTTAAGACAAAACTTTATATTTAAGACAAAATGCGTTTGAGACAAAAATATTTTAGTACAAAACTTTATATTTAAGACAAAAGCACTTTGAGACAAAAATATTTTAATATAAAACTTTATATTTAAGACAATGGCAATTGAAGCAAAACTCATTTAAGATAGTTAGCAATTAAGACAAAACCATTAGTATTGTGGAAGTTTGCACTGAAATTCTATGAGTAAATAGTGGATAATTATATTTTTTATTTTTGAATATATATATATATATATATATATATATTCAAACCACATGAAATGTAATCATGTCAATTTTATTTCTTTTATATTAGATTTTTCCTTTTCCATTTAAAGACATTCTAAAAATATGATAAATAAATAGATTAAAAAAATATTATTTTTTGGTTGGCCACTCAAAGGGATTTAAGTTTGAATCTCGTGTTTTTACATAATACTTCATAACAAGGTGATTTTCAAATGAGTTACATTCCATGAACTAAAATTGTTTATTTTTTAAATATGCTAACATTTTTAAATTAATTCAACTAAAACTTTGATATAAATTTGAAAGGAATTAAATACAATATAACAAAATAAATAAATAAATAAAAATAAAAATAAATAAGAAACAAAAAATAAAAATAAATAAATAAAACAAAATTTTAATTTTTCAATTGTTTTCCATATATGCATTTTAAACCTTAATTTTTTTTCTTTCAAAATGAAAAATCAAAATTTTTTTTCTTGCATGTCTTATAGTCACATCTCGCTTTTCTTTTCACTATTAAACAAATATATCAAAGAGATAAATAATAATAATTTAATTAATTTTTAGATAAAATTTTAGTATTTAATTTTTGTTATTGTAAAAAAAATTCTACTAATTCAGAGTCGTTGGCATAGAACTACCTGGAAATGTCCCTATTTGCAAGCATTCCTTGTTGTGGGAGTGACTGGAGGTTCTAAGTCGCATGCATGCCCATGTCAAGGGAGAGATTAAGGCTTTGATGCCGAAAATTTTCATTTTGTCTCAAGGGTTAGTCACTTGGATGGGTTGGATGGCTTTGGTCACCTAGATGGGTTGGATGGCTCTGATCACCTAGATGGGTTGGATATCTCCTGGGGGTTTTGTTGCAAGTGCAGAAGGTTAGGTTGGTTGTGTTACGTCGGCTCCACTTCCTTAATTGATATATAGGGAGTTGAATCATATCATAGTAACTTTTTATCACATGTTTGCCCTAGTTGGTCGGTAACTTGGGTAGATGTGGGAGGAGGGTGTTATAGAGTAGTATCGTAGCATGGTTCCCTTCTCCTTTGGTGATGTATGTTTTCCGTTCCACTTATATGAATGTGTTTTTGTGTCTATTAAGGAAGCAATATCTATTGAAGATGTACTATGATGACAAGAAAAAATAATTTTATGAGCTAAATATGGACTCTATTATCGATGAGGAGTAAACTAGAAAATTTCTGGAGTTGTTGAGATATGTGCCTTACCTCAAGGAGGAGAAGGCCAAGATTTAGCGATTCATCAATGGGTTGTCGATAACATTCAAAGGCGAGATTGAGTTTGATGAGCCTATATCATTGGGGGAGGCCATCCGGAAGCTAAAACATTGTTATGAGTAATCAAAGCGTAGATCTGAGACTAACCAGACTGGAAAGGTAATGCAACGAATAAAGGGAAATGGGATAAGAAGCGAGCAAGGCCTTGAGACACAGGTAAAAAAGAGAACGCTCTAAGTTACATTTCCATTTCCACATATTTTACATTTCGCTAAGTTACAAATAAACGAGTCCAATTCTATATGCAATAGACTAATAACCTACTGATACAACTTTAGTGATTTATGCATAGCTCTCACCTATCACTATACATCAATAGATAAAGCCTAAAAGAGTTTGATTTTATGCCCAAGACACCAGTATAATGGAGTAGTTGTGAAGGCAACAATATCCATTGGGGATTTCCATTTTTTCAGCAACATACAAGAAAAATCTTGGTGTTGGAGGAAGAGATAAAATATCTTTGCCAAAAACACAATATCATCACTCTCCCAGTGCCATTTCTGTTAACTCGTTAGAATGTAGGTGATGCATAAGGATTGATCAGCATCTATGAAATTTTCTCTCTTTGCAATAACAAAATAGGTTCATCCTAATATTAATATATAAAATACGGATCATTAATATACATGGTTCAATTTTTTTTATGATCCTATTTCTCTAAAGGATATCTATTTTTTGAATTTTTTTTGGTATAAGATATGGTGATACCTTTAAATATGAGGTAATTTTGGGTAAAATTAGAAGTGGAACAAAAATTTGTGGTTTGAATTTCCTTTCTAGTAGTAGGCTACATGCAATTTCTATCGAAGGGTTTTGTTATGGCCCAACATGGAATAATATTTGGATGAAAATGTTCATTATGGGTGGTATTTTTTTTAGCTCTTTAACTCATTGGATTCTTTGTCTGTTCATGGTATTTATTGTTCTCAACTTAGAATCCCTGAGTCACCTTGAAATGTCATGACAATGTAACCTTTGGAGGCATTGATGGACAACCCCCGCCCCCCCCCAAAAAATTCATTAGAATAAAACTTTTAGAAGCTTTTGTTAAATGATTGCCTCCAAATGTTCAATTCTCATGAATTTTGGGGGAGGGGGATCTTTTGGTGTATTGAACGGGGCAAGGAGACATAATGGTATCATGGATGGGTAGAAGTGAGAGGTTAGTGCATGGTATATTGAGATCTATAATACTAACATTAAAGAATGAGAAGGAGCCTTAGGGCCTTATGCCACAAGGGCTAGGGGACCTATAAGTAAGGAAATGAGAGAAATTAATAGGGGAACCTCCAATATTTGTGATAAGGGAATTAGGGGACACATTATCACCACCCATAAGAACTTAAGCCATAAACACTAAAGTCTGTATCCCTTTAACCCCAAAGCCACAATCCCTTAACCCCTACACTCGTAACTCATAAAAGATTAACCCCTTGATCCCTTAAACCCCAAGCCACTAACCCCTTAACCACTAACCCCTAACATGAAATACTTGAAACCCATAAACCGTAATCCCATATCCTCTTAAAACTTGACCCTTAACCCTGCAAGATTCTATCCTCTACCTATTATGTTTGAAAATTTTCTATTGGTTATTAAAATCCCCTTCAATCCTTAGTTAAAGTCTCATGCTTTGAAGCATTGATCTTAAAAGAATGTTTTATATTAGGGTATTATACATCCTCGAGGTCTCTAATCTTTCATTTTTTTTTGATAACCCAACCCTCCTTAAAGAATCGATGTTGAATACTTCGATCCACAACAAGAATGATGTCATAAAACATATGTAGAGATATATAGATGAAATTACCCCCTAGCCACCACTATATTATACACATTGATTCAATGGATAGGGGTTCGTGGTTATCATTCAATGGAATCACTTCTAACCAGTATCGATCTCTATTTCTCTCCTCTCTTGTTCTTGACTTAATGGTCACCTTCTTCGATGTCGTTCCTTTGGAAGTTTGAAAAGAGATTTTATTGCTAGAAAGTAAAGAGCTTGAGAATCTCCCTTATCACTCAGATTTTGAGTTGATGGGAAAGGATTTGAAATGGAAACAAGACCCTAGAAAAACCTCAGAAGAAACAACTTTTCTATCACAATTTGCTGGCCTTACACCAACAACTGGCTACTTTGTTTCGCTATTACTTCAAGATAAACAAGTTGAGACCTATAATCTATTTTTTTCCCTTGAAGATGTCAAAATAATGCTTCGCAACCTATGGTACTGTTTCAATAGGGTGGAATCCTAATTGGCTCACGTTGAAGGTTTTCTAGTTAGTGACTCTGCCTCCAGGGACCTTATTAATCCTCCAGTTGACAGCTCTTATTATTATTTCCTTAAGCGTGGAAATTATGTTTTATTGTCACCTGTATGAGATTGTATGAATATTTATGGTCTTGTTGATGGTGGAGAGAGTATCTAGAGAGGATCTTCATTTTTTCTCGTTGTATATGCTCTGGAAGTGGAGGATTCCCATTTTTGTTGTAAATATTATGCTTACTTGGTCTTTTGTTGGAAGTTTATGTTTATTTTTTCATAATCCTTGGGATTTGGTGCTAGCATCAAAATAAACTCCGTTTCCTCTCATTTTATGGGTACCTACAACTTGAATTTCGGCAATTGAAGATTTTTTTAACATATGCTTTCAACTTGGCTTGTTTTGGGATGGATGAGTATGTTCACATCTGAGAAAGTGGTTACTCTTTTCATGCTAGCTGGAAGATGTGGTTTTGTGTAGAGGACCCTTAGGAAGACCATAATATCATATACTTTCCAACCATAATTCTACACATTTCCAAAATACTCAAATACAAAATAAATATTAATTAAAATATACAATACATGATACCATTCACTAATTTCATTCGTCAATTTCCAAAATACACTTGTAACAAATTTCCCGATCACAGGTTTGCTACCATATACTTTCCAACCATCTTTCTACACATTTCCAAAATACTTAAATACAAAATAGATATTAATTAAAATATATAATACATGATACCATTCACTAATTTCATTCATCAATTTCCAAAATACACTCGTAATGAATTGTCTGAGCACGGGTTTGCTAATGGAATCATGAGCTAATCCATTTAAATTGGGTACCCTTTTTAGCTCCTTATCAAATTATGTTTTTGTTCTACGAGATTGCAAGTCACTTAAACTTTGTTGTGCACTTATTATGTTTGTGTTCTAAACTCTCTGGTCATGAGTCATGATAAGCGCTCAAGATCAAATGCCATACAACCGTCGCATTGCGATTGACTCCCGTGTGACATCCCGCTAGAACACCCATGCTCTGTATTTCAATGAAAGAAGAGGAAAAATACCCAAAAAAATCACGCGAACACATATTTCAGAAATCGGGAAGATCAGTAATTAAGAAGCCCTCAAACTGATGGTCCTCGAACTTGCAAGAGCAAGGGAATAGCGAACTTGCAAGAGCAGGGGAATAGATTGCAGGGATGTTATGCAGGTGAGCAAGCTAACCCCAGTTGAAACCCACCGATCACAGGTGAAGGTGTGGTTATATCCCAACTCAGAATCCCTATCCCTGGCCGTGATGCTTTCAGATTCATCACCTTCTATATTCTTTGAAGTTTCCATCTTCTACAGCAACCCAAATCCTGGCTCTCACATCATAGGCGTGTTTTCTACGCCTCATAAAGTCCTGGTCGGCCAACAGGCCCAAAAAAGGTGTGGGAGTCGTCGTTTTTATATCCACAATGCCCAATCACGTTGGATCCTACACGTTTCTAAGGGCCTGATAGGTGCGACAGAGCTTCGCTTCAAATCGAAGTTCGAGTTTTGGTTTTAGCTGTGCGAGTATCGAGGTGAGGGCTTCCAAAGGCTTTGAGGTTTTGACAAAACTTGGGATTTTGGAATTGGTACACGGGTTTTCAGTGAAGATCGCGGCATCTCAGCTTCTGAAGGGTGAGGGTTTTGAACCTAGGAATCTAATATGTATAAGTTTGATTAAGTGTTGTGTCGTTGATTGCAATGTTTTCGTTTAGTCAATTCAGCTTTCATTTCAACATATGTTTTTGGGGTAGGACAACGAGGTCAGTGTTTAACCACTTCAACATATGTTATTTGGGCAGGACAGTGGGGTCAGGGTTTTCCCATCTTCTATTGCTTGTCTGGCATCTCCAAAAACCTACGCTGGGGCAGGACAATGGGGTCAGGGTTTGGCCATATTCTATTTCTTGTCTGGCATCTCCAAAAAGCCTTGAAGATTTCTTGGTAGTATTTATATGCTTGGTCATCTTCTATTGCTTGTCTAGCATCTCCAAAAGCCTTGGGATCCATGCCAATTACTAAATTGGCTAGGGTTTAACCACCATGAGGTATATTAATGTAAGATATTTGTGGCTATGGTTTCACTACCGCCTCTGTGGATTCCTTAATCGACCCATATCCTTGTCCACTCCCACCATGTTGTTTTCCATCTAACAACATTTCTAGGATGAGAGTTTTATAATTCTAGGATGAGAGTTTTATAACTCTAGGACGAGAGTTTTATAAACTCTAGGACGAGAGTTTCATAACTCTAGGACGAGAGTTTTATAAACTCTAGGATGAGAGTTTTATAAACTCTAGGATGAGATTTTTATAAACTCTAGGAGGAGAGTTTACCTGAGTGTTTATGTCAATAAGACTCTTGGACGAGAAAATACTTAACTCTCATCTGAGAGTATTTTAACTCCGGTCAAGCCTAATCAAACTCTGAGGAGAAACATTAAAAATATCTTGGACTAGAGTTTTAAAAAATCTCGGTCAAGAAATTGAGTTGACTATTTTTTCGGACGAGAAATTAAAAATTTCACCCAAATTCTAGCCATCCGCCAAAAAGTGTTTCCCAACTTTGGGATTTCACCCCCCAAATTTTCCTCCAGTTTTGATGTTGATTCTCCTATCCACATATTTATTTTATCTTGTAAGCTTCCTTGACTGTAAATAATCCTTTCGTAGCATAGCCCCATATCAATATGTCTGACCCTTCCTCGAAGGTGATACTTCTTGATTCTAGCTCCTTCAAATGTATCCATTGATCTGAATTCGTCGCATTTGGCCAATCTGTCATGTTTTCCATCTTCTCCATCCACCGTTATTCCCTCCAGTATTGGTTTAATATTTTATAATTGGTGTTCATAGCATAAGTGAACCATTCACTCAACTCCTGTCTAGGGAATAATTTGCCCCTCTGTTGCTAGGATTCATTCCAAAAGAGTGTTGTTTTTCCATTCATTATTTCCCAGAATAAATGTTACAAAATAAGATTTATGTTTTGGGCTGCTAGATTCCAGAGGGTCAATCCTTTACGGGGGTCCTGGTATCTTAAAATATCCTCTGTACAGTTGGGCATGTCGTATTTCCTCATCCATATATGCTTCCACAGTCCTGTTCTTCCCTGTGCCCATATCCACCATAATTTTTCCCCCAATACCTGGTTGAGAATAAATGGGTCTCTAAGGCCTGCTCCCCCTTCCATCTTAGTTTTGATGAGGTTCGACCATGCTACCTTCTTATAGATTTTTTACAATCCTAGGCATACCTCAATTTTTTTGAATGGGGAAAATATAATGAATATATCGAGATTTTTGTATTTAGAGTTAAGAACATTCCCTAGTGTATCTCTGCTAATATCGAGCCTATTGAGTACCACAACACAGTTACTTCAAGGGATCATAACAATTTATTCACTATCAGTAGAATTGTTTAGTACCCTAGCGATGTTGCTTGCTTCACCTCTCTACACAAAAAACATTTGTCTTCTTCACACTTTCATTTCATCTCAAATATTCCTTATCATTTATTAGACTTAATTTATTGAGGTGTAAGAGGGATACCAACTTATTTAATAAGAAAATTGGTTGTTCCTTTTTTGATGGATTTGAATGATATCTAAAATGGATATGCTCGTTTTAAGTTTCTTCCCATTCTGTAATTGATTGAGTCAACAAATCAAAAGACCAATTAATTACAAGGTTAATTGATGAATGGAGGTACTAAAATATATACATAATTTGTATTTTGGCGAAAGGGTTTCCATCTTGACCGAATCATATTTTCCATTCACACATCATTGAATTTAAAGATATGTAAACCTAAAAAAAGAAGGGGATCACAAACTAGCCAACTATTCTTCATCATCACAATTTCCATTTCAAATATTTGACACATTTTCTTTTGATCTAGAAAAAAACTAAAATTAGGCGGAGTCTTATTAAACAAAACATGAAATAAAATACATGAAAAAAATAAGAAGAGAAAATATAAAACTAAAATGAAAAGCAATATGTAGGAAAAAAAAGAAACTAAATAAATGTGAAGACTGTATGAGGAAGAGGGTAATGTGGGGCCATGAAATGCAACTAGAAAAGTAAAAATGAAACTAAACCTACTCCTAAGCTAACGGGAAAGAAGGTCGGGACTAAGTGAAGTGAAATTTCCTATGCAACCATCGAAGTTTTTCCCTACCTAAAAGTAAAAATATGTGAGAAATTATTTCTAATATGAAGAAATGTGCATAAATAAATATATGATCATGAATAACTTGTACAAGAATATAATACATTTACTAATATTAGAAATATGTGACATACCAACTAATTTTAACCATTCTACAATATTACCTTTCCTATTAGAAAAACAATCATACCAACCTTGAAAACATCTCGTGAATGTACCTTCATCTATGTTCTCATTCCTAGAAAATATCAAGAAACATCAAAACTTTGTATTTACAATAGAGCTTGCTAAGTAAGATTTTTCCAACCAATCATAGATTCGATCATAGAATTTGAAACAATCCTCTTTAAAACCCAAAAAATCTTGGGAGAATTAACTTTCAATTAGCACATTTGAATCAAGGGGATAATATTGCAAAGAAAATATAACCTGATCTCATTCAGAAACCTTGTCAAGATATAGAGGACATGGCGTAACCATTAGCAATGGTTGAGGTTCCTCAACTGCTGACAATTATATGAATAATCAAATGATAAATAATGAATATGAATGGGCTCAAAAAGATAAATCGATGTAAAACAACTATCATCAGATATACTAGTAGTAAACAACTATTTGAATGATAGTTGTTAGCCCCAGTTTTATGATCACATTGGTGGCTTGATATACAAGATTCTTGATTCTTGATTTGTTCCCTTTGTGTCCAATTCGATACCAGGTCAGTAATATGAAAGTTGATGGAATTAAAAACAATCGTTGGCATTGTAAGTCTAGGAAACCAATTAGAATAACATACTGACAAAAGGTTAGAAGGATATGTCAAATAAAATCATGTATCCATATTAACAAGGGGTTTTTGATCCACTAAATGATTCAAGCATTGAATGCTACTCGAAAGGATTTATTAGACTAGAAAAGAAATTATTAGCTTCATACCATTCATGATAGATAATAGGAGTTTATTATTCATAAAATCACTTAGCATATATGAATTCTTCAGCCAATGATGATATTTATCTTGACAATAAAAATGATAGGCTTCATAGCTCTATGCATCCATGAAAAATATATGTTCTAATCCTAGGTTCAATACAAGAGGTTTACAATAATATGAATTAAATAAAATAGAATCCACTATTTTATTAAAAAATTAACCTTGAAAAAACTTAAAATTATCTTCGAAAAAAATAGAATCCTTCAAGAACAATTTTTCATCTAGTGGAACAATGCAGAGAAAAGAATCATGCTAGAAATTCCAAAACTAACCTAGATTTGGGACCCCATCAAGATAGTGAGAGCTTGAAATAGCCATCAACAAGAGTTGAAGTGCCTCCACTCCTCGACAAGTCTCAAAAATTTCAAATATTGGATAATTCTATTTTGAGGGTTGATTCATATCATGAGTTGAATGTGGAAAACTATTATTGGTTATTCCATTAAGATCGCTAAATTTTAGATGGGATCCATCTACAACACTGGTTTGATTATTTTTCATCTTGGAGAAAAATATTATTCAAGGGATAAGATTATTTTTATTTTGTATCTAAGGATGTATAAATCAAAGAAATATCATGAGTAACTTGAACTAAAGAATTGTCTTGATGCGAGACTTGGAATTGCAAGGCAATGGATGGATGGTTTATGATTCCATTTCTTTATTCTTCACCATGGATGACCTCACTGCCTTATATCAATTCAAAATTCATCTCATGATATTTTAGATTCAAAGACCATGGCACATTTTCCTCACATGTTAATTCATTACAAGGAGTAGGGCACAAGGGATAGAAATATAAACAAGAAGTTCATATAAACTTATCTTCTTGAGAAACAAAAATATTTGTCGATATACCTAGGCATTCATCAATGGGATCATGGTCACTAAAATGACAATTTTCCAAGGGTTTCTCTTAGTCAATAACTTTGATTTCATTTTACTGATTGTCAAGTTCATAAGATTCTAGGTCATCTAAGAATGAAGGAACAACATATTTACATAGAGGAATTTCAATTAAGGGAGATAGATCATAAGTATCTTCACCATTCTTCTCCTCTACCTCTAGAATGTAAAAATCTTATGCCTTATCACAATTTGGATCGAGAAACTGAGGATCATGAGTATATGAAGAACATGCTAGTAAAGTATATTGATAAAGTGAATAAACATACAAAATTCTATAAGATGTATATGATAGAGGACGACAGGTGTCCTGTGAAGAAACAATAATTTCATTTGAAATAGATTCATAATTAGGAATATGTCCATTATGATATTGATAAATCAAGGGATCATCATCCACCTTACTCTCTATTAATTTATTATAAATAAATAAAAAATCTCGAATACTACGTTTACCATGGGAAGAAAAATAGGGTGGAATAATAGGATCAACAATTTGATTTTAATATTTCCCAACTTCAACAATAACACCACAGACTACCTTGTTAGAAATAAAAAGGGAGGGGGACATGGGAAAAAAGGGACAGCATGTTAATCCTTTGAGATTATAGGTGTATCATGATTAATAAAAGTTGGGAGAGAATAGTCAACCAAGAATTCATATTCACAATGTTTCAAAGATATTTGAACCAAAAATTGAAACTTTTCCCTAAATAAATTCCAATTGAAATCTTCTTCACAAAACACATGGTAGAGGTCAAGAAATCTATCAGAAAAATCCTTTATTGATTCATCGAGCTTAATTATAAGTTGAATAATGATTTCATAAACATCAAATTAATCATACCTATCAAATTCTTGATGATTCTCATTGAAATTTTTTCAAATGAATGAATGGAAGCAGTTGGTAAGGTATGATACCATAGATTAACTCGAGATTCAAGTGTGATGGTGAAAATTTTACAAGAAAAATCTTCACAATCAAGTTCATTAAGATCCTAAAATTTAAAAAATTGATATGTATGCTCCGTTATGGATATTCGACCCTCACTATCAAAATTTAATTGAGACAAGTTTTAAATAAGTTCCATGTGCAGTGTAATATTTTTTCTATTATAAAAACATCTGAGGATTACAATTTGGGTATTAGCCACTCATAATGAGAGATTGAAAATAGACTCAATGTGTTAAGCTTCTCATTTGGCCCTCCTTCTAGTGCCAATTGTTGACTATGTCGTAAATCAATTAACCAAGCTCATCTCCCAAGTAGACCTCACATCGTTTAGAGTAGGAGACCCAACCAAGAAAGAAAGCCAATTTCCATTATCCTTTGGAATTTTCCTTGGCTACAAATATCAACGTATGCTAATATATAAATCATATTTGGGAAAATAAATTAAGTTGACACTGTGAGGCATATAATTACAATGCATATAAGGTACTTTCACACAAGGGAAAAGAGAGAGTGTGCCTAGACTAGAAGAAAAGTAATAGTCTTATCACAAAAGAGACACATAAGAGAATGAAAGAATCATTGATTAACTTGAAAATTAATTCACAAGATAACAATGATCTTAAAATCAAGTGACAATGCACATTAAACAATATGCATTCCAAAGCCAACGAAATAGTTCATTTTCATTAGTATGTGTTAACATAAGCATACACCACAAAAAATGAAATTATAGTCTCAAAATAATTAACAAAATATCTATGAAAATGCTCCAACTCTTAGAGCTTCATATATTAAGTGAAATTCCCAAGATATATGACTACAATGCTTCCACACTAGCCCCAATAGTGGAGAATTATGTCACCACTTTCTCCTCCAAAGAAAGATATTCTCTCCTAGGTCAGTCTGGAGAAGCCAAGGTGAAAAGCCCAATGTCCCCATTCTTAAGTTGTGATGGTCTATTTATAAAAAATGATATGAATCTCCACTTCCCACGTGACTCTTGACCTCCCTCATGACTCTTGAGTTTTTGTAATAAATTTTCGAATTCATAAATGACCTTCTAGCTTCTACATGAATTTATAACTTTACTGGTGACTTGTCACTTTCCATGTGGTACCCTTTGGTTTTCACATATTTTACATTTTATCATTATTATAAATTACCTAATTACATTCCACGTGTCATGTGGCAAAATGAATTAATGCATATGACTTTGTGATGACATTTTGAGAAGCCATGACTTGGAAATGGTGACATAAGAATTCATTTCATCAATGGCAAGGTCTTCTCCTTGTTATTATGAATTTGAATTATTTATGATGGATATTTGGTTGTTATTTATATCCAGCCTCCAAAGGGTCTAGATGAGTGTTAGAACCTTCTAAGTCAGTAGGCGTTTCCACCCCTTTATCTTGGTCCAATACTCCTTCATGTCCTTCATGATGGTTCTACCTTTTTCTCCTTCTTCGCAAGTGATATCTTACAGCCTCTCCTTGATGACTTCCCTTAAGCATCACCCTACCATTTTGGGATGGTAAAACCAGTAAATGAAGTCCACTCATGAAAGGCCAATACCAGTCTGGAAATCATATGTTCAACCTATGCATGCTCATGGAAAGTTATGGCTACGATGGGTCTATGTAAGGGTTGAGAGGGAGACGCCTTGTTGGGTACATTATACAATTATTGGAGGTAAGAAGTGGGATATTGTGCACTATAAACTCACATTTTGATAAGACAATATGAAGAGACAATAATGTGTGTATAAGGCACAAGAGTCAGTGATTTGGATCCTAGGGATTGAAGCTACCCAAGAGAGAGGGAGGGACAAGGTATTATGAAATTCTCTGCTTCAAGGGCTTCACTACTAATTAGAACTGCATGATGCACAATGAAGGGAGGTAATGAAAATACCTTTTTGTCTTCCTCTTCCTTATTTTGACTACCCAACTGTGTTAAATGTTCTCTAGCACCTGCAACAAAACCTGCATTCAGAAAATAATTATTAAAACAAAAATCATAAGGCCTCGGTGCCTTTCTTTCCTCTACCAACATTTCATTATGTTGTTCTGAAATTTCTTTCTCAATCAACACATGAGTATGCTAATTCAAACCTCCCAAATAATTCTCTGAAGAAATCTCAAGACTATCAACAAGTCTCTCTTTTACGCCATCTTCTTCCATGATTTTTTTCTATTCTTGTTCACTGTAGTGAACCCTGCCTTTTGTAATCTCCCTATCGTATTCTAAATTTTCCAACAAATATTCCAGCAATGCAATTTCCTTTTGGCAATTCTGGAGTATTTCATCATCATTTACAATTCCTGCATTTATACATAAATTTTTAGTTTGAAAATTACAAATGTCAACAGTCTCAACTGTTGCTTCACATATCAGTGTTTCAGACTGAATCTCCTCTTCTTCATTCACAAGAAATTATTCGTGTTATAACAACTTTGAATATAAATGCATCACTTCTTCCTTCATTCAAGAGACATTATTCATCTTTTCTTTCTGCTTCAGAGTATTTATCTTCTGAAAGATATTCTCCCATACTTCCAACAATTTCAAAAGATTGCTCATCCTCTTTTGCAAAACCTGTAATCACATCACAATAATTAGATTAAAAAATACAAGGCTTTACATCATCCAGCTGATCTGGACATGCCCAATAGTTCAGGAAATCATCAATAATTTCCTCTTCTTCTTCACAAATGGAAACTTCCATTTCCAACTCAGCTACTCTGAGTTCTGTACATCCCAACTATACATTCATCCTATGTTCAAGCTTTCTCATCTTTTTTGCTAGCTGCATGTTCATTTGTTGTTCTCTCTTCTATTGTAGCCTTTTCCACTTTACTCTCATCTTCATGAACCAACGAATTCTCTGTGTTTCTTCCATCATCAATTTCAATTTATTAAATTGGTTCCTTATCTCAGCTAATTCTTTCTCATATTCTGCATCAGTCAACTATTGCCTTATGCCATTTGTCTTGCCATCTTCTTTCCCCTTTCCTTCGTTGTGGTCTCTCTGAGAACCTTTGTTGTCTCTTCTATGACTCTCAGTAGTCATCTTCCTCTCCATCAGTTATTCACTCATTCACCATGAGCTGTACTAAATCCTCTGCAATAAAAATTTCTCCTTGTTACAACTTACCTCACCAATCCTTTCCTCTGGATCTGGTCTTCTAGCAAATAGTAGTGCTCTATCTGCTGGAACCTTTTAAGCATTCTTCAATGCTCCTTCTAAGCTTCAACTCATCTGCAATTGTTAGAACACAATTTTTCATATTCATCCAACCTCTATTGAATTTCCTCAAGGTTCTACCACATTCTTCTTCTACTTAGAATCCTTTGTTGGATTCCTTCATCACTGCTATCAAAGCTGTGATCTTCCTTTGCTGAGATTTTCTTCAACTGCCTGCAACCTGAATCCTGCAAACATGTTATTCAAACCACAGTTAAAATAATATTTTCCAAATCACCTTCAACATCCCTGTATGATCTTGCTTCACCTCTCATCTGTACTACATCTCTATGTGCTTCAATTTATTAGTTTCAAAAAATCCGATCTTCTTCATCACACATGCATTCAATTAGAAAAAACTTGAACTTCCAAAAAGAGCTATTTCCATCTCCGATACCACTTGATAGTAGCCCGAGTGCTGCTAAACCCATATTCTCCTCTATGATGCATATAAGCATGAATCTTAAATTTTTAGATCATTATAATTCCCAAATTTGGTCTAACAAAATTTGCGAAAGCTCATCTCTCAAATACATATAAAAATGCATTATCCATTCTAGACCAAAATCATTCACAAGCTAGGAAAATTATTTTAATTGCAGAAGCTTCTTTAATTTAATCTTAAAATGAAGATTCTATGTTTTTTAATCCAAGGTTTTTAAAACCCAACAATATAACTTCATGAACGGAAGCTGTGCTTTCTAGAACTATGGTTAAAACCATAACCAAAAGTTGTTTTAAGAAATGGGATCAATATACATAACTTTGGTAAACACTCATAGAAATCTCGGCCAATACTTACATCTCACCTTTTCCTTATAAGCACTCAAAATCTAAATGTTAATGATCTGATTATCAAGATCACCAACAACCAAAAACATACTGGCCCACATATATCTCAACTTTTTATTACTATGCCACAACATTTCAAAGGTTTACGGAATTTCATTAACTCGCATAACTTTCATCAAAGATACTTTTACTCACCAGTTCCACCTATCAATCCCTGCACATTCACCAAGGTTTATTTATATATCATATGTGGCCCACTTCTATTTCAAATTTCATCATTCACCAAATTGGACGATGGACGCACCATCGCGCTCCAGTTCAATAATCCAATGGCATTCGCATTACAAAGATGCACACTCGTTGGTATTCCAAATTCACATGACAAAAATGGTTTTAAAAATACCACTAATGCCATGTGTCCATCAATGAATTATATCGCATTTGAATGGAGTGAAACCACTTACCATTCTGAAGGTGTACAAGACCACTGGTTTGTTGTTTTCAAAACCGCTATTTCTATTCATCGCTTCTGTTGCACATCTCGATCTCTGCATACATTAACTTGGATTCTGATTTCACTCTGAAATGCATAACCTCTCACTTAAATAATCCATCAACTCATTAACTTAGTTTGCTAACACGGCCAGGTTCCATCCTGAATGTTTCACCACTGTTATCTGCGCCTTCGACTCATGGTTACGCCACTCGTGACTCACAGTTGATCAGATATATTTCTAATACACATACAACCAAATGTATTAATTACTGAACTCTGAATTTAAACTCAGATTCCCTTTTGTGTCATCAATCCTTACAGTGATCGATGACTACAATTTCCTCTAATCTCCCTTAGAAATATATGTAACCCCTCTTATGCACCTTGCTCTAAATCGATATTAACCCTGTAATTAACCTCAATTTACTCAATCATATGTAGAATCTCATATTTAACCCTTAACATAGAGTTTTATCATGCACTGCTCATAAACTATGAGTATTTAAACTCTGAGTATTTTTCACAAATAATTCAAACAAACAATGACCATATATTCAGAACAAATTCCTACATATATACATATGAAATCAAATACAAAACCTTTCTTGTCTCTAGCCTGATTTTCAAATCAATGGCCCTTCCCTACAGCTACTACCTGTAGGCTTAGAAACAAAAATCTGTTTTTCCAATTCCTACTATAACTCCTACCTACTACTTTGCCTTTGAGGCTTATTATTTTTATACAAAATAATCTGAACAAATTTAGTTTTATATCCTTAATAAAATACTCAAAATCCTTAAGTCCTAAAATCTCCCTTTTATCCCTAAGGATCCTCTTTAATCCCAAAAATCATGAAACTAATTTCTAACTTAAGATTTAAAATCAATTCTCAAGGTCACAAAGGCAAACAATCGCATAGGTTTCAACGTTGCAAAGTCGTAAAGTGGCATAGGTCGCAAGGTCGCAAATTCACATAAGTCGTAAAGTCGCAAATTCGCATAGGTCGGAAAGTCGTAAAGTCACATAGGTCGCAAAATCGCATAGTCTCAAAGTCGCAAATTCACATTGGTCGCAAAGTCGCATAGGTTTCAAGGTTGCAAGTTCACAAGGTAGCAAAGTCGCATAGGTCGCAAACTTGCAAAGTTGCATATCCGCATAGGTCACAAATTCGCAAAGTCGCATATTCGCATAGGTCTCATAGGTCACAAAGTTGCATAGGTCGCAAGGTCGCAAGGTCGTAAAGTCGCAAAGTCGCATAGGTCACAAAGACGCATAGGTCTTAAAGTTGCAAAGTCGCAAAGTCGCACAGGTCGCAAAGTCACATAGATTGCAAAGGTCGCAAGGTCGCAAGGTCACAAGTCTACAAGGTCGCAAAGTCGCATAGGTCACAAGGTCGCAAAGTCGCAAAGTCGCAAAGATACATAGGTCGTAAAATCATAAAATCACATAGGTTGCAAGGTCACATAGGCACATAGGTCGCAAAGTGGCAAAGTCGCATAATCAGAAATTCGCAAAGTCACATAAGTGGCATAGGCCGCAAGGTCACGAAGTCACATAGGTTGTATTGATCACATAGGTCACAAAGGTCGCATTTCACCACTTAGCCACTCCTATAAAAGGGGAAAATCATCATGTTTCAAAAAGGCTTCAATGGTAGTAGACAACATCCTTGTCTCAACCAAAAAATATCTTGAAGCTCCTAATACTCTTCAAAAGAAGGATTGGATTATGACACAAAATGATAAAGTACAGCTACGCATGAGAATCCAATCTTGGGACATGTTGGCCAAGGATGTAGACAAATTCATATCTTCATATCATCATCTCCTCAGTGGGTTATATCAATGGTAGAAGTCCATCACACTCCTTCCATCAACTCACTAGCAAGACCTAAGGAATGGGAGGAATTACAATACAAAATTCAAGGATTTCTCGACCAAATCAACCAAGCATATAGCTCCAATGACTTGCAGGTGACAAGAGAGACCATCACGTAGTATGTGGTTGAGCCGGTTAGGGTTCACACCAAATTTTCTACCATGTAAAACTAATTCAACGCTAAGAAAAACACGCTAATTCCAAATTCCCTTGGGTGCATGCACAGACACTGGGAAGACATGCCTCAACTGGTCACAGTAGATAAAACTAAAAAACATGGCAGATCTATCTTAGGGAGAATCAAAATATTGACACTCTGGCCTTATCAATCACCAGATCGCATGAGAAATACTATATCCCATTCTTTTTTTGCAAAACATGGTAGCTTAGGGAAAACTAAATCAAAACCTAAGAGACAAATGAGGGAGTCCTTGGGTCAAAATTAGCCCTAGGTCACAATCAAACCTAGGTATTAATCAACCCTGCGTTGCAGTATCTCTTAGATCGCAACTTCCCCTAGTCTGCAATCTCCCCTAGGTCACAATATCTCTTAGGTCGCAACCTTCCTTAGGTCACAACCTCCCTTAGGTCGCAACTTCCCTTGGGTCGCAATCTCCCTTAGGTCACAATATCTCTTAGGCCGCAACCTTCGCTAAGTCGCAATCTCCCTCAAGTCACAATCTCCCTTAGGTCATAACTTCCCCTCAATCGCAAGTAAGCCCAATATTCTAGGAAGACTAAATGTCACGGGAAACCCAGGAGTCACCTCAGCCTATATGTACATCTTTTAGTGATTTTGTAGAGGAATTTTGAGTTGTGGACTTTTGAGAGAGACACATTACTTTTATTGAATGGATGCCTCTTGAGTAATACAAAGAAGTGTATTGGATCTCACTATTGAATTTGAAGGAACTCTCTTGTGGTTATGCTATGAATATGGTCTCTTCGAATGAATAAATGCTTCCTTCAAATATTGGTGCGCATTTATACTCATGTATTCCCTTGGGTTATGAGCTTCCTTGCAACACGTGGATGGTATGTGATGTTCTAACTTAAAGATATGTTGATGAACTACGTTGTCGATATTTTCCTTAAATATTTATTGGGATGTGCATAGATAATAAATTAAACACTTTGCCATTACGAACTGTTTCTCATTTGTTAAGTGAATATTGTTATAAGTATGATCTTGGTAAAGTTTTTCTAACAATTATTTTCATAAGTTTCATGGTTTAAATTCCACTTTTCTATTCATGGCATTATATTTCACAGAGAATTCGTCCATCACTAAATTGTATTTTTTCAACATTTTTGAATTCTCCATCTTAGCAAGTGCCCTCTCTATCTAAGAAAACATCTTCACCATTTTAATGGTAACCGAGCCTACATATTGGATGGGATCCCCAAACCAAACAGTATAGAGTCTAATTGGGATTCTGCACGAGGGAGATCCCATTATTGTTGGAGAGACATTTCAAGCATCAATAGATTTGGCGCTAGAAGGAGGGCCAGATGACATGCTAAGCCCTTGGAGCCTGCATTCTAGTCTCATATCTGTAAATTGATCATCTCAAAATCATCCTCTCTAGATTTTTATTGAGTTTATCTATTTGCAAATTCTTAATCCTCGATGAACCTCTCTATCACTTGTCTCAGTTGCAGTTCGATGGTGAAAATGGAATTTCTGTAACCAAGCACCTTTCTGATTTTCTTCATTTTTTTTAATATTACGAAATTGACGATGAGGAGTTTTTTTGTGTGCTTCTCACCCACACACTTGAAGGACGCATCAAGAAATGTGTTGCACAGTGCCAGCAGCTTCCATCCATTTGTTCGAGAAAATCATCAGTGAGCTTCAACAAGCTTTTCACAGGTATGATTTTCAAGATGTATTAATAAGGATAAATGAGATGATAATGAAACCTCATGAATCTATAGAGGATTTTGCTATTAGAATTTTTCATCGTTGTTTTGAGTTCCCTGAAAGAGATTTCAATTGGGCATATTTAATTGAACGATTTCAACAGTTGGTTTTTTATTCTTTGCAACACCTTCGATATGAAACAAATACTGATCCTTATGGTTTTCATGATAATCCTAAAGTTACTAACTATCAAAATCCAGTCCCGAATATTTTATTTCCCATCTCTCCGAAGTTGGAACAACTTCAAGCCTTCAAGGAGGGACTTACTATTTGTGACAATTCTCATCCTCCTCCTGATTTTCTACCTAATGGTGTTTTCTTTGCAAATACTTTAAGTGATGAAATATGCTTGGTTTACCATTGGTCAAATACTTCTCCCTTTCAATTCCACCTTCATTTCCTTTGTCCCAAAATTTAAAATTTTTTATTCAATTGATTTATTCATAACCATTTCCTTATGCAGTTCCTTCTATAAAATAATATCGAAGATCACTTCGCTTAGAATTAAGGAGATTTTATATGAAAAAATTTCCCTTAAAAAATTTGGCTACTTATCAGATAGAAAAATGTAAGATGTTATTGGACTTTCCCAGGAATTTTTATACTCCATACATACCAAGTGTCATAAACCTTTAATAGTCAAATTTTAGCTTTAAAGATCCTTTTATTGGGTGATTTGATTACACCTCAAATTAATTTTAATACATCTACGGTTATATCGCTCTTTGTTTTCGTGGATTCTGAATTTTATTAACATATCATTCTTCTGTATCTGAATCAATGGGGTATCCTCTCGCTTCTTCCATGGTGAGAGAGGACGAAGAAATTTTTTTGCTCGCCTTAAATAATAAGGTGGATGGGTAATGAAAGGCATTCCTCGGTTTGGAGGAGCCCTTGCAATTATAAGTGCATGGAAAATCATTCAAGAAGATAGGATCCATCACTTTGAAAGAGATCATAAAGGATTTCTCTTTCATTGCTAGCTACCTCTGTTGGATAATAAGGGAAGGAACAAATGTTCTCTTATGTAAATGTTGGATATGTGTTATATTTTTTTCACAACTTATATGCACCACAAATAGAAGGGGGTCCTATGTCATAATTCCAGTAAGTGAGAGCCCTCATGCATAGTATTTTGGGAAGTGCCCCGTGAAAAACATTTGGGCCTTTTTATACATATACTTTTGGTGGTTTTTGGCCTAAAATTTTGCTAAAAGTGGTTTTGTGATGCATGGTGGTTTTTTACGTGGTTTTGTAGTTTCATTTATGGAATTATTGTTGGATTGGTGGCTCATTTATGCCATGGGATATATATTTTATTGTAATATTATGCACAAAATATAATGACGTAAAATATTTTTGGTTTTCGTGAGTTTGGGTTTCTAGGATATAAAATTCTATGTATAAATTTATATGTTTTCCATTGTATCTTTTTTGTTTTATTAAGAATTTGTTTGCATCAATTATTTGGATAAGGTTAAAATCTATAGTAAATATCCATATGGACTCTCATCCCTTGTGGTATCTATGCCCCAAATTGTGCATATCTCTCTCAGAAACCACATATAGATAACCACCCATGTTGGGGAGAAGAACTATGGAAACTCAATTACGCTCCAAAATCGAAGTTATTCATCTGGATTATGCTCAAGAAAAAATTCCCTACCTGGGAGAACGTTCAGAAAACATTGTTCTAGGGTCCTAGCATCTTCCCACTATGCTGGATGTATTAAGAAACAGTCTCCCACCTCTACATTATTTTCCCTTTCACCTAGTGATTTTAGGATGATTCTATAAAACTTTGCAACCTTTCCACCAATTGCGAAGAAAACTTTATAAACCTTTTTCTAGAATCATGGGTCTCTCATCCTCTCCATGAAAATATAAAAAATTTTCCATTGGGAATCTCTTGGGGTATTTTGTTGGAGAGAAACATGAACATTGTTCAAAATATACCACCAAACACTACAAAGGTGTCCACAACTTCCCTAGGCATTAAAAATTATTTTACACATATTTCTACCATTGGGCATGCTACTTCTTCTTCTAAAACTAAAATTCCATGGAGAGGCCTATCTAGAATTATCTAAAATTATTTTACACAGATGTGCAGTTATCTAGAATTTCGCATTGCTTCCTCTCTTTCAAACTATCACTCAAAAGTTAACTTTTACTTACTCATATTTCCTTTGAACATATCTATAGGACTAGGAACAAGAAATCCAATAGGTTCTCAAAAACTAGATTAGATCTACATGATGGCACACGCTCGGTCCTTGAAGTTAAAGAAGTTAGGCCAGAAGAATTGCATTCTCACCCTTAGGTTTGACTGGTGCTCTAATAGATATATATTACAAGAATAAAAATCCTACACTTATATATGTTTATATCTACTCATTGATTATATTTTTTTATATATATAACTAAACATTGTATTTGGAAAAAAAAAATTGATACCTCACTCAGAATGAGTTTTTGGATTGTTGGTACTACTTTTTTTGGTTGGGAAAATTGCCAAAAAAATCAATTTTGAGGATTTGGGATTGATATATTTTTGTATTAATATAGAGGAAATATTTTTTGGATGGCATGCAAGTTGTCTATGGAGAGGCCTTAGGCGCTCAGAATACTTACAACATGTACTTATGTAACCCAGTTTATTTTTATTTTTTTGTAAACTAATCCATCTATTACCTAAGAATATCATATTACATCATTCCATACATCTCATATTAGCACAGTTCGTACCATTATTCTAAATATACCTCGATGGAAACCATATCTATTGGCCGATAATGTAACAACATGAGTCCAAATATGGAGTCTACTACAATGAACAAGTAAAACTAACAAAGATAGTGTAACATGAAAAAATAGGAAACAAAGTAAGTCATGAAAAGCGATTAAGAATCTAATGAGGTCACTTGAGAAAGATCCTATGAATTGGTACTTACAAGGGAAAAATGCTTGAGCTAACATTTAAAATGGCTTTCCCCATGATCTAGATGATCATCCAAGCTAGCCAAACACAATTATTGATGACACTACACTAGTTTTATCTTTATCAAGGAAGAAATAATGTTATTTTGATCTTCATATTTATCTTTCGGTACTCTTTCCAAAATAGTTTTCAATTGCCAATGGAGTATGATAAAATTCAGATACTTGTATATTCGTATTTTGGCATGACTAGGGTCAGGTAGCTAATTAGCTAGTTCCTCCATGATCTTAGAGTCAGAATATGTCTGGAAGTCATTAGTAGTGTAGGTTTCTAGCTAGCAAATTTATTAATGGATTTTTGGAGGAGTGACAAACTGAAAAATGGATGCCACTTCTTACTCATATGCGTGGGTACGTAGCTAACCCTGTTGTGTTTTACCCCCGTTTCTCATGCAACTATGCATGAGTGGTCGTGGCATATTTCCTCAATAGGAAAAGAATACAGCCAAAAAAATGAAATAAAGAAGAACGAGGAATAGAAGAAGATTTATAAGTTGTCCAAAACCAAAGACAAGGTCATAGGAACTAAGGAATTGGGGCGACCCAATATTGGTGGAAAAAAAATCTAATATAGCATAATCACAAAAAACCACTTCCACACAGAGACCCTTTCATGCCATAGGACACCAGAGAGCCAAAATCAGTGCACGAGAAAAACAATTGTGTTGAATCCTAGAAAATTAACCCAACATAACTCAGAACTATAAAATCAACAATAGGAAAGGAAGGATAAGGTTGAAACGTGCTACTACTAACCCTCTTCATCATAGTTGGGACAATCCCTACCATTGAATATTGAGTGGCACCACTTGCAGTAATTAACCTTAGCCCCAGAAAAACCTGTGTTTATTTGTGCCGTGCAATTCATCGTAGTTGAGTTCTCGTGTTAGACCTGCAAGCACCTTCGCATTAGAGCTTTTCTTCCTTAGAGACAATTGGGGCTGAAATGAATTACATGCATTTCCAAGTCCCTAACACTCTAAAACCAAATGCAGACACCCCAAACTGAGAAAAAAGCTGAAGGTCATGCCATTTTCCTATTGAACTTTCTCCTCACACTAGCCGAGTATTGATAAACAATCGAGGAAATACTCGCACCAATGGCAGGGAGGATAACTAGACCCAACGTAAATTCCAAACATCAAATTCTTGATACACAAGATGAATTGGCAGAATAAGATTGTCCATCATATGAAGTGTGATAGTTAAGTTCAAATATGTTGCATGGGAAGGGTCGTCCACACCACACCCCTTGCCCCCCAATGCGACTTGGCACAACACCTAATCAAGAGATGTAACATTGTTTAGTACTCACCAAGATAGATCCATCTTAATTATGAATCTTACATGAGGTCATAGAGATAAAAATTATTAAGTTTTTATATGCTTATTAATTATATGTTTTAAATTATCATGATTATATTATTATTTGAAAATTATTATTTTAAACTACAATATATTTTTTTTAATAAAGACAAAATTACACTATAACAAACCAAATCAAATAAATTAAATAATTTATTATACCTCGTCTTACTCTCACATCTTCGAGGCCACCCAAGACTCTAATTACATTAAATTAATTTATTCTAAGCCGACGTCAATATAATTAATAAAAAAATATAAGCATCGGCTAAAACTAAAATGCTCCTTCCAATACCAGAATATAGGGTATTAAAAAAAAACCCAAAAATAAATGCATTCTTTTTCCCAATAAACCCTGTTATGTTTTTCACTCAGCGCTATCACCAGATTCTAGTCAATCTAATCCATCATTTTCTTTTTTGAGAGTATCTGTTTATCTGTGTAGCTCATCGTCCACGACGTACGCACCAACTTTCGGCAATGGGCGGAATTTCACTCCTCTTTCGTCAAAATTTCTACAAAATTACTGGAGTCAAGAGAAAACATAGCAGTGCCAAGTTGGAAGATGATAATGATAAGCCTGTTTCCCAATACCCTACAGGGACGTTGTCCAACAATATTGCTGACGATGAAAGAGAACACAATGAAGGTACCAAAGGATCGTTAATAGAGAAAACTGTGCGAGAAGTCAGAAGGTGTATCAGACATGACATTACCAGTTCGGCGCGAGGTGTCGTTTGGCAGTTCATTTCCGGCGGGCGGGACTTTCTGGTGGCAAACCCAGGAGTCTACCCACGGCTGCTCCTCTCCCATGAATTTTCAGTGAAAACAGAATCAGAGAAGATTATCGCTAAAGACATCCCTCGCACTTTGCCATCGCACGAATTATATAGAACGATAGGAGGGCCGGGGCATAGGTCTCTCCACAATGTGTTGAAGGCGTATTCGGTATATGACAGTGAGTTGGGGTATACGCAAGGAATGAATTTCATAGCGGGGACGCTTCTGCTGTACATGAATGAAGAAGAAGCCTTTTGGGTTATGGTGGCACTGCTCAAATGCAAGCAAATGCGAGGTGTGTATCTGGAAGGTCTGCCTCTACTCCACCAATACTTTTTTCAGTTCGAAATGCTTGTGAGGGAGCACCTGCCCCAACTGGCTAACCATTTTGAGGAACAAATGATCACGCCAGCGATGTATGCAAGCAGTTGGTTCATGACAGCTTTTTCCGCAGACTTGCCATTGCCATTAGTTGTTCGCATTTGGGATGTTTTCCTCTGCGAGGGAATGAGGGCAGTTTTTGGAGTGGGTCTGGCGCTGCTTAAGTTGTTTCAGGATGATCTGTTAAAATTGCACTTTGAGAATTTGATACTGTTTCTGAGAGGTTTTCCAAAGGATGATTTGGATGCGAACACATTGATTTCAATGGCCTGCCCATTTCCGCTTAAAAATAGGTTAGAAGAACTGGAGTTGGATTATCTGGTACGTAATCATCAACCATCAGCTTCAACAGAAACATAACTTTTGTTTGGACTGTAACTGAAACCACAATCGCTGATCTCACACATGATTTACTGTGAAAATCAGAGCGATTTAACAATTTCAAAAAGTATGAGTTTTTTTAAATTGTAATTTAATTATTATTTTTAAAAGTTATGTAAATATTTGGAAAATTAAGAATTTTTTACATCTCAAACAATTGTTTTCTACTTATTCATTGAAACAACGGATATACTTTGTATACAATGAACATATTGATGATACAGATCGATAAAGATTAAGCATTATCAACCAGAGCAAAAACCTTTAACATAGGCATTTCTCACTCTTGTCATAACATGAAGGTAAAAATATGTCCTCTAGTTTACTTAGATATAAACTCTCATAAATATTTTCAAATTGGAACATATTAAAGCGAATATTTTACATTCTTTAAGGATTATAAAATATATGGTTTTCAAGCTTGTTTAATGAAGAGATCTTCGAATTATCGATAAAATAATGGTTTACTGGATCCATCTCCAAAACAAGATTGATAAATGAAGAGTGAAAGAAAAAGACAAAAGAGACAAAATTTGTAAGACTTATTTACCTCCGTGATGATGTAATTTAAAAACTCAATTTTATTTTTAAAACAAAATATTATCTACTTCATATATTTGTTATTTAACAATGCTGTAAAATTATATTTGTTCAATTCAATGAGGTTTAATTGAGTTTGTTAATTGTTTAACTAAATTTATTTTTGATTTGGCCAATCGTGTGGCCAATATGTTATCAGTTGTTTTTACTTACCAAACACGCCATTCTTTCCGTTTTACTTCAAAGTTCTTCGAAATCCATACATAACCCACTATTATCGTTTCGATTAAATTTGTATGTGATTTACCTACACATACACAGAAGATAACCTCCAACATCAAAATCCATCAATTTTTCTTTCTATCGAAAAGCAAAAGAAAACAGTAAAATAACTTCGTGACACGTAAGTAAATGATTATATTTTCCATCCAACAAAAGTAGATATCTTCTCTTTTTTAAGAGTATTAGATAGAAAATTTAAAAACTCAAGGCCTTTGTTAACGGATAATCAAATAGAGGAGCTTTAAAGTGTGATTAATACTATGTGAGAGACTTCCATACCTCTTTGATGGGAGTAAGACATTAAAAGAAAATTTTAGTTCAGGAATTTTTTAATTATTACATAAGAGTCTATACGAGCGTTTACTAATATGTGAGAGAATTCTATATCTTAATGATGAGAGTAAATCATTAAAATAACAATTTTATAAGATGGCAATTTTTTATTTTATTTTAATTCATTTATGGGAGGACGGTGTTTGAAAATTTTAAAAAAATGAAGTATATTAATTACATTCAATGAGGAGAAAAAAATTGTATATATAAATTATCGTGTAATTTATTTTGGATTTGACGCTAGGTTTCCCATACTAGTCATCACCAATCACTCGGGGCACCAAGCTAAGATAGATAAGGCTTCAGTCTGGCTTGCATTATGCTGGTCGTGCTAGGGTTCAAGAGAAACCCTAATTTTTCAAGAAAGTGATCCTATTCCCATTTTACCTAATTCATATCCCTTTGGGGCATATTCTAATAGGCATTTCATGAAATCAAGATAAAATCATCGAATATAATTTTCCCTCGAGTTTAGGATTGGTTTCCCTCACCTCAACATGTGCATTAAGGTTTTCAAGGTTTTAGTGAGGCATTAAAAGTCCTACGCACGTGCAAGCCCCATTTCTTTGGCATATGCATTGAAACGAAGTGGATACATGATCCAAGTGGATATCGGTGGGTACCCACCTATTCCATTTGGACCCGCACATCAACACTTTCAGTTCTTCACTTCCAACAACTTACTATTTTTAGCAGGTTTTTGGGTGCTACACTCTCGGAGCCGTTTTGGGGCCTTGATTGTCCAGGTGGATATTTGTGGCCACCCACCTATTCCATTTGAACCCCCACCTTGATGATTAGGGAAAGAATTGAGTTTCATTAGGGTATGTAAAAGGCTGGCTCTCCTTTGCACCTCTAAAAACCTAAATTATTATGAAGAAGAATCTGACCATGCCTTTAATTAACCTTCACTATCTAGAATTATTTTCACCTAGCGCTTCAAGGAACTTTCCTGAAATCACATCGTCACTGTGGGAAGCAAAAAATATTAAAGTCATGATTGGTGGTTCCATTAAATGTCTAAATGTGAATTCGATTTCCAATGTGAAGCATGAGTTGATCCATCCATGCAATTTATAACAAATTAATTTGGATTATTTTATGGTTCATGCTCCTGGAGTGAAACAATGTTTGTATTTTTATCTATTCATTTATCCCACATGAAAAGTATCACTTTGGTAAACTAACTTTTTTATTTCATCTTCTTTGCATGACACCAAGAAAATGTGGCTTGGATCCACATTCAATGAGGAAAAACTTATACTCGAGGAAAGAAACGAATAGGTCCAAAGTCGCAAAATCGCAAGGTCACAAAGCCGCATAGGTCATAAAGTCGCAAATTCGCATAGGTCGCAAGGTATCAAATTCACAAAGTTTCATAGGTCGCAAGGTCGCAAATTCACAAAGTTGCATAGGTCACAAATTCACAAAGTCACAAAATTGCATAGGTGACAAAGTGGCAAAATCATATATATCGCAAAGTCACAAAGTTGCATAGGTCGAAAGTAGCATATGTCCCAAAGTCACAAAGTCACAAATTCGCATAGATCACAAGGTCGCAAAGTCACAGAGGTCACAAAGTTGCAAATTTGCATAGGTCGCAAAGTCACATAGATCGTAAAGTCTCAAAGTCGCATAGGTCACAAATTTGGAAAGTTGCATAGGTCGCAAAGTCACAAGGTCGCAAAATCGCAAAGTCTCAAAATCGCATAGGTCGTAAAGTCACAAAGTTGCGTAGGTCCCAAAGTCGCGTAGGTCGCAAAGTAAAAAAATCTCATAGGTTTCAACGTTGCAAAGTCGTAAAGTGGCATAGGTTGCAAGGTCGCAAATTCACATAAGTCGTAAAGTCGCAAATTCGCATAGGTCGCAAAGTCGTAAAGTCACATAGGTCGCACAATCCATAGGAAGACCTAATACTCCCATATCTGATGCAGGGTGTCAAAAGACTCCTCCCTCTCTAGGGTAAAAGCTAAGGGTTCCCCACAAGAAAACACACGAAAGTTAAAAATAAATAACTTCACCCAGGGCTTGGAGCAGGGCGTCAAAAGACTCCTCCCTCCCCTGGACAAGAATATGGCCCTAAATCCAAAACAGAAATAGAAATAAACAAACCGAAATCAAAACCTACGCTTCGGACCTGAAGCAGAGTGAGAAAGCTCGATCTCTCCCCAGGATGAGAGATTGACCCTCTGTTTGGTTCGAATAATTGCTTGCACCTTGTTAGCCTCCCCAGAAATGGTGCCAAAATGTTGGTGTCCAGGTAAGAATTATTTATCCACCCTTATCTGATATTTATTTTATCAATCTGGGAGCATATCCTTTCAAGGCAACGCGCAAGGTATATGCAGGAACAAACACATAATCTGTCTTAACCAAGGGTTTATAATTAGGATTTAAAACATTGCTGTGAGATTAAATCAAATACTAAACTTCAAAACAATCTTAACAGTAAAGAATAATAACAACAACCATAACAAAGAAACAATTCACACACTTATAAGCGCAACACCTGATCAGAAGAGAAGGCCTAGCTCTCTGATTAGGGTTGCATTATTCACGAAGACACTTAGAATAGCAAAACCAATAATACTTTATTAATCTGTAAGATGTGATTACAGTGTCCCTCTGGTAACCCCCATGTACAGGAACAATATCCATTTTATACACAACGCGAGAGAATAACAGATCTCCTTGGAACATGGTAATCGTGCATTCAGAAATACACATCAGTTGCAACATCACAAACATCATATGTCCAGGATAGAACAAGGGGCCAAGAATAGGCCCATGGAATCATGGCTCCAGCTGCATGATCTTCCTAATAACTAACCGTTACCAAATCTGTTGCAAAACGCTAGGGCAAGGGTTCTTGTTCTCCAAACTGCAGTCAAGCACATATCTTAGTGCCACAAATAGGTAAGACTCTGTGACTTTTCTTCATTAATTAAAATATTCCAATTCGACAAGCTAGGGGTATTTACCTCATGAGTTTAGCATAGAAAATGTAGGTAATTAAACACAAAAGGGTAAAAAAGGATGATAAAAATGGTCAGAAAAGTAGCCAGATTTGGTGCCCAACAACACCGAGAAAAATAAATTACAGAGAGAAAAATAATCTAAAACCTATGGTGTTCTAAAAAATGTAAGTGGAATGTCAAGGGAGGGTCCCTAGTGGTTATGGAAATGTTAGTGGACGATCCCTAGTGGTATTGGAAACCACTCGGAGGCCTCTGTAATAAATTTTCCTTAATGTTTTTAGTCGAATAATAATAGTTGTTGCATGCATTTCATTATCTTAGCCTTAGTGTTTTTAGTCAGATAATATTTTTACATACACTTATTCAATCTACGGGGTCTTCACTCAACGAACCTTTAACATGTCACATATGTTCATGACATACTAAACAATACCCTTAGTTTGACTAAATATTGGGAAAAGCCTCTAAAAAACACATTATATAACCCCCTACCAATACAAACCAAATAAACCTTCCCAATTTAAAAAATCCCTACTTTCACTAGATATTTTAAGTATCCATTTTCTCATTAACATTTTTTATACCCTTTTATACATTTTCTTCCAATATAAAAACCCTTTACCTCCATTTATATGATCAATATATTATGGAATTTTTTCCACAATATATATCCCCGAATATGAAAGTATGTGATATGGTATTTCTGCCCCAGTGGAGCCCCCGTAATTCAATCCTGATAGGTGGTTAGGTAAATTCACTTGATAGGTAAGTCGTATAATGATAATGTCGCAATTAGTTACCGATAATAGTTATTTCATGCATTCCCTTCAAAAAAAAAAAAAAAAATTCTCTTACTAATGAATGGCCAATCATACCATTTTTTCTTGCCCATTTATGTAGTGTTAAAATTGAGTCTAAACCCATGTATTTCCTGCTAATAAAATGGTCACTTAGAGAATTTATGGTCACATAGAGCATTGATGTAAAATACATGGCTTAACACATAAACTAGTTTTCTCTACAACCTATATAGCTAGTATCTCTCTTGTTGCATGCAAAGATAACACCTAAATATTTGGCATGATGTTATGGTATAAATTTCTTCATAATTCTATTCTCCAGTTTATTTCATACATTTCCTTTATCATCCTTCTCAAATTTGTAGATAAAAGAGCTTTTTTTTGGAATTAATTTTTTATCACAAGGGGAAGCCCACTACACTCCATTGCTACCATTGGAGGGAAATTAATTAATGTATTATAGTCCATCTACTAAATATTTGGAAGGAAATGAAGTAATTCCTCTAGTCCATCTCCTATAACAACTACATTTGCACCCATATTCCCCTAGTAATTACAGATCTATTCTTCCAAATTCAATTAATTTTTTCACATGGAGAATCAAAATAATAATTGTCTGTAAATTAAAACACACCAAAACACAAACTCTATTCTTCAAATGACAAAATCTATGCCTATTATACCAAAAAAGACAAGGATCCAAGGGTGGGTAAATTATTTTCATGTTTATATCATGAATCAAGAAAATTGTGTTTTACATAATATAGGTAATTTGGAATGGATATGTGGCTTTGCACACAAAACGTAGTTCACATTAGTAGATTTTTCGATGATTGAAAATTAATGAACTATAATCATCTCCAACATTCATAGGAATTTATATTGGTCTCCCTGCAGCTCGCATTTGACCAAAAAACATCAATTCCACATCAAATTTCCCATATTGACTACACCTTTATGGTTTTCTCAAGACTTCCATGTTAAGGCTCACTCTAAGAAACCACTTTCATTCAAGAATTTCATCTAATAAATTGCGTGCACCTAGTAAACTTCAAGTTCCAAGAGAAATGGGTGAAGACCCTTACAACCATCGATTCCTCACTATTCGTTTATTTTTAATCATGTGAATGAATCATGATCCATCCATTCGAATTGGAACAGTTGTATGATAAAATGGATGGTTCATTGGTTGGATAAAATAATGATATTCCATACACCATCATTAATTTACCTTGAATCTAATGATTTATCATTTTGTACCAGATAATCTAATGCCATTTCTTCTAACCTCTTTTTAAGTGACAATGAACATGCCATTGAAATCAATGTGTTTGCATCCAAACCCTCCATTGGAAACCCTAGAAGAAACAGTAAGATATTCTCAAAGGGAAATTTTAGCAGATCATGTTGTAAGAATTTTAGAAATGCCAAGCCCACTCCAACAACTCCACTCATTCGCACTTAGAGAAAATTATTCAAAATGGGAACAACTAATGTCAATGGAGAGTATGCAGAGAAAGCATTTAGGAACCAATTGATGTGATTATTTTTTCTTTGAAATGCTTAGCTAGTTGGGGTAGTTTCACCCTCACAAGAATTTTGAACTTAAAATTTTTTTGGTGGAGTAGAGGAAGTCCTTCGAGATACACACCTCGTATTTTATTTCCTTTGAGCAGTGAAACATAACCCAAAAGGTTTCTTCCTCCATCATGTAAAGCATTTAAGAATAAGATAATTACTCTCACATGAACATTTGATCTATTTAGAGAGTTAGTTAACTGATTATTGAGTCAATTCGAGTCAAGTGATATATTAACTTAGTAAGTGTGTGCGTGTCAAGTTATATTAGGCGATTCGTTAGTCAAAAAGGTTTAAGTACCCTTCACTAGGTTCATTGTAATAAATCAAGTTTGTGTGATCAATAGAAGAGACACAAATCATTTTTTATGTGTGTGTGTGAATTATTTGTGTTTATTTTATGCCTTTACTCTTCCACCTTTCCAAAAAATTGGTATCAGATCAAGGTTACAAAGATCCAGGGAGGGTGGATCAACAATAATCCATGTGTGAGAGGAGAAATATTTTTTTCTCTTGTTTAATACTATAATGCACCTGGCATGTTATACTCGATGCGTTATAATGTTGGTGGGCTCATATTTCGCAACACATGGGTTCTTCAAGTTCTCTGTGAATTAGGGTACTAACGTGGGTCAATAATAACATGCACGAAATGAGCACGTAGACAAAAATAGCGTTGAGGGTATTAGCACGCAACCCTCCTTCACTCCACGATGTGTTAGTGTATGTATGGTTCAAGGAATACTTTATTTCTTAAATCCATATACATATGAACCTTTTTCAAAAGGTCTTATTTTCTTTAAAAGTATTTAAAAGGAGTTTTGAAATAATATAAGGCCTTAGAAGGTTTTGAGTTGATATTTTTAATGATTGTTTGAAAAGTGATTATTATAAAATTTTATTTTTATATATAGAAAAAAATTATAAAATAATTTTGTATATAAAATAAAACTTAGGGTTTCATAAGAGAAGAAAGTTTTTTGAAGAGAGATGGCAACAACAAGTTTCAAGCCACAATTTCCTCTTTTCATAGGGAAGGATTATGATGTGTGGGCCATTAAGATGGAGACCAGATGTTTGGGATCATGTCCTGTTTAGGTTTCTAGAACCTAAGAGTGAAGTGGAGGAACTAGATTTCACTAGGAAGAAAGACAAATGGAGAATGCCCAAACATTGCAACTTATCCAATAGGGAGTGGACAGATCACTGCTCCAGAAGATTATGATCACATCTTCAACAAATACAACATGGGAAACTTTGGTGACAAGCTCTAAGGGTACGAAAGAAGTAAATACCATTAAGTTGAAAAATACTAGAAGAGATTTTGAAATTCTGTAGATGAAAGAGATATAGGACATCGATTCATTTGTGAATCAGGTCATGAATATCATAAATAAATTAAAATTTTATGGTGAAGATATTAAATATCAGAAAGTGGTTGAGAATGTCCTCAGATCTTTGTCTACCAAATTTGATGTTGTGGTAGCAACCATAGAAGAAGCCAAGGATTTGGCAACAATAATAGTTGATCAGTTGATGGGATCACTTCTATCAGATGAGGCAAGGATAGAAAAAAAATTAGGATTCCACTCTAGAAACTACTTTTGGAATCCATGTTTCTATTTCAAGAGACAAAGGTAAAGGGAAAAGTAGATCGAGAGGCAGAGGATGAGGCGGTTAGAGATATGGCCGAGAAGAGCCGAAAAATGAAACTAGAAGTAGCAGCAGAAACCTCAACAACAATCAAAGATTTGACAAGTCAAAGGTGAGATGTTATTATTTAAAAAAATTTAGTCACTACACCCGTGATTGTAAGAAGAGGATAACTGATAAAGGAAACTAGAGAGCTAATGTTAGTACAAAAATACTAACTCCATGTTCCTATATTTCCATAACATGCATGGACCATCTGATAATGTGTGGCTATTAGATAGTGGTTGCAGTAACCACATGAAATGAAACAAGAATTTGGTTTCAAATTTGGATCAATCTGTGAAAATTGAGGTAAATCTGGGGACTGAAAAAACTGTGGATGTAGTTGGAAAAGGAGTGGTCAACATTCTAACGAAGCAGGGGGAATCAAACATAATGTGAAAAGTATATTATGTCCTTGGTATCAAACATAATTTGATAAGTGTTGGTAAATTGATGCAAAAGGGATACATCATTATCTTTCACGGACACAAGTGTGTTATTTATGACAAGCCCCAAAGAAAGGTGAACATGACGAAGAACAAACTCTTTCCTCCACTTATGAATTACAATGATCACGTCAGTTCTTTTACAATTTTATATTATAATGATTATTGGTTATGGTACTTTTGGTTGGGAAACTTGGACTTTTCTTGTTTAAGACTGTTGTAGAAAAAACAAATGGTGAGAGGATTACCTCCAATCAAATAACCTACTAGTACTTGTTAGATTTACATCTTGGGAAAGAAACACCGTGAGATTTTCCATAGGGAGTTTCATATAGAGAAAATAAACCACTTGATATGGTGCATACAGACTTGTGTGGACCTATGAGGACACACTCAATTGGTGGAAGTTGTTACTTCCTCACTTTTATTGATGACTATAGCAGAAAGCCTTGGGGTTACTTCTTGAAGTAAAAGTCTGAAAATTTTGCAAAGTTCAAAGAGTTCAAAGCCTTAGCAGAGAAAAAAATTGATGATCAGATTAAGGTATTGAGGTCATATCATGGTGGAGAATATGATTCGAAGACATTCCATGATTACTGCAAACAACATGGAATCAGAAGACAATTTACAACCATGTACACATAGCAGCATAATGGTGTAGTAGAGAGAAAGAACATAACAACCATTATGAACATGTAAAGGAGAATGTTGAAAGGAAGAAACATGTCTAATGAGTATCTGGAAGAAGAAATTGAATGTGTTGTTTATGTCATATAGAAATCTCCTATAACGAGTGTGATGAAAAAAGTAACAAAAGAATCATGGCCAGGTATGTGTTGCAACATATCTCATCTCAAATTTTTTGGATCTGTAGCTTATGCACATGTGCCTAAATTACTAAGAGGTAAATTGGATGATAAAAGTGAAAAATGCATATTTACTCATTGTAGTGAGTATTCGAATTCTTACAAATTGTATAAGCCTCTCACCAATAAAACTATAATTAATAGAGATGTTATGCTCAAATAACAATAGTCATGGAATTGGATTATAGACAAACCAGCTTATGCACAAGTACCACTGATGGAGGAATATGATGTGGAAGAGAAGGAGCTACAAGAATCACAAGAGTAGACACCAATAATGACTCTTAAGATTTTCAGAGTAGCATGGATCTTCAAGAAGATCAACAGATTAGAATTCTCCAAGCAACCAATAATTTGATGAATCAAGCAATGGTAAGAGATATATGAGAAGTATGAAATATATTTATGATGATTTGGGTGTTATTTAAAAATTTTCATTGTTGTCATTCCAACCTTATTCATTTGAAGAAGTAGCCAGAGATGAAAATTGGGTGCAAGCCATGGATGAATAAATTAAAGCTATTGAAAAGAATGATACACGGGATTTGGTTGGTTTACCAAGAGATAAAAAATATCATTACTATGAAGTGGGTGTACAAGACAAATTTTAATGAGAAATGTGAAATTGAAATATTTAAAGAAAGACTTGTAGAAAAATTGTTCTCACAGCAACCGATAATATATTTGGAGAAATGTTTTCTCCAGTAGCCAGATAGGATATTGTAAGAGAAATTCTAGCCAGAGTAGCTCAAAAAAATTGGAAAGTATATCAGATGGATGTGAAATCAACCTTATTGAATGGAATTATAGAAGAAAAAACTTATGTGCAACAACCTCCAAGTTATGAACTTGAAGTTAAAGAAGAAAAAGTTTACACGTTGAAGAAATTTTCTATGGGCTGAAGAATGAACCTAGAGCTTGGTATAGCAGAATGAAAAACTACATGATCAAGAATGGATTTTGCAGAAGCAACATAGAACCTATCTTGCACACAAAGGTATATGATCATGGAAAAATATTGATTTTTTTCTTATACGTTGATGACATGATTTTTATAGGTCATGTTGAGTTAAATGAATTTAAAGAAGCCATGATGAAAGAATTCGAGCGAAAAAATATTGATCTCATGAAATATTTTCTTGGAATAGAAGTTGAGAAATCTAAAAAATGAATTTTCATTTGTGAAAATAAATATGCAATAGATTTGTTGAAAATATTTAGGATGGATAATTTAAAACCTATACCTACACCAGTTGCCACAAGAAAAAAGTTAAAAAAGGATTATGAAGGGTCAGATTTCAATCGAAATCTATTCAAAAGTTTCGTTGGAATCCTCATGTATATCACAACTGCAAGAATGGATATTCTGCAAGGATTGAGTTTGATTTCCAAATTTATGGAGACTCCAAAATACACACATTGGAGTGTAGGAAAAATAATTCTAAGATACATAGCCAAAAATAGAGATTGTGGAATAATGTATGCATGTACATAAAAGAAGGATTTTATTGAATATACATATAGAGATTTTTCGGGAAGTTTGGATGATAGGAAGAGAACTTCTCTCTTTACCGATAGCAGGCAAGGGAGATCTAAGCAACCAATCCATGTAGACACATCTTAGAAGGTAGGGGCTCAACATAGGATCTTTATTCTCCGCCACTCCTGGACATGATCGGATAGGCGGGTCGTAGACGATTGATGAAAAGAATTAAAGAGTTCAGTACCAGTGTCATAATGAAGGGGAAGCTGGAAATAAGACAGAAAATCCCGGGCAAGAGTCGCAAAGTGGTATGAGAGGACAAGGCCTGATCAACATACCACTTAGAAGCTTCACTTGTAAGCATACGTTGGAACAATCGAAGATGGAAAAAGTCATCGATAATGGAGTTAGAAGAACACCACATGTGGAAAGATCGAACATGATTTGTAGGATCTTCTCCAGCAAGGCCTTCAAACTTGGGGATGTCCGAAGGGAGCTTGGTTGGCATAGCAGGCCAACTAGCATCATGGTGTATAGGGTCATTTACCAACTGGTTAAAATAGGGAAGACTGAGGCCTACCATATAGGGGAGCAAGGGAGCAGCCGGGGTAGTTCCTATTGTGGTTCCACTAGTAGTATTCTCAGCATTAGGGTTAGGGCTACCACTAGCGTTAGGTCCTGAACTAGACATGGTGAAGGTGATAGGGGGTGAACCAGGGGCGGAACTAGAAGGGGAACCTAATGAAACAGATGAGGAGTCAGAATGCGGACTCAGTGGAGGACTAACTTGAATCCTACGCGGAGGATTAAGTCTTCCTACCGGAAAATGAGGATGAAGTCCAATAAGTATCCGGGATAAACGCCTTGGTGGCAGCACAAACACGGCAAAAAGGGAAGAGAGACCAACAAGGGCGGGGAGGTGTAGGATCAACTGATTATAATGTCAAAACAAGGGCAGAGAGGTGCAAGATCAATTTATTTCAATGTTTTAAAGTCTTTTCTTGGTGGTGTTAACCAATCTGTTCTTCGCTTAGGGTGTGTGTGAAATGTTTCAGCCCTCATGAGGGGGTGGCCCTACAGGTAGCCCCCCACATGCCCAGATGACCTCTTCATTACAGCCTTTTGATGCAGCTCCATAGATTTGATGATGTCGCCCTCAACCACTTGCAACACCTTTTTGTTTTCATGTATCAGTCAGATTTTTAGAGCCCTTTCCTATTTACAGGGGCATTTGGGTTGTATTTGTATCTCATGTACTCATATATTATTGTATAAGTCCTGGCTGTTATCCCAAGCACATTATGTATGTGGGATTCATTAACATGTTTTTACTTGGCTCATTTTTATGCGAGCATGTACTACATTGTTAATTCCCTTGTTTACTGGACACATTATTCTTTGTACTTTGTCTCGGCGGGCATAGGTATGCCTCCCCCACCGCCTATAGCATAGGTACTCACTCATAAAATAGACTTGTCACACCTGTATGTCTCACCTCCTCAGGGTCTAGTCCTTTAGCGCTTCGGTCTACGTCATATTTCTCTCTCTTTGAATTCCCCTTTGATGTCTAGTGATTGAGTTCTTACAACGTACTTCGGTCATACAGTTAGCTCCTAACGCTCGCACGTTGGGGGGAAATCTGTTACACCATTTTTTGGTCATATAACCTGTTACTATTAGATGGACCTAAGTACACCATGTAAGACCAATTTTACCCTAAGTACCAATTTTACCCTAAGTAAAATTGCTTTCACTATGAAAAATAACTTAGTAAACCACCTTTATTAAGTTGTTTATGGTATAAATAGGAAACCCCATGAGTAAATATTAAATAAATCTACATTTGTTTGATTTTCCTCAAGGAATAATTAGTTAAACAACAATTTAATTAATATTCCTGGTCATATTTAACCCAAAACAAGAAAATTAATTAGATAAATTATTATTTATCTTATTATTTTCTAGGAATAATTATTTAAACCTTATTTAAATAATATTCTTTGTAAAATTTGACTAAATCACTCATAAATAATCAAATAAATCATTATTTATTTGATTATTACTCAACCACATCCTTAAAATAATAAATAAATCATTTATTTATTTATTATTTACAAATAAAGGGATTGGACCCAAGTCAAATTATTTTTCCCTCCAACAAATATAATGAATTATTCCATAAAAATTGGATCTTGATTTGGTTAATAATATTTTAATTATGCATCAATATCTAGACTAACTCAATATTTTGTTATAAATATAAGGGTTTTCCATTCATTCACTGCCTTTTGTTGCCTAAAGATCACTTTGGACCTATAATTTTGGTCTGAATTTGATCCACCATCATTGTCATATTTTTCTATCTTTTTGCTTCTGAGCTCCGTTTGATTTCCATTTTTGTCTGGGTTTTCTACACCAGACAGATAGAGGAATTTTAGATCTAAAGTGCTGAGGACTTACAAGAACCCATCCCATTGAGGAGAACCGGTAACATCCTTCTATGTTTTCCTCCCAGGTGCCATTAATACAAAATTCAATCAACATATTCTTGTCTAGTCTATTGGATGCATGTAACAACTCTTGTTTTTATTTACTGCTTAATGTCTTTTAATGCATAGATCTAGATTTTTGTAGCATTTATCTTGGTCACCTAATTGCAGATCTAAAGATATTGGCAACCATCTTTTCTGTTAGGGTTGTTTGTTATGCACATCCAAAGTGGTATTTTTTCATACACTTGCGATTAAGATTCATAGTAACAACATGGGCATCTAAGAAGCAGCCTATTATGACACTTTCATCAGCAGAAGCAGAATATGTAGCAACAACATCAATAACATGTCAATCAATATGGTTAAGAAGTTTATTGGATGGATTCAAGCCACGAAACAACAAGGATCAACAACAATATATTTTTAAAACACCTTAGCGATTGCACTATCCAATAATAGTGTGTTTCATCAAAAGAGTAAGCATATTGATACTAGATATCACTTTATTAGAGAATTTCTGAGCAATGGAGAAGTTCAATGAAGCCTTGTAAATCGAGTGATCAATTGGATGATATATTGACAAAGCCATTAGAAAAAGATGTGTTTGAGTTTCACAAAAGAAACTTGGGTGTTGGAAGCCTAGCTGAGACATAGACCAACAAGCATGTTTGAGTTGTCATGAGTCATGTATTAGTTTAGTGGTCGTAATTAAGGAGGAGTGTTAAAATAAGATAATTACCCTCGCATGAATATTTTGTTATATTTAGAGAGTCACTTAACTCAATATTGTGTCAAGTCAATTTAAGTGATAGATGAATTTAGTAAGGGTGTGCATGTCAAGTTATAATAGGTGAT
This sequence comes from Pinus albicaulis, assembly GCA_034641835.2. Classification (NCBI taxonomy): domain Eukaryota; kingdom Viridiplantae; phylum Streptophyta; class Pinopsida; order Pinales; family Pinaceae; genus Pinus; species Pinus albicaulis. Next base: position 481,741,401 of record CM076571.1, read on the forward strand.
TCACTAGTAGAAAATGTTTAAATACCCTTGACCGAGTTCATTGTAATAAATCAAGTTTGTGTGATAAATAGAAGAGCCACAACTCATGTGTTATTCTTTTTGTAAATTATTTGTGTTTATTTTGTACATCTACTCTTATGCATTTCAACCAAAAGAAGAATCACTCATATGGAATTCATTACCTGTGTATACCTCACCTCTTTTTCATAAACCAAATATGCCTTCAACACATTGTGAAGAGACCGATGCCTTGACTTGTCTATCATTCTAAATAATTTGTGTGATGAAAAAGTGTGAGCGATGCCTTTAATGTTAATGTTTTTTGATTCTTTTTTCAATGGAAATTTATGGGAGAGGAACACTGAGTAAATTCCTTTATTTTCTAGCATAAGGTCATGTATGCCTAAAATGAACTATGAGTCAACACCTCTCCTAGAACTGGAAAATCCATGTGTGATACACCTTCTAACTTCTAGAGGTTTGCAATTTGTAGTTTTCTTTGTTAAAAGTTGGTTGTTACCTTCATCCTGTTCTCTTTCATTGACAACATTGTTAGATGATATCCCTATAGAACATTGGGTGACATGCTCATCATTATGATCTTCAAACTTGGAACTGTTGTGTTTTTTGTTGAATTCAATGATTTTGAAGAAATTTGGATGAAAGAGGAGTGAAATTCGGCCCATTGTTGAAAATGGGTGGACGAAAGAGGAACAGAGGTGTGTAAGTGGTGGGCGATGAGCTACAAAGATAAACAGAGACTCTCCAACAAAATTCAGTTGATAGAGAAAAGGTCCCTACTCTAGCAAAAAACATAACACTGTTATTGGGAATAAAAATGCATTTATTTTTCATCTTTGTTTTTAATATGTTATATTGTTGTATAGAAATGATCATTTTACTTAAGGGGTGTGTATATTTTTATTATTAATTATTTTAATGTCAGTTTAAAATTCATTAATTTATAATCATAATTAAATAAGTGAATGTTATTATATCATCGAGAGGTTCGGAAGATGTTATGGTATGATAGGCTATACCGAAACTAATAACAAAAATAATTAGTTTAAATAAATAAATAAATAAATAATAGTAAATAGTACAAATAATTAATTAATTTAATTTAGTTTGTTATATTGTAATGTTTTTCTTGTTAATAACATTATAAATAATTTTAAAAAAATTCATAATATGTGTATTACATTAATATAAATTTGAATAATAATATAATCATGATATTTCAAAAATATAATTATTACATATAAAAACTTGAGAAATTTAATTAATAAAAAAAAATTCCAAGAAAAAAACATATAACTTTCATCTAGTTATATAATTATCCTCCCTGCCACTGGTGGGGTTATTTCCTTACTGGTTTATTAGTACCCATTGAATGCTAGGATGAAACGTGGCTGAAAAATGACATGAACTTTGACATTTTTTGGAGTCTAGGTTGCTCACCTCTAGTTTTAGATTATCAAGGACTTGGGCATGGATGCAATTCATTTCATCCCCCATGTCTCGAAGAAAATAACAACTCAAATGTGAAGGTTGTTAAAAGTCTAGTGCCATAACTTGGTTAGGATGAGCTTCTATTCCAATAATCATCATGGGGTTTTTTAGGATTGAGGTTAATTACTGCAGGTGGTGCCACTAGGTATTCAGTGGCTGAGATTGTCTCGAATATGGTCAAGAGGGCTACCCGTGGCAAATTTTTAACCTTATTCTTCCCTTCCTATCATTTATTGTTATGGTTTTAATTCAAGTTGGCTTAATTATAGAGAATTCATTTTAATTATTTTTTGGGTGCATAAGGTCTGGATGTCCAATTTCCTCTAACACGAGAGGGTATTTTTCTAGAATTGGTGGTTTGTGATTCTAGTATATGGGACTCTCTTTCCTAGTAAGATTGAATCATCTTGATTCCTCTATCCCTCTAGGATTTTCTTTGTTTTCATACTACTTATATTTCTTCTTCTTCACTTTGGTTTGTGTAATTTGTCTGACTCTGTTCTCTTCCCATTGTGGAAATATGCCACGAAAATACGTATATAACAACATGGGTGTTGGGGTAGACACCGAAAATATCAAGCACATGCCCAAGAACTAGCTCAGGAAAATAAAACTTCGACTAATACTATTTTATTTAATATTATAATAAGTGCATTAACTTAAATTTATTTTAATTTTATATTTATCCACTATTTATAAAAATAAGTGCTTTCCATGTTTAATTTTTTGTCTTTTAATTTTATATTTATTTATGTTTTTTTCAATTTCATATTAATTAAAATGAACAGTAAAATATTTATTTATCAATTATATATGTGTGTGTGGAAAAACAACTTTAATTTTCATTTTTTCTACAAAGATTCAAGATTGTAGTTTATAGATACACCCTTGGGGCATTCCAAGAAGTATGACAAGTTGCAAAACATGTATTTCTAATTTAAAATATGGTTGATACATATTCATGTTGAGCCACGAGATGTTTAAAATATGTATTGTTCATGGTACATAAAAAATTGATAAAAACCTATTTTCACTCTCATTTGAAAGAAAAATCTATGATATGGTCTATAGGAACCAACATATCATTATTTGTGAAGTATAAAACAAAAAAAAAGGATTAAGGCCTATTGGTTCCATTAGATTTTTCTCTACATATGGCGAATGCTAGAAGTCATTGGAGGAATCTTTACATTTCTCATGTACGTGCCAGATACCTTGTTCAATAGGAATAGCTATTTTGGAGAGTCTCTTTGCCTACCTAACCTGCTCCATGTAAATATGAGAACATTTAAATAAAATAAATGAGTCTTTCATCCTCTATGAATCCTCAAGAATAGGGATTAAAAGTAAGTTTATGCATTCTTCAGATCTATTTAGATAGTTTATTACCAGAATTTGGTCTCTATAAAGTTGAAGTTGAGTACATCCTTTTTCTTTTGCATAAACCAATAAATTTTTACATGGCAATAATTCATCTTGATCATTTGTTCATGCAATGAATGCCATTTTTTCATAAACATAATGTGTAGCATACATATAGAGAACAAACCCACCTTCACTCCTATTTTCTCTGTCATTTTATGTGCCATGAAAAACAAACCATCGCCTTCTGGGATTTGGAGTTTCATATACTATAATTCTAGGAAAGCTGGGGCATTTTTCTTGAGGAAAATGGCCAATATTTCAAAAATATTATGTTGCGATATGCTTATGGTCTAACGGTTTGTCTTGAAAAATGGTTTTGTTTCATGCCAACTAGACTACACAACATATGATTAGTGGATGGACTCTATATGCATGAGTAATTGGATCACAATGTCATTATTTCCATGTTATTTCAAAACTTTCCTCTTCCTAGATTCGGGTGAGACTCGTTGTTGGATTTTTAGCACCCCGCACCTGCTTGATTAAAGGGAATTACTTGAACACATGTTCATTGGTTCCTTTGCCTCCCTTACAAAGGTAGCACCATCTTGGCGCATTACCAAAATGTCGTCAAATGACATCCCAAGTGGGAAAATTCTTCTCCATCAGGAACAACATAAATATTCTATTTTTAATTGTACATTTTTCTTTCCATACTACCCTCCTCAACCATTTTGCCTCTTTTGGGGCTTTGTCTACATATAGAGCTAAATGACCAAGCTTTGTGGTCTAAGAACTAGAGGGGTAGAAAATATAAACCAATTAATCCTCTGTTTTAGTTTTTTTAATGTGTTTGAATGACAAAGAATTTAAATAACCAATTTAAGCCTCATGGAATTTGTCCTCAATCCATAGCTCCTTTCTTGTTTTACATCCTCTCCATATGGTGGAGTTATCCTCACTAACAATGTGATTTAACTTTGAAATCACTTTGTCTTATAATGAAAGAATGAGTGGTAAAGGGAGGATGTGGCCTCTGCTTCTCCCTAACCATGGATTGGATCTATTTGACACCCAGTCACCATTTCTTATTTTCCAAGCCAACTCATTTCCAATGAGGTCAAATGATATTAGAACCGAACTCCAAATAGATGAGATATTTTCTCTTGGCTTGTCCTCTTACCTCATCCTTTCCTTTAGAGAACTTGGGGCTATATATTCTTGAGTGACTATTGATGCCTAGAGGCTCTGATTGCTACAAGGAAAAGAACCTTTAGCAGAGGTTTTTACAGAAACCCCTATACAAATAGCCAAAAAATTTCTTTGTAGCGGAAGTCAATAATAGAGTTTGGCGGGCGAATGTTTTAGCATATTTTTTTTTAATGGTGCATTTGTAAAACACTAACACACTAGTATATTACTATACGTATGCACATCAATTCTTAATATCATATGGTGAACCATGGTAGAGTTATTTTTTATAAAAATAAAAAAATAATTGTTTCCTAATTACATAATGTGAAACTATGCGTATACTACTCGATAGCACCAGAAAAGGGTTACATTTAAAAAAATGTCAGTCGTAAAAATCAATTTTCCTAGTCCAGTTCTATACTCTCACGACACTCCAGTGCTAAACTCGTATAAGAATTCCCTAGCGCAATAAACAATATGGTGCACCATTGTGGGGTTTTTAATTTAGAAATAATAGTGCATTGATTATATTATAAACACTAGTGTCATCAATTGAATTGAATGCCCGAATGCTTAATATTGGTGGACCGTTTTAGGGTTATTTTTTTTGGAAAAATAAAAATAATGGTGCGCTATGTATATGAGGCGTACTAATGTGTATACTAATCGATAGCACTAGACAAAGGTTTAATTTAAAAACTTTCAGTTGTAAAATTAAGTTTTAGCATTTTGGTGCTATACTCCCTCGAAGCACTACTATCGTTCTTGTTTCGAAACACCCTAATGCATAAATAACATGGTGCACCATGATATGGTTTTCAATTTTAAAATTTGTGGTGTACTTCATAGATTATATATGTTGTTGCAGTTACCTGAGTGCACCAGAACATGGTTAAATAAAATAAAAAAAACTTGCCAACTGTAAAATTCATTATTACCATTTGTAGTGTTATAGTGCTCTCAAGAACTAGTGCAACATTTTCTTCTATGAAGCGCCTTGCCATCAGTGCTTCCCTTTCTTGTCATCATTTTGTCATTTCTCACTGCATGCATTTCGAATTTTGTGAAACGATGGTAAATTTTTTTTTTTCGCTTACTTGGAAACCATGCCTCCCCAATGAGAAAATTTCCAGGTAATGTCTATGTTTCTCCCTAACTTAATTTTTTAGCAGAGTTGAAATGAAAATAAAGTTAAAAAATCACATTGTTTTTTTCTTCATGGTATGTTAGAAACGTTCAAATTAGATTGTTCATTGTGCACCCTATAAATTTATAGGGTGCATTGAAAATTTGTGCATAATGATAACACATCTTTAGTTAGTTTATACATTAGGTAAATTGAAATGCACCGGGACATGAAGTTGTATGATGCACCACTTTAAAAATATATCTTTTATGATGATACTTTTGGTAAAATTTACTTCCTAGTACATTTATTTTTCCCAATGCACTGAATAATATTAAAAAAATATAACTTTGTGCGTTTGTTAACCCAAAAATTTTGGTGTAGTGCATCAATGTAAAATTAACACATTGGTGTGAAATGTTATGTCGACTCAGAGCACTGCAAAAAAAAAAATGAATAAAAAAATAAAAAAATAGTAAATAAAAAAATAAAAAAAATTAATGTTATGTATGTATGCAAACTGGGAGTGGTGTGTCAAGTCTATGTACACACCATTTTTGGTGCATTCCTTTTTTATGGCACACCATGTTCGGTGCATTCTTGTTTTTTTGGAGCACCGATGTTGATTTTTTTTTAATTGAAAGTTATATGTCCATATTCATAAACACATTTTTCATTTAGTTAAAAAAAAAATTGTTTTATGTATGAGCCTGTTGTATTTTATATGTCAATCATGCAAAGACATCAAAGGAGAGTGGAGAAATAGTAGGAAGAGAAAAGAGTTTACCAGTACAATATGGTACGAGAGCGGGATACACGAGACATGGAGAGGGATTTATACCCTCAAATTATTAGTGAAAAATCTGAAGGTCTCTTGAGAAATTTAGGCCTCATTAAGAACTATGAGGAGGCTACCTCAATGAATGGGCACTCCGAGTTTTTATAAAAACAAATCCATCAGTGGGATTTCCACCGATAAGCTTTCTGTGTCGATCTTCATCAGATATATGAGACCACTGAGGAGGAAATTTATTTTATCCCTATCCTATCCAGGAGAGGGGAGTATTTCCCATACCTCCCTAATGTACCCCATCATGTTCTAGTAGAGAGTCATCTTCTCTATTGAAAGATATGTTGGAGATCATGTATTTTCTCCAACAATTTTTTAGGTGTATTGTTAGGTGACTCTCACTATTAATGAGTAAAATAACACATTAAACTAGTGATGGGTAGTGCATTAGTTTCAATATTTTTTTTATGCCAATTCTTTGGTGCAGAGTCCACGATGTATCAAATGGTCCAAAATTTGTTTTTCATAGTTTTTTATAGCTTTAGATAAATTTCATGATACCATCCATGGCATAGTTGAATTCCCACTTAATTTAGAGGATTTTTTGTTTATTTTTTGATATGTTTCCAAATATGACTCCTAATTTTGACCATATCCCTCCTAGGTTGATGATTGAGGCACAAATGCACATGTGGGGCAAGATGATTCCCAAGAGGGGCAAGCCAGACTATCTATCCAGGATTTTTGTCGAGGAACTAGGGCTACTGACCAGTGATGCTGACCACATGTTTTTCTTGGTCCTATTTCGTTATGCATGGATATATTGGCAATAATTTCCCAACGTCCTCTTCACACAAGATGAGCTAGCAAATGATAGAGGTAATATTAATGTTCTATTTAAATTAATGTAGTTTCATTTTATTGTCTTAAATAATTAAAATAAAATTTATTCTAGCACATTATTTAACTTGGTTAATGAAATTGTCTAGTTATTATTGTTTCCTATATATTTTGTAGAAATTGATACATTTTTTGGGGTCATTCCTCCTCCCTTGCCAAATGTAGATGTGGATACAACTGAGCCCATGGAAGGTTAGCGAGGTCTTGATCAGATGTAGATACATGAGGGCATTTTGTCGTGCCATAGGCTTGATACTATGTTGAGGCTATATATTTGCAACCAACTCTCTAGAATTTTGGTTAAAGTAGGATTTCACCCTGTGACAGCTCAAGACATCACAAAAAATCCTAGGCTAGAGATCTAGGCAAAATTAGCACGTGATCTGATGAGTCTTATGCATAATATCATTAGAGCTACCATGTTTATTCTGGAATTAAGGAGGGACGAACATGCACCAGATGAATCATCTTCTCCAAATACTACTCCATTGGATCATGATGATCATGATGGTTATCCATGTAGTAGCATTTCATGTTGTAGTTATGTCCATTCATCATATACATAGTCTTCACTCAGACATACTACCCCATAAAGTTATGATCAAGGTGTCAATGATCCTTTTGGTAGTACTTGGCCACCTCCTCCTCATTCACCTCATCATCATCCACTTCCTCATGTTTCTATTTAGATACAAAACTAGCGACCTCCTCCTCCACCTCACAGTTTGAATCTTGCCCAAGCAATTGACCATTCATTGTCTTCTGCTATAAATGAAGTTGCCATTAGTATTGTTGTGTTAGATATTTTTTTCACTTATTTGAATTGTTTGTGTATATATATATATTAAAAAATAAGATAACAAAGTCCAATACACCTGCGCAAGACTCTATGTAGAAGTTGATCTGGAAGCTGGCCTTCCTGAAGCTCTAAAACTCACCGTTGGTGAATGGCATCACTATCAAAAATTGGACTACGAGAAATTACCTTTAAAATGCAGAACTTGCCACAAACATGGACACTTCCAACGAAATTTCCCAAAAGCCCAAGTGGTGGACAAAGAGGACGCAAAAGGATGGAAAGAGATAAAAAAGGGCAATGTAGTCCCAAAACCAAACAAGAAGAAAAGCTTAGGGCCAATGGAGAAGCCCCACCCCAATCCAAAGGCCAAGGAAGTTTCAAAATAAGGTTCATATTTTGGGGAAAAGGCTGATTCCAATGAGATCCAAGAGGTGCTAGAGGGTCTACAGAAGCAAGTGAAAGAAACCGAGGCAATGACAGATCTACCTCCTTCAGAGGATGATCAAAGGGAAAAATAAGAAAACGAAGAGAACATCAGCCTCAGTTCTGACACAGGGGGAGAATCAGAAGATGGAGACTCTGAATCAAGCCACTCTGAAATCACTCCTATCAAGACGGCTAGGGGACAAAAGTCTAAGAAGAAATAGAGAGAGGAAAAGACATATTTGGATGTGCTCCAAGGCTCCCAGAAGACCCTCAAAGGAATGATAAATACCAGATCCAAATGCAACCAAAACCAGGCTTGAAAGGGAGCCATAACCCCCCAAGCCAGTAAATACTGAAATATGTCTCCTAGAATTGCAGAGGGCTCGGCATCAATTTAAAAGAAGAAGCCCTGAAAATCATTGTGAGATTGCACTCGCCTGCAATCCTTCTCATCCAGGAGACAAAGTTGGAGGACCATGTCCTCCTCCATGCAAGCAAATCATTCTGGAAAAAAGGTCAAGGGAGAGCTGTCAGTGATAGAGGCGCATATGGAGGGATAGATACCTTCTAGGACAACTCCAAATATGACCTGATAAATGAAGAAAGAAACCTCCACTGGCTCTTCACCAAAATTATCCACAAAGACTCTGGTCATCAAGTAAGTATGTTCAACTTATATTCTCTGATCTTACCAACTGAGAAAAGAATATGTTGGGACTCGCTATAGTCCTATATTATCATGCACAACCCAAAAAATGTTATTAGTTTAGGGGATATTAATGTGACTCTCACTACCGAAGAGAAAAAGGGGGGCTTACCAGTCCGGGATCCTGCTATATAATGGGTTAAAGATCTCATGTTAGGTTGGGATCTAGAGGATATCAAGCCCGCCCTTGGAAAATTCACCTGGACCAATAAAAGGATAGGACCTGGTCACATTGTTGCCTACTTGGATAGATTTCTTGTCCAATCCTCCTTCTTGACCTTTGTACTAATGGCCTCCTCTAAAATTCTGCCCAATTATACCTCTAATCATAAACCCATTCTTCTTGAGCTCTTCTTGGATAAAAACCTTGGCCCCATCCCTTTTAGATTCAACCCCCTGTGGATACAACAAGAAGGATTCCAAGAGGTGGTCTCCGTGGACTGGAACCGACAAATACATGGCTCCCCTTTCTTTGTCTGGGATGAAAAGATGAGGGGTCTTAAAAAAGAGCTTAAAGATTGGGCTAAATTGTTTAAATCTCCTTCCTCCAAAAGAAAGGAGGCGCATGATAGTTTAGAAACCCATTAATTGATCCTGGAGGACTCCGAAGTAACTCAAGACCAATTAAATAAAGAAGTAGAGCTGCAAAAATATTACCATAGAGAAAGTAGGGAGGAAGAAGAGTTTTGGAGGCAGAAGTCTAGAAGTCTATGGTTGCAAGCCGGAGACAAAAATACAAGCTATTTATATAAATAAGAAGAGGCCCGCAAGCACTTCAAAGTAGTAAATGAAATTTACTATCAAGACACCTTGGTTAAAGACTTTAAAGGCATAAAGAGAGCAACCCACTCCTTCAAAGAACTTTTTTCAGCCTCAGAAGATACCCCTATTGATACTCACTCCTATCCAATAGATCTTATCTCTCATCATGTTCAAGGTGCAGATAATCTTATGCTGACTGCTCCGATCAGTATGATAGAACATAAAAATGCTCTGGATTGCATGGAACCTGATGAGGCACCTGGCCTTGATGGGTTCAGTACAAGGTTCTTCTTGACTTGCTGTTCTACAATTAAAAACTATCTTTTGAGAATGGTCAGGAAATATCAGAATTGCTCCAAGCTAGGAGGAAGCACCATTTCAGCCTTCCTTGCCTTGGTTTTGAAAGAAAAAGGAGCCACCAAATTCTGCAGATTCCAACCCATTTCCTTGTGTAATACAGGCTATAAGCTAGTCACTAAAATCATAGCTAACTGTCTTAAGAAAATTTTGTCGGTTATCATTCCAGAAAACCGAGGTTTATTCAAAGGGAGAAAGATTCTCGACAATATAGTGCTGGTGCAAGAAGATTCATTGAAGCTGTCAATGGAAAGAAAAAGGTACAGTTATTAAGCTTGATTTGGAAAATGCCTTTGACAGGGTGAGACATGAATTCTTGTTTATTGTTATGGAGAAGCTCAGCTTTTCAAAATCTTACATAAGTTGGGTGAAAGCCTGTATAACCTCTCCTTGGATAGCTCCATTGGTTAATGGTCGATCAACAGAGTTTTTTTAAGCCTCAAGGGGGCTAAGAAAAGGTTGTCCAATGTCCCCTCTTCTTTACAACATACAAACTTCGGTTCTAAGCTTCCAACTAGATTACTGCCAGCAGATCATAACTCTTTCAGGCCTCAGGATGGTTTACAATGTTAAATATATCAACCATGCCCAATTTTCCAATGATACCTTGCTGCTTGGAGGAGCAAGCATTAAATCATCAAGGTCCTTCAAGATGGAACTGGACATTTATAAGGAGGTTTCAGGCAGCAAGATCAACTATCTGAAAAGCACGATTTATGGATGGAATTGTTCGACAAGGCAAATGATAGACATAGCAAGGCTGTTACAAATGGAAGGACCCCTGTCCTAGGAGTCTTTTAAATATCTTGGGATTCCTATCTTCAAATCAAATCCTAATTTTGCTCACTAGATCCCTCTGCTAGAAAAACTAAAACTCAGAATACAAGCTTGGGGAGCATTGTGGCTGAACATTGTTGGAAAGGTGATTCTCTTGAAATCTATCCTCATAAGCCTCCCTTTATATCAGAACTCAATTCTTCTTGCCCTTAAAACCATCATTAGTAAAGTGGATGGTTTGTTGAGAAGAATTATGTGGGAGGGTGGGAAAAACAATGAAAGAAGGCTTCATTTAATAAGCTGGGACAAACTAAATAAGCCTTTCTTGGAAGAAGGACTCCAAATTCGTGATCTTGCAGCTCAAAACCTTGCTCTAGGCTCCAAGCTTCTCTGGAATCTTATTTCTGGGAACTCCAGTTGGATCAAGAGAGTTCTGTCGAAAAAATACTTTCACGGGAAGTGCACAAAATGTTTGGAATAGTCTCCAAGAACTCTTAAAGGATCACCTGTCTTCAAGCTCTGTCTCACAGTAATGGAGCACTTCAATCCCAAGATTTAATGGATCCCCAGTAATGGGGAAAAAATTAGAATCTGGGAAGTCTCGATCCTTGGGTATTAGCCCTTTAGTCAGCGAGCATATCTAGAAAATATAAGGAATTGGCTTGAGACCAACAACCTAATATCCCTTTTGGAAATTTCCAATTAGACAGATGATGCAAAGAAACTTTGGGATGGCTGGAATCTGGGGGAAGTTCCTGATTGGCTAGATGAAGAAGCCACCTTACTGATAGATTTTCTTTAAGGGAAATCCCCCTTAAAGGCCTGTTTAAAGGATAAAAGAGGGTGGGGCTTAATCTCTGGCTCATATTTAGCAGCTGAAGGATACAAAAGCATCAAGGCTACTCCAAACGCTCCTCTAGATCCATCACAATGGAAATTATTTGGTCCTTCCCCTCTATCCCCAAAATCGATTTCTATTGCTGGACTCTGGCTCACAAAAGTGTCCTCACTAAAGACAATCTTAGCAGGTGAGGGATGGAAGGACCCTCTAGGTGTCCTCTGTGTGTTTCGGATGAAGAAACTATAGACCATCTGTTGCTAAATTTCCCTTTTTCTCGAGAAGTCTCGAGGGATTTCCTGAAGATAGGACCTGACAGAATTAATCTCCCTGAAAATATCCCAGACCTGCTAAAAAATTGGGTCAATCTATCTCTATTTTGCCTCACCAAAAAAGACGTCCTAAAGACCGGATGGATGTGGATTCCCAAATTCACTTGATGGAAACTGTGGCTTGAGAGAAGTAATAGAATCTTCAGGGAGGAGAGTTGTAACTCGAAAAGAATAGTTTCTAAAATTAGAGCTCTTTTCGGAGAGGCCTTATATGTCAAATCCACCATAAGAAATGCTATGACATTAGACATCGAGGAAGATTAATGGCTAAAAGAACTGGTCCCAAACCATCAGGTTAGATTCACTCCCCCATAAAAATCTATTACCGACTGGGAAATTCGATTGGAAGAGCGGGAATTAATTAAATGGCGGTTGGTTCTTGAAGATCACTACCTATTCTTTGACAGGGCCTCAAAAGGAAACCCAGGAGCGGCTAGTGGTGGAGGAGTGATCCTGAGTCCTGGAGGCTCTATTGAGTTGCGCTATGCCTGGGGTCTAGGCCAAGAAACTAATAATAGAGTAGAGGCGCTCATTCTTTGGCAAGGTCTTAATTTATCTATTAGTAGGAACTTCCTATCCATATCAGTCTTTCAAGATTCTAGATTAATTTTTCAAGCTATGAATTCATAGAGGAATCCCTCTTAGTTGCATCTAACTACCATCCTCAAAAAAATCAGGCTAGTGCTATCCAAATTCCAAAAAATAAAATTCTTCCATATCCTTAGGAAATTAAACTCAATGGTTGATCTGGAAGCCAATCTCACTACACTCCGGAGCAGGAGATCCCTCTCAGTTAATGCTCTCGATTCTATGTGTAGCATTCCCTAACCGAGGAGGAGACTGGATCCATGTCTCTGCGAAAACCTCTACTATTCAGGAACCATTCCCCTGTCCGGATCTACTGATTTGGACCATTATGGACTGGCAGATGATAAAGGCCTCGACATCTCCTCCTGAATTGAATGCATGGCACAATGCTTCTGACCACGAACTCTGCATTCAATGGGATCCCAAAGTAGTAAAGCTCTTCTAGGAGAGCTGGGTCAAAGAGCTGCGTAGTCTCTGGGAGGAAACCGTTGACTCCATGGAAGCAAGCGATGATCTCAAGGAGGAATCTGTTGTGCATTTTAATGAAACTGCAACCAATTCCGACAATGTTGGGAAACCTTTCTGTAATATGGGATACAAAGATAGGAATATCTACGCAAACAAAAAGAAGAACCAAGGGGTGGTCTCTTGCTTAAATTCGGAGCAAGATTATCTTTCAGATTCAGCCAAATCCCGCAATCTCTCTGGAAACTCATTGGCGCATTTGACTGAAGCTAACTGGAACCCTCAATACCTATCAGAAGGAAGATGTAATCCCGAAATGACGAACTTCCATGTAAAAGCCTCGACAGCTTCTTTGCCGAACCTTAAATAAACCATAACCGTTATTGTCAAAAAAAAAAAAACGATGAAGATGTCATGTTAGATTATTAGATTTCTGTACACGAGGCGTATATAATTAGATGATGTCAGCAAATTTAAATGTATATTTTAGATGATGTTTATGTTTGTTAGATGGTTATCATCATGAAGTTTATTTTATGAAAAAATATTTATTATAGATTATGTATTGGTGAACTTATATCAAATTTTTATATATTAAATTACATGTAAACGATTTGCTTTAAATAAAAAATGGAAAGATATTTTTATAAATTAAAAGGTTTAATATGGTTGAAACTATAATTTTAAAATTACCATAAATATTTTTCTATTGTATAGAGAGTGCATACATATTCATTCTAACTAAATTCTTATTCAAGGGTTGTGAGCAGCGTAGTTCCCTACTTATAGAAAACATAGAAAAAAAATGGTTTATAAAACATGCCTAAAAAATAATGACTACAAAACAAAATCAATTTTACACACAATTAATTTTTACAAACCTCTAAACAAAACCACCTTTCTGGTCATAGTTAGAAATCAAAAAGTTGTGACCTATACTTAGAATACAAGAGTTCATAAATATCTATTTAATATTTTTAATTAGTTTTCAAAATGTATATTTCAACATGTAATCATTAAATAAAAAATTCAAAATGTTTATAATAAACTTGAAATATTTAAAAGTCAAATATAATTAAAAAAAATTGTTCATAAAATATTGGATTATAAAAATAACATTACAATAGATTTATTTTATAAATTTTATAAATTAAAGTTTATTTATTAGTAATAATCATGAATTAAGCATCATTAAAATATATATTTACTAATTATAATTTTTATTTAAAATATGTATTTTAAATTAATATGTATTTTTGAATTTTAATTATAATTTTTTTTTTTTTAATTTTAATGTTTAAATTAATAAATATGAAAGTGTAATGAATAAAATATTATCAATAATTTATTTAAAAATATAAAAATAATACGCTTAACTTTATTTATAAAATTCAATTTATTGTTAAATTTAAAAACCTTAAGTCAATTTTTTTATTATTAATTTAGATTTAATATAACTTAAAAAAATATTTTAATAAAATTGTTAAACACCATGTTAACACATACATGGTGTATGAGAAAGAATAAACACACACAACAAGAAACTCAACACACAATGGAGGATAAGCGTGTAGCTCTCTCATTTTTCCATTATACATGATGTACATTTATAGTACAATGGTGTGACTCTTGGTTTCACATTCCAAGGTCACTTGGACTCCATTGTGACTTTTCGCATTCCACACCTACCCATGGAGGATTAGGTGTTCCAACATTCCCCTCCTTAATCCGAAGGGGTATGTGTGAGTCCAAGAAGAGAGTTGTAATACAGATCTGCAAGGTATACATGGCAGCACTTGGGCTGAATCAACTCTCTGAAATGTTGGCAGAAAGAGGTGGTTTAAGGATGACCACCAACACTAGAACGAAATACTTGTTGCAATTCCCGGAACTCTTCCAAAACTGGCAAGAAGCTGAAAGCTTCTGCTAGAGGAATTGTCCCTCATAAAAAAGGGAGACCTTCAACCTAAAAGAAGGGAGGTCTACTACCTGTGATGGTTTTAAGATTACCAACAACACTAGAATGCTTGAAGCATTTCCTGGAACTCAACCAAAGCTGGCAAGAAGCTGAAGGCTTCTGCTAGAGTGAATGTCCCTCATATATGAAAGGGAGACCTTCAACCTAAAAGAAGGGAGGTCCACAACCTGTGATGGTTTAAGGTTGTCCACCAACCAAAGATGATGGTTTAAGTTTTTCCACCAACCAAAGGCATGCTCATGGGCATCCGTGTCTCTGCCTACATCTCTGAATCTGGAATGACGAATTTTGGCTCAGGCTCGCTTGTACTGTTGTGTCTCTGGCTACAAATTTGAACATGGAATGAGAGATTGTGGCTTAGGCTCGCTTGATCTGACGTCGAAGCTTGTACATGACCACCATTTCCCCCCCTGTCAGGGACAAGGTGAGATGATGGCGAAAACTCAACTGCAAGTTTGCTCAATATCCGTGAACAAGTTTTGACATGTGTCTTAAACATCTTCTTGGTTACTGATGCCCATTTCCAAGAAGCGATCCATCCAAGATGAATCTTTGTTCTTACAGGAGGCTTGTTTCTGAAGCATCTGTATGAAGAATGGGTGTGCCGACCACAGTGCTTGCATGGGTGAAGATCAAAACAGTGATATTTCATATCACCAACTCGATCACAGTGTCGGCATTTTACAATCTGTTGTGGAAGTGGAGCAGGATCTGAAATAGCTACAGGTGAACTGTCATGTAGGAATCCAACACTCTCAAAAATGATGGGCTTGGTGTATTCTGGAATATGAAAGGACACATCTTTGTCATATCCAAGACCAGTTCTGTTTTTCTTGTGGAAAAGCTCTTCCCAAGGTCTGATGATGGGCTTGGGAAGTGCAGGTTGAGTTGTTGCATATGCATGTACATCTTCTCTAGTGCAAGGAACTGAATGTGAATCAACTGCAAATTTATCTTCTTTCTTCTGATGAGAGTCCTTCACAATATTCTGAATAGAAACAAGTTCAAAATGGTGACTCTTTTGCTGAGGTTCATCTTGTTGAAGCTGATATTCCAACTACAAAAACTCAATCTTTTCTTGTGCATCTAGCAAACAGCTTTGAATATTACAAAGAGAATTCTTACTCATTTTTATCATATCATCAACATTGGAATGAATGAGGTTATTCAACAATTCTAATGCCTCATTGATTTTAGCCATTTCAACAACTTAAACTCAAAAATAAAGGGTGTCGGCTTCAACCGAAAATGCACCCGTTTACAATGTGATGCAACTCGCTTTCAAGAAATACAAATGACTCCAAAGAAGTTCCAACTATGGAAATCTCAAAGTAAAAAATGTGCTCCTCAAATTATGGAGGACCTCAAGGTATAGACTTGGTTGTCTAATCGGCAAGCAATAATGACTTACATCAACAATTTTCCAACAACTCAAATACTGATTGGAACTATGAAAAAGAAGCAATACAATGTCAGTTCAATACAATATTTCTACAAAAATGTGCAACAAAAACACTATGGAAGAAGCCTTTAAGGCAGCTGAATTTTCTTCTTCAAGGAGCTATTTGACACCAAAAGCAACTCAACTCGTCTTCACATGTCAATCTCTTGCAGAAAATCACCCTTCAAATCACAATGCAAATTTCGTTTTTCTCCTCTATGTAAGCAATCTCTGTTGTTCATTTCCTCTCTCTTCATTTGCTGTTGTTCATTTCTTCTTCCTCTCTCTGTTGTTCACTTCCTTTCTTCCTCTCTCTCTACTGTTTTTTTTTTTAAACTTAAAATAATTAAATTAAAAAAAACTTGAAATTTAAAAATTAGGAAACTGTGGGAAGGTAAATTAGAGAAAGGTATATTTGGGAGGGAAAAAATAGGAATTAATTAAAATGGGATTAATTAAAAAAATATTAAACAAAATGGGGATTAATTTATAAAAATGGAGAGGGAAATTTATTTGGGTGGGGGGTATTATTAGAAGAAAAATTTTAAAAATTTAAAAAACCTAGGATGGGATAGACTCTGCGTAGAGGGAGGGAGGCGTAGTGCATATGGGAGGGGCGGGTTGTATATGTGAGTTGGGAGCTAATGTAGGGTTTGGGAGGGGAAGTTATGAGTGTTGTGGAGTGATAAGGTGTGAGGGGGCGAGATGAGGTAGTGCAAGGGAGGGGGTAAGGTGCATAGGGGGAGCGTATTGCAGTGAGGGGGGGTGCGAAGGGTCGGGTGTGGGAGCACGAGGGGAGGGAGAGGGAACTGTAAGGAGGGTGGGGAGGCGTGGTGTGTGAGAAGATACAGAGGGGAGGGTCGTGGGCCACGGTGAGGGGGAGTAGGGTAGCGATGCGAGGGGGAATGGGGTGGAAGGGGAGGGGAGAGCGTAGCTTAGGGGGCAGAGGGGAGAAGGGTAGGGAGCGGCGTTGCAGTGGGAAGGGCATAGGGGTATAAGTGAGCGAAGGTAAGGTGGAGGGGATTGAGGGGGTGGGAGTGTGGGATGATGAGGGGGTAGGGACTGTGTGAGAGTTGCAGAGTGAGGGGTAGGGGGACGAAAGGCCGAAATAAGGAGGGATTGATGAGGCCGTGAGGAGAGCGAGGGTTGGGGAGCCAAGAGGCCACGGGTAGTGGGCTCGAGTGGAGCGAGGGGGCTAGGTAGTGGGCTCAATATTTTTGTGGGGAGTAAGGGGGCTGCGTAGGTAGGAGGGGAAGGGCATAGGTGTAGGGTTAGTGAGAGGGCTGAGGGGTCAGTTGCCCAAAAAAAATATTTTTAATATTTTTAAATTTTTTATTATTATTTTTTTATTTTTAAAAATAGCAGAGACAGGAAATCGACTTTAAAAACAGCAGCAGAGGAGTTTAGTCTTTGTATACTGTAGGTAAAAAAACTCAGAAATTTTTCCAGTAGCCCAGCAACAGAGAATTGGACAAAATGAAAAAAAAAAACTTAGGAAATGTGACAGAATTTTACCAGTAAAAACTCATAAATTTCTTAGAGAATTTTTCAGAAAATTTCAGCAGTAAAAACCGAGAAACTTCTTCAGAAACCCACTTTAAACAGTATTTTCAACAGCTCTCCAATGTAGAACTTGCAGGAAAAAAATTCAGAATTTGAATAGAAAACCTGCAATGCTAAGGCGCACAATGCTTCTCTTCTTCACAACCAATTTCTGAATGTTGTAGAAAGCTTGATGAATGCGGAAAAAAGATTACAGCATAAATTCTCTAAATGCTGCAAAAACGCCAAGAATTTTGCAGATATGCACATGCCATAAACACAAATGGCTCACTCAATGTTGAGCTGGTTATGAATGTATCAGCTCTGATACCATGTTAAACACCATGTTAACACACACATGGTGTATGAGAAAGAATAAACACACACAACAAGAAACTCAACACACAATGAAGGATAAGCTTGTAGCTCTCTTATTTTTCCATTATACATGATATACATTTATAGTACAATGGCGTGACTCTTGGTTTCACATTCTAAGGTCATTTGGACTCCATTGTGACTTTTCGCATTCCACACCTACCCATGGAGGATTAGGTGTTCCAACAAAAAATTAATTTATCACTAAAGTTATGAGAGCTTCAAGAAATTAAAATTTAATATCTATACATACTCTTACCAATTTATATTTAATTATATAAAATGTTAACAAGGCGATTAAAACACAATATAAATAGCATGTGACCTATTATGGGATATTTTTAGATGTGATCATGATGACGATGCTCTATTAAATTATTGAATTTGTGTCTTAGTTAATGAAATTTATGTCTTAGAGGTGCATATTATTAGATGAAGTTAGTGAATTTGAATGTGTATTTTAGATTATCTTGATGTTAATTTAGATGGTTATCATCACGATATTTATTTGTATGAAATGATATATATTTATTATAGATTATATATTTGTGAAATTATATCAAAAAATTATATATGAAATTACATGCAAAAAGACTTAATTTAAATAAAAAATGAAAATATACTTTTACAAATTACAAAGTTTAATATGGTTGAGACTATAATTGTGAAAGTACCATAAATAATTTTTTGTTGTATAGACAGTTCATACATATTCATTCTATCTAAATTCATTTTCAAAAAATAATTATATATGAACATATGTTATTTTCTATTGTACTATTGACTCGTTTTGAATGGACTCTTCTACCGTAATTTTTTTTTATCATAAAAAGGTTATGATCTCCAATCATAAGAATTAAATTAGCCCAAAAATTTTATGGATGCAAACCTCCCTATATTTCTTGTTTTTTTCATTATTTCATAATTTGGTTGCTATCAAATTTTTAAATTACTTCATTAATTGTTTCTTTAGTCAACATTGGGGGCATAACTTAAATATTTCGAAACTCAATGATAAAAGTATATAAACTTACAAAGAGATAACTTTAAAACCAAATTATCAAAAAATCCAAATTAAATTTATCACAAATTTAGAATTAAAAAAATATGTAAAATTTTAATTTATAATTTATAAATTACACAATTACAAATATTTACTTTTAAGCATAAAAACATTTCCACTCGAAAAAAATCCGTAAACATGTTTTGGAATTTACCAATTATATAAAATGCCAAGAATATCAATAAAAATAATAGAATTAGCTAAATAAAGAAAACAAAGACATACAACAATAGTATAAAAGATGAAATAACACAATTACATATCACTCTTAGTTGTCATCACCCTAATTATCTTCCTCGCTTGGCATGATAACACTATTATTCTCAAAAATATGTTTTGATCTAGGTTCATGTCTTAATACAAACCACCAATCCCTATCCAACATATATGGATAAAAAAACACATGGTTTAATTGCTTGGAGAAAAAATAAGGTTCATTAGCTTCATGTCACATCTTTCTAGAGTTGATAGATATCAACACACTATTTTTATCTTCCTTTACATTATTCTGATCAAAGGTGTGTCACCACTTGCACCTAAAAATAACACATTGGAACAAAGAGAATTTCACTTCAATGATCTCTTGTATCTTTCTGATGTAACCTAACGTCCCCTATATTACGTTTTGATTGAGGTGGATAGCATGACTAGATTGGTTGAACTCGACTTCCACTCCACATTCTTGTGTCATGTGTCCATCATCAACATTCTCCATGTGAAAATGATATGCATATTCCCACATATATGGGAACAAATAAACCTATGAAAAAGTAAAAAAATTATAGTGTAATGTGTCTAATAACCTGAACATAATTAAAATATAAAATATAGATATTACAACTCAAAGGTGCATTATTAAGTTAAAATTTGTTCATAAAGAGTTTATTACTGAATTGTTGCACCCAATCCCCATGTTTGGCACATTATCTTCAGCACACGCATACTGACTGGATGCACCATATTTCTCTTTGACTTGGTCAACAACCTAGCTATTCTGGTATATCATTGGCATATATATTTTTAAATGATCCGTATAAGGCACATTTCTACCATTTAGCCATATAAATTATTTCATGTCACTTTCCCATTTCCTGCTCTTCGGTTTGTATAATGCGACACACAATTATGTTGCTTCCCAATTGTAAAGAATTAATTTTTTCATGGCTTTAATTTATGAATTCGCTCATGAAATCAAACAAACATATATAGTACATATGAGATAAAAATATGGATTATAAAGTTTAGTGTGAATAGTTATTGTGTGGAAATTTGACAAATGATAAGTCATTTACTCTTTATCACGCACATTTTTCCATTCATTTTGAGAATCTCCCCTTCTCTTTTGTATTTATCCCTTTCATATTCCCAAATCACCACACTTGGTGTGTTTTCGATATTCTTCATGTACTCACATGCATAATATAAAGACTCATACTATATGTATCCCTCTGCCAGATAACCCTCGAGTTTTTCCTTGTGTCGAAAAAAAACTTTAAATTTCCTCATGTACCTCTCTAAGAATAAAATCCAACGATAAAAAACCACCCCAAATAATCCAACCTCATCTATAAAGTGAATTACGGGATGAACCCTGCAAGTTCATGAATATTGTCATCAATTCCTTCTCAAACATACAAACAGTCTCTGTTATATCTCTTAACACCATTATGGAATCATAGCCATATGAATGTCATTTAATGTGATCCAATGTACAAATGCATATAATTTAGATATGAAATTTTGTAGGTCTTGGGGGAAGTCATGGCTCACACACCCACATACGATTAGAGGATAATTACAATGAAAAGTAAAACATACAAAAATTAATTAAATTTTATCTCATTATTTAAAAACAATAAAAAATAATAAAATCATGTTTTTTACATACATACTGTAAGAAGGTTCAAATGGTCATGTTATTTCAGCCCCCAAAAATGGTATTCTATAGTGAATAAATGTCGTAGTGAATACCCATATAAATAAGGAACCCTAACACACATTATAACTTCCTTTTCTGAAGAAATATAATTTTTCTTTAAAATCCATTCGACATCACCTTCTTTGAAATACAAAGAGGGACAAGCCTCTCCTCTACTTTCTTGTCCTTGCCATTGTTTAATTTTAGTTTATGAAGACATAAGATCTCTCCTAACAACAAATATGTCATTTTATTTCAATGATACATGAATCCATAAAGAAGATCAAACATTTTTGTATATATGCATGGGATCTATTAAATGGGAAATATTAAGATGTTTTGAATATGAAAGATTATAAAAGAGATATTTTATTTTCATCCCAATGGGAAATTTCTCAACATAGGTATCGAAGAATTTTGGATCATCGAACATAGGCTCCCCATTTGAATCTAACACTTTTCTCATCTCCTTATCCTTGTCTTTTTCATATGCTCTAAGCCATTCAACTAATGTCATTATTGCAGGCCTTTGGGTTCTCTTTGGTTTTCCATTTAAAGAGGATGTTGCTCTTCTGTAAGAGTGTTCTTTAGGGAGGAATACCCTATAGTAGTCATACACTAACTTTCCTATGTTCTTGGAACACCTATCCTTTAAATAAGGCCCACAACATTTCCATCCGTGATACGCTTTTGTTAAAAAACTTGTGAAATTATAGTATATAGGGAACATTAGTGATCATGAAGACCGAAACAATTGTAATGAATTAAATTAATATGTGAAAAAATATTGTTACATTTATAAAAAAAATAAACATGTAATTTACCAAAGAAAAATCCGAAGCTCGGATAATCATTTTTTGTGTAAGCACATATGCCATACAACATAAAACTCCTCTTTGTTGTGATGAGTCCTACTATATAGTATACATGTATCTGTTCCCATAATTCCTCCAACTCATCTATTAGTGGTTGTAAGTAGACATCCATATTCTCCACTTTTCTTCTACTAGGGAACATGAGAGCCAAAATAAGACGTTCATTCTTCATGGAAAAACATGGGGGGATATTGTTATTGATCAGTACTATACGCCAAAAAGAAGGTGTTGTTTAGGAGGTAATATGGGTTGATTCCATCCATGGGTATGCTAGGTTGTAGACTTCGTACTCCATCCTTGAATTTTTCAGGCCATGTATCCTCTATGTGCTTGATGGCTATTGAATATGTTGGGATTTACACAACTCCCAACTAAATTTTGTGTGAGGTATGCCATCCCTACAACATATATAATTATTTGCAACAAAAGAGCCTTTGACTCCTTGGTATTATAGCCACATGCCTCAATATATTATGATGAGTACCATGTGATTTACCTTTTTATTTTTATTTATGGTACCTATCATGCCAAAATTTTAGACATATCTATTTGTATGTGTATTATCCTCTATATAGAATAAAAAATTCGAACATGCATGATATGATATGTACCAAACGCCAAACATTTTCAACAACTAATTTCCCCCTTCAAAGTTATCGAACAAGACATTATCACTTGAAATAGCCTTATATTTTAATAACTTATGGTTTGTGGGGAATATAAATGTAAAATTTCAATATTTAAAGTTCATAAAATCGACCATTTTTAATGTTGATTATGTGAGAAGGTTTCTGAAAATACAAGGGACTTGATCATGGTCAATTACCTCAACATTTGTCGAGAAACATGTATTTGACATGTCAAAATTTTATTTCAATTTGTACAGTAACATCGTTGTCCCGTACTAGGTATACTTTGACTGAGCAATAGGTCCAAAGAGAGGGGTGGTGGAAGAAGGATTTAAGGTTTTGAAAAAGGTATCAATGATATGAGCATCATCCTCTAGATCATTGTTTTGAAATGCATCTAACAAAATTTCAGCAATCGTAGTCATATCCCATAAGTAATCATCCATACTAACCTCTATTCGATTACCTCCATTGCTAACTTGTGTTGATGAACTACTATTGTTGTAGTCATTCCTAATTGGTGAATCTGGACACAATGGGAATTGAATAGGTAGATGATAGAACCATTATTTGTATGTTTCCTCTCTAATTTTTGATCTTGATTCAACCTTTTTTTATTTGAAATTATAGCGGGGTGCACTGGAGGATGGCGGGTGGGTCGCTCATCATCACAAGAATCCTAATTTCAAAAATATTGAACATTAGTACATCAATAGTATTATTAAGCATAGTGCAATTGGTTTCTTGAAATTGCATTATACAAAAATAATTATTACCATCGTTGACCCATGATTACGGTTGGAAGATGGCACACTACAATTGATAGGGTATAATAGTTTTCAATTTCATGTACCAACTTCTTGCAGTATGCTACTGTTGATAAGACCTTCCATCATTTTTAAATTGGTGGAATATTTTCTGCATCTAAACTCGACTCGAAATCATTATCTTACAAATTTGGATATATTTTTATTCTTATTGACGTGGATAAAAAATAAATAAATAGATAATCAAAATATAAATAAAATTTGAACTAACTAGAGATGGAAAGGGAGAACTCCATGAAGGAATCTGGGAAATATGGACCAATATAAGAATCAATCATATGATATTATGATATTTTCTCCCTATATTTGAGCAAAATCATCAATAATTTTTTGTATACATACCTAAAATTAATTTCAAGAACCAAATGACGATAATCTGGTTTTCAATATATTTTTCAAACTATTTCAAACATAAGGAAAATTTAAGTGAAAATGTACACCTTGAACTATTGTTACTCATGTGGATGCATCCTGAAGGATAATTTGAGATGAATATGTCATTTTAGGTGAAATTAAAAAATCATATAACTTTTACAACATATAAGTGAACTTGTAAAACTAACCGCACTGATTATTTAAAATAATAACAACTTGAATGCATTAAAACAATAACTGCACTCATTTTCAGGATTTCAAAAATAAAAAATAAAAAAGGAATTCTATCATATCGATGTTTTAAAAAAAAATTAGTGTAACAATAAGTATCCTAATTGTTGTGCATTATTATTAAACACATGGGTGGTTTTTAACATGAAACACACCAATGTTAGTAAAAGTGGAAAAAAAAGGTGTGATTTTATTTTTTTCAAATTGGAAAATGAGAAGTAATTTATTTTTCAAAATATAATTTCATAAAGTCTTATAAATATTAATAATATTTTCACTATTTCCTTACGTTTCTCAAAACATCAAGAGAGATATTAGCAAGAGAGACATACTGGGAGCATTGTGGAGTGGTTATTCACTCTAAACCTTGCATAGTAAAAAATTTAAAAATTACTATTGATTTTAGTAATAATGTTTATTTTTGTTATAATTAATTAAAATTTAGGAAAAAAAAAAAAAATTGCATAATAAAAAAATTACTATTGGTTTTACTAATAGTTTTGCTTAAAATCTCTTTTGTTATTTATTTTTAATTAAAGTTCAAGAATTAACAAAAAAAATCAATACTTACCTTAAACCTTTGCTTCATCTCGCTTATGTGACTACAAAATTTAACCTTAGATTTTAACTCCCTCTACGACTTCAAAATTAAGGCTTTTCATTTTAGTAATTTTAGATTTAATTGGTTTGTGTTACTATATATAAGAGTTTTGACATGTAAATTAGGGGGACCACTTAATGAATCATATCCAAACCTTATCACCCTGCCATTTTTTTTTAAACAACTTATATTTATCAGTCCACCCAATGTAATATAACACACCTATACCTCTTCCAAATAGCACCGTTAAGTCAAAAAAACTTGTGTTTATTTTTTTATATTTTTGTGTTTTACTGTAATGGTGGTGCTTTTATTATTACATATCGCACTGTCATAATTCAAAGTTCTTTTAAAAAATTAATTTTCATTATTGGTGCTAAAAAATTAAACACGCTGGTTCGTTTAATAAATTAAGCGCATGAAGGCAATTAGGCACAAAATCAAACCGTCAACGAGACCTCTTTTTGGCTGAAAATTATGTGATTTATTTAGAAAATATATTTAATAGATTTTTTATTGAATGTTACATATTTTATATTGATAAACGAATGTCTGATAAGTTGTCAAGTAAAAAAAATATTGATAGGAACAACAATAACACATCCAAAAAAGAAAAAAAGGAAATTTATTTGTAAATTATTTACAAAATTAATATGTTTGAAATATGTGTAAGTTTAACTAATATGCATTTGTTAGTGTGTGTCATGTAGAGCCACTAAATGAGGAAGCTCAATAATGTTGCTTCTAATCAAAGTGTAGAAGAGTTTAAAATTCTAATATAAAAATTACAAAAGGATGAATGAGGTAAATGAAAAAATACTATTCAATATGAGTATCTTTTTTTCCAAATTTTCATTAATAATATACTTAAGAATATTATATAACATGTTTCATATAATCTATTAATTCACATATGTTTATTGTTCTGTAAGGAGCAACAACAAAGGAAAAGAATGTCATTCCAGGAAAATAAAAAATATAGAACACATAAATGACGATGAATTGGTCCTTATTTTATTTGGAATGGTGTTGGAGGTTAATGATTGGGGGGGAACTTTTATAAAGCTATGAGGGATATAGTGGAACCAAGTATAGACATGCTTTCCACTTACAATATAAAAATCAACCCAATGATTCCAAGAACCAAGTTATATTTAAATTTTCCAAATAAATGGCCAATGATACCTATGAAACATACAACAGAAAAATCATACTATAACAAAAAATAATCATTCGAAAAATAATATTCCTAATTAAAATGATTTTCAAGAATTTTATGTGTATATTACTACAAAATAGTAATTTATTAATATCAATTTTGATATATTTCATTTTCATATATCAATATAAAAGTATTTTATTACTTTTTAAAAAAGATTATGAAAATCCCAAAGGATCAATGAGATGATATATGAAACATGTTAGTAAGAATGTCCAAAAAGGTGTAAAAGGAGGTGTTCAAAGAAATGGACATAATTGCATCACAGGAGGATCCATCTCAACAACAATGTGCTTCAAATGTATGTAATATATATATATTTTTTTCTATGAGGTACATATAAACAAATAATTTAGCATTAACTATTAATTTTCAAATATTTTCTTGTAGAAAAGAAAACAAGATGGAACTCATTTGGCACAAAAAAATAGGAAAA
Organism: Pinus albicaulis; assembly: GCA_034641835.2. Lineage (NCBI taxonomy): Eukaryota > Viridiplantae > Streptophyta > Pinopsida > Pinales > Pinaceae > Pinus > Pinus albicaulis. Next base: position 481,767,851 of record CM076571.1, read on the forward strand.
AAAGGAAGAAAGGGGTTGATATCAAAATTTCTGTGTAATTTTTAATATTTCATTATAACTTAAGATTTCATTTTTGTATATTTTAATTTATTTTACAACAATCATCCTTGAATTTATTCAAATAGGTTCTAACATAGAAATAAGAGCCATCGGAAGAATTGATTGACTTTGGGTTAAATATGGGTAACTGTGAGTATATGTTGGCATATCAAAAATTAATTGTGGAATTTGTAAGTATTTATGTTTTTTTTCTTCTTTGATTTTATAATTAATAGAAAAAAAAATCCTTTATATTAAATCTATGATTTATTATGGGGTATAGAACTTGTAGGAAATATATTATGGAATTACGCCAACACAATAGTTTTTGAAACCAGACATGATATTTGGTTTTGAAAGAATGTGTACAGTTTGAGACTCACTTCTTGGTATGGTAAATTGTATTCGATTGACATTGATGTATATTATTTATTTAAATTTTCATTATTCTAACCAATTTAGATACACTCATTACACATTATTTTTATGTTTGTAGATGGAACTTCAAGAAGACAATAATAATCAATGCAATCAACAAAAAATCTGTCCAAACAACCCAAAGTCATGGAAGTAGCTCAAGCACTAACAATAGTTCTGGTGAAGAATGATAATATATTTGGTTATCAATGCAAGCTATTGTATTTTTTGAAATAATTATCTATGCAAATCAAACTTTTTGTTTAATGTAATGGATATAGAGTCCCAACTAAAATACAAGGGGTTACTAATAACTATCCCATTTTGTATGACAAAGAGCTTCTTATTCATATACAATAAAATACCTTTTAATTTATTCTATTGCATTGTCCAATGTCAATGTGAAATGTTATATCGCTAATTAAATATATAGATGATTAAATACTATAATGAATGTATGTAAAATATGATGACATAAAAAATTAATCCAAACATCATATACAAATACACTGATCATAATTTAATTTATATTAATATTGTTATAAGATATATGTCGATTTTTTGATGAATAACAGATTTAAAAAAATCACAATATCTACACTGTCATAGGCCGATGTTTCTGAAAAGGAGAAAATGGATACCATGGCATCGGATATTAATGTGCACTGCTCAAAATATCATTTTTTCAACAAAATTTACAATAATAAAAAATTTATATTATAAAGAAATTGCAAAATAAATATGCACTAGTGGGATATACATTTCATGCATCGATGTGATTCACCTTTAACACATTAGTGCATCATTACCTTTAATGCAATTGTGTGTTAGATTACGTAAAAGCACTAGTACTATAAGATTTTTTTTCTTTCCCGAGTGCCTTTTGTGAAAAATATTGCATCGGGGTTTTTTCAAACACATAAACACTAGGGTATTATACTTTTGAAGCATCAGTGTTGTTTATACAACTTATTAGCACTAGTGCATTGTTACACATAACTACCTGGTGCATTGGAGAAGATAAAAGCAAATGGGCTACAATATTTTTTTACTTGCCCCATTCCCTTTTTCAAAAGTAGTTCCCGAGGCATTTTTTGAATACATAAGCATCGGGGTTGTATAATTTTCATGTACCGGTTTTTTTCGTTCAATACCCCAGTGCATGGTATCATAGATTGTACGAGTTGGTGCCTTATGTGAAAAGAATAGCACCAAGGATTTTTCAAGCACACAAGCACTGGGGTGTTATACTTTTAAAGAACTGATTTAGTTTATACAACTCGTTAACACTAGTGAATTATTACACATAACTACCCCTCACGTTGGAGAAGATAAAAGCATCAAGGCTACAATATTAGTTTACCATCCCTAGTGCCCTTCTTGAAAATTAGTTACAGTGGCGGTATACTTTTCAAGCACTGGTGTTGTTTTCATACAACACCCCAATGCATGGTATCGTATGAGCTCATGCATTTTTATTATTAAAGCATAAATATTTTTATAAATTTAATGCAACAATGTTCCATATGTTTTTTTCCAATCCTGGTGCTTTTATTTAAACTTACAACACTAGTGATTTTATATTAGTAGTGCACTAGTGTGATTTTCCTGGTAAGCGCACCACTAAAAAAACGTCTGCTAAAATATTTAGCTAGATTTTGTTGTTTTTTCCTTTCAAAAAATCAAGGTGTGTTTTATCCCCTATCCTCAAAATATTTTTGGAACCATTAGTTTTTTCCATTTTACCCAAGGAAGCACCACCCTTACCTTTATTCTCAAGCCAAAGGAATTTGAGATATATTCTTCTTATTTTTTCCAGAATTCTCTTTAGTACCCATGCAAGAGACATCTAATAAACTAGTTTTGCTTCTAAGACAAATTTTATCAATACAACGTTTTCCATTCTCAATAACCACTTTAGGTTGCAAATTTTCAATGTTTTCTCTAGCTTAGCGATTAACCAAGACCAATTTGTCTTACTATATCTCTTTGATTTAATTTTGAATCCAAAATAATTTAGACCTTCTTCCAAAGGATTTGCTTCAAAAGGGACCTAGTGGGTCATAAGCCTAATATCCTCCTCTACTAGATTGTGGTGAAAGAGAGAGATGATTTTCAATTGGTAATTGACATTATCGTGGATCTTCAATTTAAGGATAGGATATATACTATCTTACCCACTTATTTTAAATATCCATTAAAAAATATTAGAATGTTGTTAACAAACATAAGGTGTGAAAGCGTTAAGGCCCTGCAATAAGAGTTCCTTGTATTTTTTCTCCTCATTTAGCCTCTACCATGAGAGAGATTAGACCATTTGAATCAAGGGAAAAAATAAGGTGATAAATGACAGCCTTGTCTAAGCTCTCATTGTACATGAGAAAAATAAGAGGTTGATCCATTTATCAATACTTCAAATGAGACCATGTCAATGCAACCCATTACCCAAGAGATGAAAAATCAACTAAAAATTACATGAGTTAGAAGAATTTGAATGCATATATAGTTTATTTTTTCATAATCCTTTGAGAGATCTATCTTGAGTACAACTCTTTTAAGGTTCCAAGCCTGTATTCTATGGAGGCTTTCTTAAGCTACTCCAATCAATTCATGATTTTCCTTCCTTCCAAAAAAGAAAAATTGTTCCTTTCATATTTCTTTCAAAATGATGGGCTTTAATGTGTTGGCAATCACTTTTTCTACTACTTTATATTACATTAGATGACAAAATGGGATGAAAATAGTCAAAATAATTAAGAGAGTGCACTTCAAGAACAAGTGTTATAAAGGCATAATTAAAGGATGGGAACATTTTTTATCCCTCAGGGATTCCTCTATTACTGATAGAAAATAATCCCCAAGAATATAATACATACCTAGAAATAATTCAACTTCCCAACCATACGGTCCTGAGATTTTTTCCTTTTGAAAGCTTTGTAATATGGTTTTTGATTTTATCTTTAGACAGTCCTTCCATGAGGGCTCTAGTAGTTGAAGTTGTTCTTTCCAAGGTTTTCAAGCCCTTCAAAATTTGAGATGCATATGGCATAAGAGTCCTTTATGCTCCATATAGTATCTCATACGTTTCTACATTTGGTGTAAGCTTGGAAAATTTTGGCTTTCTCATCCCCACATTCCAAATAGATAACCCTATATTTTATTCTCCATTCACCCTCATTTTCTTACGATATCTATTTTGTCCTTTTTTCTATTCTAATTAACTCCTCCTTGGCTTCATTTGATTCAAACCCTTTCCCTTCTCGATTGGAAAAAAAAATATAATTCATTCTCTATACCTTCCAACTCCTAATCAATTTCATTTTTTTTTCTTGGACCAATATTTTCATTCTCGTTTCATGACCTTTATATTGGTTTTGAACTTATTAGTAGTGAAGGGACCTTCTTGGGGGCTGAAGGATTTCCAATGGGATTTGACAAGGTTTATTAACTCTTCTTCTTTTAGCCAATTTGAGTTAATTTTGAAGGGGGAAACCAACATCATAAAAACTCCCTTTATCTCCAGAAAAACTGGGGGTGATTCGAATAACCTCTGGGCCCTACCCACTATTTAAAGAGATTGAAATTATCTAGAAAGGCCTTTGACATTAGAAATGTGTCAATTCTCATGAAAAAATTATCTTCCCATGTATGATTATTTATCCAAGTAGTGATTTTTTTGATAGGGTCAACATCCAAAAGCTATATCCTTTGATTTTTATTTTCAAAATATTCAATGAGTGGATCTATCGTCATCCTTGAACTCCATGGTTAAACTTTACCCAAAGACAAGTTCATATCCCATGCTAAGATATGTTTGTTTGAATTTATGAGAGAATTTACAAATAGTATATACAAAACTAGTTTTGATTTGTTGGAGGTCATATATGTTGAGGATGTAAGAATAAGTGCCAAGGTCCATAGAGAAAAATCACATCCCTAGGTCGAGCTGCAAAATCTAATTTTTTTTCTCGCTTGGATAACCCTGCAATTCTAGCACACAACCAAACCTCCCAACCTTCCTCTTGTATCTAGCCCTATGAAGGAACATCCACCTTGAAGAGACTTAATAAATATGGCTATGGACCCTCAATATCCTATTGTTTCTTGAGAGAAAAATAGGTCTGGTAAATTGGTGTCAACTATCATTTTTAGACCATGTATTTTTGATGGGCATGCTAACCCTATACAGTTGAGAGATAAAAATTTTATTTGAAGCCCCTCCTAGGGCTTTCAATGCTCTATGCACCACTTGAATATTTTTTTGTTTACCCGTTTCTAGATCCTCTCAGGCCTTCCTTTTTTTCTTTTTTCAGCTGAGAATTTCTACCCTTGCCTCTAATTTCCCTAAAGGTAATGCAAATATTTTGAGGACCCTAGGATAAATCATCATCATGTGGTAAGATAGACTGGGAATGAAGGTTGTATAATATATCTCTCTCCTATAAGTTCTCAAGTGGTGATATGGCAATTGAGGTCACATGGGAAGAGTGGTCATCTCGTGTAGGGAGGAAAGGGAATAGGACTTTAGAGAAAGAATAAGAACTGGGAGGGGAAAATACCAATTATGGGAATATACCTATAGCATATCGGACTAAAATGTTTCTATAAAAATTTGTGCAACATTTTTGCTGATAATAACTAGGGACAAAGAGTAGAGAAAATAAATTTAATGAGTACCATCCATTGATCCATGCAACTCCTAGTGTTTATTTTCTATCTCAACTCATCCCCTTAGTAATTGGGCTTGCTTGTACCATGGAGGTTAGATGAAGGTTGTGACTGGGCCTTATACCATGAATATGGGCTCCTTACTCCTTGCACTATATGTTTTTCTCTTAATGGGGATGTGTGAAACATTTTGTGAAAAGGGAGCTGGCATTATTTTACTAGGTTCCCATACCCATGGGACCTCCTTCATTTGAAGGATAGACCCTCATAATAAAAAAATTGTATTTTCTCGTCAATCTACCTAATGTGAAATTATTTCAGAAAATCCTTACAAAGGACGATATTAAAAAATATTTTTTCTAAGGACCTATCCCTTGTCGATATGTAGGATGATTCCTATTCACGATACTAACCTAGGGAGTTCCAAAGGTCCTAGAAAACTTAAGCATCCTAATAATTTGTTGGAAGACCTAGAAGTCTTACCCATTTTGGGAACTCATCCAATATTTTCCTCTTGGAATCGATCAAAGAAGACCAAAATTTTAATAGAAAAGGGGTAGAGTCCATCTTCATCTTCTATAGCTTCTGTTTAATTTCTTTGGCCTTAGCTACTTCTGAGAACATCATATGAATCCATACCCTCACCAAAAAAACAACATATGGGGATTCTTAACTATAGGTTAGATCTCCTTTTCCACCGGTGTCTTAATGAAGCTTAAATTGAATTTTCTGCCTTTGCCTCATCTAAGCATGGTTTTTTCTTCTATTTCCTTATAATTCTTCAATGGGAAATCCATGCCCAAGACAATAAATAAATTTTCCCTGCTATCATTTTTGATGCATCGTTTCTATTTTCCTCTTAATGTCCTCGTCTTTAAGAAAATTCCTAAATCTGGAATCCTATTGTAGTAACTAGAAAATATTCACCTAATTGTAAATTTTAACTTAACAATTTATCTACAGTTTTCTACAACAAACATTGAATACATCACACTGCAACCTTCACTACATAAAAATTATACGCATAAAAAAGAATTGAGTAAGAAGAAATAGACACACATATGACACCATTATTTTTGGACAAATTTCCCTCGAAAAAACAAATTCAGGAAAACCGTTGTAGAAACTGAGGGTTTATATTATTAAGTAGTAGTTATGAATACAATATAGGATGCCATACAAGCGATCCATACAAAGAAAATAAATGACAAAAATTTAGTGAGAAAATGACCACAGACTAACACTGGAGATTTGAAACTGGCCCAACCCTAAGCTGACAAGCCCTGCACTGCCTCTGCATAGATCTACGTGACTCTGGCTATGGACTACCTCATTCCCTTTGGTTGGAATTTATGTTGGTAGGATGTTGACCTTCTGCCTCTCAAGTCTCACACCCTAACTCTCTGGCATTGGATCTGACTTATCCTTAGCAAAATTGAGGATCTCTTTAGAGGCTCAGCACTACCTCTGTGTGGCTCTATGCTGCCCGTCATAGCCCCTACGCTGCCTCTTCTACATCTTCTTCTCTTCATTCTCTATGATGTATTCTTGTTTGAGGAAAAATCACCAACCGAAACTATCTTTTCCCCTCATTGCATAGAATCAACTCAACTGATCTCTTATGTATCTCTGTGCTACTCACTTGAGGAATAGAATTCTAGAATCTCTCTGATGTATTTTCCAAATTCCCATTAAGCCTTTTCTTATAACCTTCTCGTTGAGAAATAAATGACCTATATTAAAACATAATCAAGGGATATGATTAACTTGACTTTATCGTCATCTTTTTCTACAAGATTCACACTGATTTCTATTAATACACTTTAATTATTTTAATTCCATAAGTTTAGACTTAGGCCACCATTAAAAAAAACTAATTATTTTAATAAAACCCCATCCGATTATAATTCCCAAAACGATTTCTGGGTATTTTTGAATACATATGTCCAAGCCTCCCTGCAAATTTGAGACTTTGATCACATCTGATGCTATCAAAAATGAACACTCCCTCTTAGAGTGGAATTTGCTCTAGTAAAACATCTTACTGAAGCATTGCACTAAATTTGTAACATCTTCCTCTGCAATGCTAATTCCTGCCACTGTTGTCCACCATCTACTGCACTGCTACATTTACGTTGTTGTTGACCCTACATACTACTTCCAACTCCATTTTCACTGCAACTCTGTCATTGCTGCAACAAAAAAAACACCCTAAATATTGAACTAAGTGTTAGACATGATACATCTAATACTAAATATTTGATTGTGGCTAGTCTCTTCACTGGCCCTTTAAAGCTCTTGTGCTATTGTTGGCTATGCATTGTGCTTTACTGCACTACTTCCAACTCTTCTTTGCGCTGCTCAGAATCTAGAATTCTCTAGCCACTGCATTGTCACTCTGGCACTCCTCTGCAACAATTGACACTGGTCCATCATGCTACTTATGATATGGGCTCTTGTAGAAAGGTGTTGATCCAAGAGGTGGAAACCTCAAGGATCCTCCCAAACTGCAGCTCTTTCAAACTACAGTTCTAGATCACTGCAATTCTCTACTAGAGTTATGTGGGAAATCATGGAAAAATCCTCCTCCTCAATCCTTGTAGTTTTAGCCTATGGATCATGTTTCTCATCCTTGTCCTTCTTATTGGGAGGAGACTATGTAGCGCAGTGACCCATCTCACCACAGAGGAAACACTTGACCTTCGAGATGTCATTTTTCCACCTCTGATGTTCTTGCTGCGCCTTAGATGCAAGGATTGCATTCTATTCCTCCTCCTTGGGATTCAACCCAATGTTGTTTCTACCATCAATTTTTCACTTGTTCGTATCTTGCCTCATCTCTTCTAGCTAAAGAGTAGCCCACATCAATTTCCAATCAGGAAACCTTTCTCTGCGCAAGATTCTTCGGAGAAAGAATTATCATTCCTCTAAGATTGAGTTAAGGGCCAATCTAACCATCTCAATCCCTTTAGGTGCTTATCTAGGTGGAAATTGGTGGGAACAAAGATTTTCCACCTAGACCTTGATGCAGTTTCACAAGTTTCCTTATAGCAGCATTTAGTATTTTTAGCAGTTTTTAGGTCTTAAACTTCTAGAGCACGTTTGACCCCCTAAAAAACATTTTTTTAAGGTTTGCAATAGGTCCATAGCCATAAGAAAGGACCTATAGAGAAACCTATAGTACTTGGATAGATATTTCTGATGATATATCATATGTGCTAAATGGAGATAATATGTCCAAGTTATGACCCTGGAGATAATATATTCAAAGAAAATATTGGAGTTGAAGTACCACAGTTGTCTGAAAAGATACATTCAAGAGGAAATGGAGGTTCTTGACATCTCCTGGCTTGGTGCAACATACCATTATGCTTCCAATATTCAGCAGAAATTCAAACAGAAGATGTGAGACTTTGGATCTGTGAAACATAAGCAAGGGAAAGGTTCCCCTAAATTGCACATCAAAGGAAAAAGCCAATGTGGGGTGACCCAGGACAACCCACCAAAACCGCAAGTGAATAAAAACACTACAAAGCAAAATAAGGACATAGGAAAGTGGCATGAGTTCCATAAGATATCTGCTCACAACAAAAGTCAATGCTGGGCCAATTACTCACTGGTGTTTGAGTTAAAGGCTTCTGAATCAGATGCACGTTCTGACTCTTAGTCAGAACTATACAATGGGCATGACAAGGGGAATAAAATTATTGATGCAGAGCCCAACACCAGTGGGACCACCACCAAGATCCTTAATGAGGAACCTGAGTATTTAGAGGTGGGGGAGTGCCTCTTCCATTCCTAGATGTGGGTCAAGGGTTACCTGCTTTAGTTCATTGTCGACAACGGGAGCCAAAAGAACCTCATTTCAGTATAGGCCGTGAAGCAGTTGGGCCTATCAACCACAAAACACCCACAACCGTACATCATCAAGTAGATTCACCAAGGACGGGATCTCCGTGTCAGCCAATAGTGTCACCTTCCCTACAACATCAAGCCCTTCACGGATGAGGTATTATGCAATATTACTCGTCTTGATGCTTGTGATGTATTATTAGGTCAAACATACATGAGGAAGTGAAATGTTGTGCATGAATCTAGGCATCATGCAGTTTTTTTACTTTGGGAAATAAGTTGTACATGATACTGGAGGTAGCACCACTATCGACATCTCTTTGATCACTGCAAAACAATGCATCCATATTATTTCTAAAACTGGGTAATTTTTTTTTCCTGATGACCCACACTCGAGGAAAGAATATAATGTAACCAAGACCTCCAAACAGGGCTCCTACGCATGACAAAAACATATGGACAAGGTTTTGGAGGAGTATGAGGACATATTAACCTCGCCCGTAGGGTTACCTCTACATTTTTAGGTCAAGCAATCCATCGATTTGACTCTAGGTTCACCGCTACCCAATGGACCAATCTATCGGTGCTTTGTTTTTTAGAACGAAGAAATCAAGAGGCAGATTTAGTAGCTGCTGCAGAAAGGTCACATTCGGCCAAGTTCATCACCTTATGGGAGCCCGATTGTGTTGTTTTAGAAGAAGGATGGGACTTGGAGACTTTGTATTGGCCATTGGGTGCTGGACAAGATCACTATCCGAAATAAGTATCCAATCCCGTGGGTTGATGACCTTCTGTACCAACTGAAGGGGGTCAAATATTTCAGCAAGATCGACTTGAAGTCGAGGTATCACTAAGAACCAAGAAAACCCTTTGATGTGTGGAAGACAACATTCAAAGCCAAGGAGGGCCTTTTCAAATTTTCGGCCATGCATTTCAGGTTGAAAGATGACCCTGGAACCTTCATGAGGTTGATGAATGACATTTTGGGGCCATTCACCAACTTATTCGTCATGGTGTATTTGGATGACATCCTGATCTTCATCCAGATTTTGGAAGAGCTCCTCCACCACATTCAATAGGTGCTCCAAACACTCTGGCAACACAATTTTTGTGCCAATTTGGAGAATTTCACTTTTTTCATGACCTAGGTTCAATATTTGGGATACATTATTGATGAGAAAGGGGTGCTTGTGGACCTAGCAAACATGTAGTTCATTTGGGATTAGCCAACCCCAAAAAATCTAATAGAGCAACATAGAGTTCTCGGTCTTTCCAATTTATACTGCACGTTCATGTTGGGGTTCTCTCATATCACTTGGCCTTTGATTCAAGTCACCAAGGGAGGAGCGAAAGAAAAATTATTTTGGTCTGAATATCAAAAAAATGCGTTCCAGAATTGAAGCATCGCCTCTTCTCTACATCAGTTCTCACATTACTAGACTTGTAGCAACCATTTGAGATCAATAAAAATGCCTTTGACAATGCTATTTGGGAAGCACTTAATCAGTAGGGGCATCCAATGACATACCACAGTGAGACACTTTCAGACACATTCCGTAAGTATCCCACCTATGAAAAACAATTCTATTCCATTGTGTAGACCTGTCGACAATGGAAGCATTACATTTTGGGGTAGGAAATAATGATCCACATATATCACTGACCCCTGCAGTTCATACAAACAAAATGGGATTTGAAGAATGATTTCCATCATAAATGGTCCAGGTACCTGCAACAATTCCATTTCAACATCAATTACATGAAGGGAAACACCAATAATGTTGCAAATTTCCTCATCTGACTACCAATCATGGTGCTAACCATTGTGCTCTACTCTTGTGGGCACAAGGCTTCAGGTTGGCCGCATCTCTAAAAGGTGATCCAGAATTCAGTGATATACCAGATGCTCCTAGAGGGTAAGCAAGTTCCAAATTTTCACCTTGATTTTATGCCACCTGGGAAACCTCTCTGTTACTTCAAGCAAGCATGAAAATACTATTTGGGAAACGCAATGTAGTCGGGTTGCTGGAAATTGTTGGGTCAAGAAAATAGTGGCATTACTGCAAAATTATTTCTATTGGTCGAACCTCTGATATGATGTTGGGAAGTGCATCAGATCTTGCACTACCTGTGCCATTTCCAAACCAAAAATAAAGAAGAATGGCCTATATACTCTGTTTCCTTCCCCTAATCAACCCTAGGAATCCATCTCCATGGATGACATGTTGGGCATTCCTTCTACCAAGCATGGCAATGACTACTTTTTTGTGGTCGTCGACGGATTCTCTAAAACGACCATTATGGCATCCTGCAAGAAGAATATCATAGAAAAATTCACTTATAAACTCTTGTTTGAATGAGTGTGGGTAAATTTTGGGATCCCATGGTCCAATATCTCATATCGATATAAAAGCTTCCTCAATACATTTTGGTCAAGTATTTGGTCGATGCTGGACACCAAGCTCACTACGTCCACAACTTCCCACCGCAAAATGGATGGCCAAACATAGGGTGTCAATAGCATGATCATACACATGTGCTACATGTACAACTCGAAGCATCCACACACATGGGATGAAAGCCTCCCCTATATCTAGCACAGATATAACTGATATTTCCACAACTCAACTGGCCATAGCCTCTTTCAGGGGGGCTTGGGATTCTAGCCACTATTTGCCATTTATGTGGCATACCATTAGCAGCTACTTAGGAAGATTCGACTCATGTCCAGTCTAAAGCTTTCAAGGAAAATAGATTCATTGAGCACATTCATCACATCTTCCAACATTTCCATGACATATTGGACAAAGATAATGATAAGTAAAAGCATCGGCATGATCGATATCAAGTGCCACACAAGTTCTAGGTGGGCAACAAAGTTTGGCTACATTTGCAAAAGGAGCGCATCGTTGGGCCCCAACGTAAGATTTTCCCACTCTGATATGGCCCATACACCATCACCAAGGTGGTAGCGGTGTTAGGCGGATAAATCATTCTTGTGGACAAGAAATGTCTCCCTAGTATCACAAGGATAGCTAGAAACAAAAAGGACAAATGTAAACTACTTTCTCTATATTATATGTAATTTAGAATTTTCTATGATGAAGAAAAGGACCTATCTGTGATCCAATTCTAGTTGATTTCTTATTTCCCGTCACTCCAAGAAGTCACCTCTTAATATCTGCAAACAAAGAAAAGGAAGAGAATCAAAAGCACCCGCAACATATACTAATTCAAAAATTACAAATCTATCTTAATGATCAAGGAATTTAAGAAATAAGTCATTCAAGTAAACACATAAACAACTTATTGAGAAAATAGGATCCAATCGTATTATCTTTAAATAAAATAAGGATTCTTACAACTGTGTATGCCTTGATGTCGTATAGGTCCTTCCGGGGGTCCAGAACAAGTGTTTTCCTTTAGTTTGACAAGTCCTTCGACTCTTCGAACTAGCCTAACTAAGAGTATGTCATTGTTCTCGCAGCTAGAAAACGAGTATGTTTCTTCAACAATTCCATTCTCTATCGTAGCTACCAAGTACAAAGCAAGTACTAAGTGTATACAAAATGCATAGATAAGTTTTACATATGTGAACATGTACCCTTCAGACTAAACCAAAGCTTCAATTTATAGGAGAAGGAAAGTGGTTGTAGCTCCAAAATGGAAGGGATAAAGTCCCCTTATCAAGTGATTAAGTTCCAAAATCCAAGGAATAGGCTCCTTTTATGAAGGAATGAATGTTGATGATAATGGAGGGAGTAAGGCTTCGACTGGATAACACATTATAGAAGCTTGTAGCTGGGAGAATATTCAACCAGCTGGGCTTCTATAATTTACTTTCGCCTTCATTTTAACTTTTAAATGGGTCCGCATTTTTAATGAAAAAAGCGTGCAGTCGGTTCCGCAATTTATGGAGCAAAAGAATGTGGTGCCGAAGGTAAGACTAAGGAAAAGTGCGGTACAAATATTTTTATGATTTTTACAAGATTTTCTCCAAATTTAGAACTTTGTTTCGGAACTTTAGGGTTGTGGACTTCTAAGGGAGAATTATATAGGAATTGATGAAACCATATAGACATTAAAATTTCATGGTGGCAAAATACTGTGTAACATATTGCTTCATAAAGCACGAAATCTAAGATAATTTGAAGAGTGAAGTGCTTTATCATTCCAAGGATTGGCTTGTGGATGCCATTTGGAACATGTAAAAACATTCAATGCAAACATATACGTATATATATATCACCACTGAGGTAGGCATTCCCATACTCAGAGCAAAAACTAACTAAATAAAATCTTAACTAAAATGTTATGGTATAGAAATGATTCTAATATTACATCAATAGTAGACATAGTATGGATGCAGCCATCTATCATGAATAGTCTACTGCATAATGAATAATAAAATTCCTCGCAGCCTGGATTGTGGAAACTATATCCAGGGTCTTGATTTCCGCTACCCGAACTAGTACGATTCTATCCATGCGATTGATTGTGTCGAAGTCGAACATGGTAGAAACCACTTGATTTCCAGTCAATGATGTGAACTGTTAAAAAGTGTGAGAGAAACCACCAATAATGATAATGGTTCTTGAAGTACTCAATGCAATCCATGAAGTGTGAATAAATGATTTTAATTTGAACACTTCACGGAATCATTCGATCGAAGACCAATGATGCAATCTGTCATCAAAGGCGAGAAATCTGCCATTAGGGCATGCAAATTTCAAGGTACTAAAGGATTCTAGATCAACTTCCTAGATGACATGCTCTCGTTGATAGAAAGTGATCCGTCATAGGAAAGCCCACGACACGAAGCCATTAGATCAAGTTTTGTAGAAATATTTTGCAAGGACTGACTCAGGGATGGTCAACGCGAATGGAGACACATGTTTGCAGATGAATGGTTTGTTTTAACTGTCCTCTTGAACACATAATGACACCGCATATGGTTTAGTGACAATTTACCTAAAGCTAATACCCAAAAATCGGCTGAAGACTTTCAATGTGGTTTGATTAAATGATAGGCAAAGGATTTTCCCAACCCAGGTGGAAGTGTGACAAAAAGTTTCGTGTTCAAGAGTGGTATACTACTTTTAAACAAAGTATGACAACTGGATCCATTTTCTCTCTATTCCCGCACCATTTCTGGCAAGTACCTCTTTATTTTTGACAAGATTGAGGAGGATAAAATTTGCTTGTTATATAAGCTCATCCTTCGGATGAGTCCAAATTAGTTTAAAAATTGAACGCTAAGAAGGAGTGGTTCATTCCTGTTTGTAATTTACAGGTCCTTTATTGTTTAAATTTTAACTAGTCCAGTATAGGAGAAACTCAATGTGTTTCAAGTTTAGGGAGTCAGAAGAAAAACTTAAGGAAACTTCGTGGGTGTACCTTTTCATAAATTTAGTCTCTCAAGCCTGAAAAAGGATAAAATAATACAGGAGAGAACTCTATTGACCATGATTAGTCAATGTATACCTTTTTTGTAAATATTCCATTTCAGTCCACAAAAGGGGTAAACTTATACTGAAGGGACAACTGTTCATTTTCTTTAACGAGTTCGAATAGTCAAGTACTCGGCAATCTTTTCATATTTAAAGAGTCTGAAAAGGGCTTAAAGGAGAACTCAAGTTTTCGCTTTTCCATAATTTTTACCGAGTTCGAAAAAGGGGTAAAAAGTGTACTCCTTTGGCAAAAATGATCATTTTACCCAAAAAATTCTGTATTCTGCACAAAAACTCAAAAAGTTAAACATACATGTTTATGATTAATAAAAATAATTTGGAAAAAAACTTTTTAAAGTGAAAAATAAACAAAATTATATTTCATTTATTCAAAAAATCTTATAAAAGGGAGTTTTTCTAAATCATTTTTACCATTTGATTCCAGAGTGAAATTTGAGAGCTTTTGGTGAAAAATGTTCCAAAGGAGATTACGGAAAATTCGCCCGTCGGAATTGAAAACCGTCAGCTTTAGGTAATCCACATCATGCTTGCCTTCATTTTTGTCCGTTCATTTTCTTAATTTAGGGCTTAAATTGATTTTTAATGAGAAAAATATGTTCAAGAATTCGCTCACGGGGGTCGACATGTAATACATATGACACCTGCCGACCCCGACAATTTTTTAAGGATAAAATTATCGTGGTCCCAAACTTTATGCATAAGACACGTGCAGATCCACACACTTTTTTTGTGCAAAAAGTGTGGAGGCGCTGTAAATAAAATAAAATGATTAATTTTCTCCAAAATAAACCAAATTTCTTCACCCAAATTGTTCCTAATCTTTCAATTTGTTCATTGCAGGATAACTACAATGCTTGAGTGGAGAGAATGTGAACATGAAGAGGTTGAAGAGGCTACCATGGTACATCTGCCCACATTACGCGTATTGAGGGAATGCGGTTTGTATAAATTCTGGGCTATTCAGGGCATGAGGGCCCAATTATATTTACTTACTTGGTTAGTAAACAAATGGGATGTTCAAGAAAAATGCTTCATAATTGGGGATCACCGGCTCAAAATTGAGCTAGAAGACATATATTTTCTCATTGGTTTGTCAAAGAGAGGTGAACCAATTTCTTAGTTTGGGGCTAGTGCGGGTGGCCAATCTGTCACTAGCCTTCAGCAAGAGTTTTGCAATGAGGAGGAAGATCCCAAAGATAAACGGATTGATATAAAAACAATAATCCATATTGAACTTAAAGTGGATTCATTTACTATAACCCAGTTGTGTGGGAGCGCAACTCCACACGTTGCTACTAGGTCCCAGATGCAGACTGTTGTCGATTGTTTCAAAGGAACTATTTTCAATTGGTGTGAGGAAGTATTGGCCAATGTAAAATTCCAATTAACCAGGGCAAAGAACGCAAAGTTGAAAACATTTGGGTATGGAGCTATTGTTGTCACATTTCCTCTAGACAGAATTCCTTCACTTACCCCACAACTTATCTTAGTTGATCGTGGTAGAGTTAAAGAGCCTCAGATGGTCCGATGGGTTGCACTGATGGCCCATCATAGTGAGGGCGATGAGATTGTTTGTTTTACTCTAGCTTATTTCCATTGGTTAGAGAACCAAATATTCACCATAGAATATTTCCCATATGCCGGGGTAGACTTTCGTGGCAATTGAGAGATGTCTCTTCCTCCGAGAACACAGTGGGATGACTTAGGTAAGAAACATTTTGACATGTTCCAAATTCTAATTTTTATTTATGTTTGTCTAAATCGTCCAATACTGATGAAAAAAATTTCAAATGTAGATGTTGGTCCACACAGGCCAGCAATGCTCCGTCGCTTTGACACGAAGAAAAGAGAGCCCATTGCACCACCACAAGATTAGGCGGCTGGGATTCTAACTGACTTGGAGCACAACCTAGAGCAGTTGACTTTGGATATCCCGGAGACTTCGATAGATTATTTCCCTCTCGGTCTTCAGAGACACGTTATTGGTGTTCCTGGTTAGTTCAGGATATTCCTAAACAGAGTAGCACGAGCTGTCATGTACTATCATGATCATCACCACAGATAGTGGATGATTGTGTAGACTATGATATTTTGTTTTTTGTATCACTATTTTTTCCGATTATAAGGTATTTTAAACCTATAATCGAGGACGATGTAATTTTTTTGAAAACATTACTCTACTCTAAGATATTTCTGCTATTTCTGACTATATGTTCAACATGTTTATCGAAAATTTCTTTGAATTACTACTTTTAATGTTGTAAATGTCTATTTATAACACTAGTAGCTAATGCATCAACTAATGTGTTTAAATTTCTCGGAATGTGTTGATATTCAATGTAATCAAACTCTCGTTCCAAGAGATGTATCTTCAAAAATAATCTCAATAATACTGGGTTTTTAATTGCTTATACTCGATTTAAGTGTAGTACAATGAGTTTAGAATCTAACCTAATGATCAAATGTTGAATTCAAAATGAAATGGATTCAGATAATAACTCAATCAGTACACTATATTCTACAATATTGTTCATTGTTTAGTCGAGGCTTACCCCATGCATAGATATTAACTCATCAGTGGGTGAATAAATAACCCAAGCTGCAGAAGAAATGTTCCATGTACTACGACAAGCACCATCAGCAAAACCAGTATACGTTTGAAGGGATTTCGACATCTGCAATATCAAGATTAATCCAGATAAGAAGGGATAAAAACTAACTTGAACTAGACACACTCTTCTAATCTAAGCCACACTAGCTATGAAAAGAACTAATATACAAATAAGATCTCCACACAAGATTTAAGCATAATATCTCTTCAAATAAAGCCCATTTCTGGGTTTGTCTAAAGAGACCCCGTCATAATCAATCAATTCATAGGCCCCTTTTGCAAGCACTCACTTGACAATATAAGGACCGTGCCACATGGGTTCGAATTTCCCAACTCCTAGCTTATCATTAGCTTGGTCATATACCAATACTTGGTCACCTTCTCAAAGAAAAAAAGGTGTAACATTCCTATCATACTAAGCTTTTAAACATTTTTTATGAACCTCGGTAGCTAATGCAACGGTGTGTCGAGTCTCATCTAGTTGAGCTAAGTATAAAAATAATTTTTCCTCTACAAAGGTAGCTAGTAATAATTATATGGCTAATTTGAGTGACAGTATTTCACATTCAATTGGTAACACAACTTCTAAACCATAAACTAGCTGAAAAGGAGTGAAACCTGTTGCAGTTTTCGCTGAGGTTCGATATGCCCAAAGTGCTGAAAAAATCATAGTATGCCAATTCTATTTATGAATTCTGATTATCTTTTTAATCATAGTGGTTAAGAATTTATTTACAGCTTCAAATTGACCATTAGTTGTGGGTAATATGGTGTAGAACTATCATGGCACAGGCCAAGGTAGTCGGAAAGTTCAGTCATCATAATGTTTTGAAAATGGCTCCCATGATCAGTAATGATAGCTTGGGGTACACCAAATCAAGAAATCACGTGATTGAATACAAAATTAGCTGTAGTTTTGCCATCTGCCGCAAATGTAGGCATCACCTTGGCCCATTTGGTAAAATAATCTACTGCAAGAATAATAGACCCATGCCCCCTAAACGAGTGAGGGTTACATGTAATGAAGTCAATGCCCCATTTTTCAAAAGGACTGAAAACAATGATTGGGTGAGGAGGAGCTGGTGGTGCACGCATATTACGATCAAAGATCTGACAATTGTGGCATTTTCGAATGGCTAGAATGAAATCTTTAAATAAAAATTGCCAAAAATAACTAGCGTGCAATATCTTTTGGGCTGTGGCATACCCAGACATATGACCACTACATGCTCCAGAGTGACAGTCATTTAAGACCTTTTCAGCCTCTTCGTGTATTAATCATCATCAAAATACAGAATCCGCACCACGACGATAAAGTGTGTCGTCAACAATATGGTATTTCTGAGACTGGTAATGGATCTTTCATCGTTGTGAACGTGAGAGTTCAGGTCGAAAAGTTTGGGTTTGGAGATAAATGATGATATATCCATACCATGGATCAATGATACTGATAAGAAACAAAGATTCATCAGCGATCGGATGTTGTACCATAGTTTTTGTCTCAATATTTGGGAAGTCACACATCAATTCAGCGAACACTAGTGATTTCTTTGATTTAGATTTTTCAAATTCTAAATCAAACTCTTGAAGGATTACGATCCATTCAGAGTATTTTCCCCCTAGTAATTTTTTGGTCAAAATATATATCATAGGGTTGCAATCAGAGATCACTATTGTTTTTCGTAACAAGATGTAATGATGAAATCGTTGGATAGCTTGAACTGCTACCAAGGCCGATTTCTCCACATGTGAGTATTTGATTTCAGTCGGACTTAAATTGCGACTAAGATAGTAAATCACATGTTAGTTGTGAAATTCATCTTCCTGAACTAATACCATTCCAATCGTGGAATTAGAGGCTGCTAAGTATTAAAAGTAATAAAGGTTGTAATTGGGTGGATGCAATAACGGTTCATGGGCCAACACGTGTTTTAGAGTATCAAAAGATCTATCAACGATCTCATCCCAAACGAAAAGAATATTCTGTTTCAACAACCTTGTAAAACCTTTACTTAACTCGGCATAGTTAGGAATCAATCTACGCAAAAAGTTTGCTTTCCCTTGCAAACTTTGGAGTTGGTGAAGTGTAGAAGGAGGAGGTAAATTGATAATAGCCTCAACCTTCGAAGGATCGACAAAAATGCCTTGTTTTGAAATGATAAATCCTAGTAATTGACCAGATTGTACACAAAAACACATTTGTGCGGATTCAGGCGAATCTTATAATACCTACATCTCAGAAAAATTTCTCGTAAGTGGGTTGGATGATCTTCTCTGTGTAAGGAATAAGTAGGTAGATCATCGAGATAAGGTTGCACGATGTGTTTAATGTCATGGAAAGCATAGGACATAGCCCTTTGAAAAATTTCCACAGCATTCTTAAGTCCAAATGGTAATTTACGGTAAGAAAAAGTTCCCCATGGACAAATGAATGTTGTCTTTGGTTGATCAATAGGGTGTATCTTTATTTGATTATAACCGGAAAACCCATCCATAAATGAAAACATTTCACTTCCGGTGCAATCGTCAATGATTTGATTGATATAAGGGGTTGGATAATTGTCTTTGGGACAAGCTCGATTTATATCCCTATAATCGATACATACTCTAATTGTTCCTTGTTTTTTATTAATAGGAACAATATTAAATACCCAATGTGTTAAAGGGATTGGATAAATAAATCCTGCGCGAAGTAATTTTTCAACTTTAGCTTTGATTGCAGCAGCTTTTCATGGATGTATGTAATGTAATTTTTGTCTAATAGGTTTAGCATCCGGGTATGTTTCGATTTCGTGAAAAACAATTTTAGGATCAATTCCTAACATTTCTTCATAAGACCAGGAAAAAATGTCATGGAATTCTTGAAATAGGGCTTTGTATATATATATTTCATCTTTTGTACAATAAGTGCCTATATGAATGTTTTCAACAATTCCTGGTTTTACCAATATGTCAATAGGAATTGTGGAAGAAATATTCCCCAAATTCAATTTAGAATTTAAATTTTTGCTTGATATCAGATTCTAGGGTTCCTTGACATAATCAGTAGTGAAAATTGATGAAAAATTATCTTCGAAATTTTCAAGCTCAGGTAAAAATGAGGATCTATGATGGAGATCATCCTAGGGTAGGTCATCTATGGACAAAAATTCATGAATGTTTTCGTCAGTATAAAAGACTTCTAGAAAAGTATCCAAAATTGATGTTATAGCTAAGCTTGAAGATGAAAATGATTTTTCATTGATCACATTCATAGGTTCTGAATCAGTTGAAGTTAAATTGGAAAAAGACTATACTACTTGATATGCCAACTCAAATGGACTCAAAGGCATCGTTCCATCAAACTAATCCAGTTCTGACTCTAAAGGCACTATCCAAGTGTCATCAAATGGAACAGTTCTTGATGTAATCATATTGATATTAGCGATAGTACGCGGTACGTTATGTGGAGTCAAAGAAAAATTTCCCAACAAAGAGGAATCTTTAATTAAGCCTACTCCTATATCCTTATAAGGGATAGGTGTTTTTCCAACATGCTGAATGCTATTCGTAGAAGTTGGATCAGACGAATAATATGAGAGCTGATTGACTTTCACAATCTTTCCTTGATGTTGAAACATGATGATTCGAAATACGGAAGATATGAAAATAGTCATAGCATAAGACCAATTACGACCCAAAAGAAGGTTGTAATCTAGAGGGGCATCAACTACTTCCACATCTAGATTAACAGTTTTTCCTTTGACCTCTATAGGTAGATCCTGTAAAATACCATAGGGATGGAATCCTCTTCCATCAAAAGCTTTGAGGATGGTTGGAGTTCGATTAAGTGTCGAAGAACCAAGTGATTTCCAACAACTCAACGACATGATACACGTAGAGGCCCCTTCATCAATCACAATAGGAAAGAAACGTGTGTTTTTTACTAACACTGGAATCTGGAAAGCCATTTGATGGGGTAGGAAAGGTGTAAAATTTTCTAGATCAAAGATCATAAGATTTAAATCCTGTAGATATACGGCTCCTAGACTGACAATAGTAATTTCCTTTATGCTGGACATGATTGCAACACTTCCAAAGCTGACATTGCTGAAGGGAAATTTACCAAATCTTCGACGATGTTGTAATTCTGAGTAGCTCTCGCATGTGGATTGAAAGCTTATTTAGGAAGTACACCTTTAGGAGGCAGTTTTATTACTAATTCAGGATTTGGTTTCTCGATGTGAAGCAGATCGGAAACCGAAGTAAATGTAGCTGGTGAAGAATTATAATTGTCTACTTCTTTACCAATAATAGGATTTTTACTACCATAATCTTGTGATCGAGTTGCAACCATCAAAATATATGCTAAAGGATTAGAATAAGATACAATCATTTTACTATCTTGAATTGGAAAAGGATCCTTCAAGACAGCAGGAGTGGGTGAACCTTTGACAAACTTATAAAATTCTTCCCAATGCAGACATTCCTTGGTGAAATGATCCTCATCACAGATAAGACAAGGATAACGAGCTTTCCGTTTGTCATCAGTTGATTCATTTTTATCAGTTTTTTATTTAGGAGGTGAGGTCTATTTATTCTTTTTCTTCCCCTTTTTCTTTTTGCTAGATTTTGACTTAGTAGATGAATCTACAATGTCAATATCGGCAGTAGTTTCTAAGGAAGATTCTCATTTTGGTGAATCAGGTAAAGTTATTATAGGAGAAGTAATATTTGAAGATTTCTTCTTATTTTTAGTTGTAGTAACCGAACAGATTACAAAATCAGTGGCATGACAACCTGAAGGAGTTGTAGTTAACTGACCAGGTCATGGTAAATCAGAGATTTTCTCATACAAAGTTCTGGACTAGGTATATACCAAGTGTAGATATTGAGCTTGAGCAATAACTTGTTCTTTCGTAACAACTCCTGCTTTAGCTACATCTTCAGTGATTTTTGGTAATAATGATTTAACAAACCATTCTGCCAATATTTGATCTAGGATAAAAACTTTTACCAAACGTCTTCTATGTCTCCATTCATGAATATGATTTGATATATAGGTAGACGTAGATTTTTTTAGTGAAGTTAATAATTCCGTGCCATTGTCGTATCTAACAGGCAACTGAAAATGAGTTAAGAATGCATTTGCTATGGCATTGAAATTTTTAAATGAGCCTCGTGGTAGTTCAATATACCACTTAGTAGCTAATCCTATTAACGTTCTCTGAAAAAGTTGAAGTTGAAAGAATCATCAATTAATGAATTAGATGCACACCAAAGGTGGTAAGTCATAACATGATTGGAAGGATCCTCTCTTTTTTTTCCTTCAAATTTTTGGATAACATTGGGCAACTTATGAGGCATCGGTGGCCAATAAAAATGATAATATATAGGATCATTCGTAAGGTGAGATAAATCCGGTAAATCTAAATTTGCTATGAACGACAATTGACGGGTAGGGTCTTCTGGATAACCTTGTGCAACTAAACCAGTCCCAGGAGGAGGATACCCACGATAACCTAGAATAGGATTTGCATTCAGAATCATATTACCCCTCAGATAACCAGAAATAACCAGACCATACTAAGGTTGAATAGGTGTTTGATATGTATATCCAAGGTATGGTTGTTGCGGGTAGACTGGAGTTTGTGAAACAGGTCCATATTGGTACGACTCCTGATAAATTTGATAAGTAAATTGAGGTTGACTCGTTATTACTGCACTTGTACCATATTTTCCTGCAAGTATCTGAACAATAGTCTAAATTTTTGATCCAGACTGTGGAATAGAAACTTGAGGAATATGTATCGAAGTTTGAGGGGCTGATGTAACAGGAAATGTAGACACTGCAGGAATGGGTGTGATAGGTTGAAATTTTTTTTGAACAATTGTTTGTGGTGGAGTACAAGGTGAAATCAGACCAGGTTGAACATGACGAATGCAAGTATTTGATTTGAAGGCTGGAGTGGTTGTTGGGGTTGATTACAACCATTAGGTTGTCTTGCTTGATAATAAGGTACTTGCATATTTGGTTGTAATTTCTATTGGACTTGGCATGGATCCCACACCATTCCAGGATATGAGGGTCCCATTGAAGGTTGTACATAAGACGACCCATAATTGGGTTGAACAAATCGCTGATAATTAACTAGATAATTTCCACCTCCTTGTAACATTTGCTACTCTGTATAGAACTATTGTGCTGAAGAAGGTTGCAATCCTTGAGCAGGATACTTCCCTTGAGGTAGATATTGACCTTGAGGCATGTACTGACTCTGGGGTTGATATTGATCTTGAGGTATGTACCGTCTTTGGGGTTGATATTGACCTTGAGGTATGTATTGTCCTTGAGGTTGATATTGACCTTGAGGTATGTACTGTCCTTGGGGTTGGGATTGACCTTGAGGTATGTACTGTCCTTGGGGTTGATATTGACCTTGAGGTATGTACTGTCCTAGGGGTTGCCCCCCAAGCTGTATCTGGCTATCTTGAGATGTGGGGTTTGAAATATTTCCAGACATCATATAAGACTAGTATATTTAGCCCAATTTCTAATGGCCACTTCGTCGCTATTTCGACACATTGATGTCACAAGAGCGACAATTTGAGGTGGGAAAAATGTGGTTAGCCATTATGTCGCAATTTTGACACTTCAATAAAGTGTCAGAAGAGCGACACTTTTTCTGACATTTCCAAACAACTGTCGCTTTTTCGACATTCTCCAAACCGTTTCTCTTTTGACGTTTCCAAACCGTTGCTCTTCCGACGTTTCCCAAATCGTCGCTCTTCCGACGTTTTACAAGCCGTCGCTCTTCTGAAATTTTCCAAACCGTTGCTCTTCCGACGATATGTCATCTGACGTTTAGAATGTTGCGCTTCCAACGCTTATGTAACATCAATTTTTCGACGAAAAAATTAAAAATATTTATAAAATGAAACGTCGCTCTTCTGATGCTTATGTAATGTCACTTGTCCAATGAAAGAGTAAATTTTTTTTTAAAAAGAAACATCACTCTTCCGACGTGTAAGGCATTGATCTTTAGATGCTTGGATAAAAATATTTAAAAAAGAGACGTCGTTCTTCCGACGTGTAAGGCGTCGGTCTTTCGATGCTTGGATAAAAATATTTATAAAAAAAACGTCGGTCTTCCATTATTACACCTTACACCAAATATTATAGTGATCCCATTACTTTTTCCATATCATTTATATTGTCATATCAAAACTTTTTATATAGCTTGTATGATCAATTCCGAGAGAAACAGAAGTAGAAGTTGTAGTTTCATAAGCATCTCAGCCACTAGTTTCAGCGATTGATTCGTGAATGTAGAATCTCCCTCCTAAACCTGTTACTATTGAGTTGGAACTATAAGGTGATAGGAAGAAAATCACCTTCTTATGCCCAACAACCAGCCATACCATACAACCCATACATACACTCCATCCAGCAAGCAACCGAGCCCTTCCGCCATAGCAAGGAGTTCACGCATTAGCACTGGGATACTTTACTCGTATGACTATTCCAATGGGTACCTCTTAATAGAACGAATTTGTACTAATAATTCTCTAATAAACTCCGTGATCATTTTTTAAGGTGTTTGAGTTGATCCAAACATTACTAGGGTGTTACATTGATTGATAAGATATCCTATCAACCATGCCTAATTTCATTGTCAAAACGAAGTATTTGATGTTTAAATGATTAATCATAATGGTTGCATCACAAATCAAATGGATCAAATAGGATATTTTTATTGACATTGTGATTTACATCCATCTACTCAACCTTTGCACAGTGATTCTTTATGCACTGGCTATAAAAATGGAAATGGAGGTATCAGGACCAGTGAAAAAGAAGGTTCCTATTACATGTTTAGAATGGTTCATACATCTACATAACAAAAACCAGATGCATATAATCAACTTTTGCATGGAAAAATAATGACAAACATTAAATTCTCTTAACCATGGTAACAGAACTAAATTTTTTTACAACATTCCACAAGATATCCATTCGTTTCTAGAAATTTTGCAACAAGAAAATAAAAGTCATGTGTAACAAAGTATTATGAAAAGAATTCAAATTACTGTCATATTGGAGCAACTAGCCTCTAACAGAAAATATAAAAAGAAAAATCAAGACACTGAGTGTGCCCAAAGGATTTTCCTTGGAGTGGAAATTTCTATCTGGATCCCTACTTTTGCAAAAATATTTCTTATATATACAAAATTATTTACTCACCAACAAAAAGAAAAATGAAAATGGAAGGGCATACACAATGAAATTTATATCATTTTCCTTAAGGAAAATAAAATCAGAATAAGATGCATGGTCTAACAATTTGGCATCCTCAATCAGCAATGATCATTTTTCCAGCATTTCCGTATGTACCTCGTCAACAAAAAGTAGCCAAAGAACTGACCTCATTTTTTAACACATTTGCATTGGAGTCCCCAGAGAACACACGATGCAGAAACAGGGAAAAATACCAATCAGCAAATCCCAAATCACACATTAGGAATCTCCCAACAAGAATGCACTCCAATGCAAATGCCCATGAAGAATGTTTGCTAACTGAGATTGCACCTCTGCCCAGCAAGACCCTGAAAAGGAAAATCCTAAAAAATATGCTTCATTGTTTCTGCCTTTGTAAAGGAGAGGCAAAGACCCATAAAAAAGGTCACTCTTGGTCAAACAAGCTTTGCAGGGGAGAGCCTGAAATTATTTAGAAGTCAAGAAGACTAGTTTCCTTTTTCCATTCTTATTGAAGTCCCTAAAAGATCCATCCTCATCATTCTTCTATAGTGAAACATGCACAAAAGAAAATACTTTTTTATAACATAGATGCACACAAGTTTTTAGATAACAAGCAATAAGCCCAAGATACACCTTGTCACTGTCCACCTATCAGAAAATCATGTTGAATATGTCACCTTTGAAAAAGGATACCATTTGGAGACAATGCCACATACATTTTTTCTTCCACTGGGCTTTCCTAAAGATTTAAATCCTAATAGATTATAACCGAAATAGATTAATATTACAGAAATAGATTAATAAATCATTAGGGTCATTGTCTGTGTAATTTATTACAGACTGTCAAATAACCTTTGGGAAAGTTATAAAATTAATATGAAAAGATATTTATTTACATATAAATTATTACATCATATAGATTTTAACTTGTATAGGTCCTGTGAGGCAATTTTGGCCTAGTGAGCCTTCCATAATCATGTCAATTCATGAAATAGGCCAAACTAATAGCAAGGCAGATATAGACTTGCATATGAAACCTATGTAAACATAATACAATGAGCCATTATGTCATAGTGATATCTCTATAATTAGTTCATTACAGATCAAAGCTATGACTGTTGAAATGAAACACAACTCTATTTCTCGAGTTTCTCAAGTTTCTTAAGTTGTATGACCTGCATTCCTTTGCTATGCTTGTCTCTAAACTTTCACGACCACATAAAAAACACTAATGTCAACATTCTCCCACTCATTTTAAACTTTCCCAAATATATCTACATTCAAAACCATGTAAAATATTGTCAGATCTTGAGACCATCTTGATCAACGTAGCAATTATGAGTTTCCATGGGGATAGTCACAAGAAATTGGTTTAAATGTTACAAACCATATATGTAATAATATCGAATTAATAAAATCAATCCCAATGCAATTAACAAAATTATTATTTCGAAATAATATTAATTATTTAGTTTAACATTACTGGCATGCCAAGATTGGTCGATTTTTCCCTATTATTTCCTGATTATTGCAGATTGAATCTTTTCAAAGCCCTCACTAATTAATTGTTGATTACAAATTATTTCATCAATGTTCCTAACAGTTGTTTCCCAATTTTATTTATATTATTTATAGATATATATATATAGATAAATATTCCTTCAAAGTTGATCTATTCAAATTTCTTATATGTTCATTTTTCCTTCTCAAGGATGGCATTTGACAGCGGTATCCCTCTTTGGCAATGCATAATCATGATTTTTTGGTTACTCAAAGTAGAAAAAGTATGGGTTCTTAGCTATGACATATCCTTAGTCAATAAAAATATAACTTATTTCACTAACAAATAAGCCCACATATGATACATTGAAAGATGGAAAGGTTGAAACACCATTTTGAAATGTGATTAGAACTCAGGAACTGGGATGCAAAAAGACATTTTAAACACACAAGACAAGAAGGTCCAGAAAGGGTCATGTTATGCAGATAAAAAATGGATGGCTACAAGATGAGTTGACTTGATATCCCATTCCAATTTAAAATTCATATCAGAAGGCAGGCTTGGAATTTGACAATCACCCCTAGATATCTAGCTAAACTTTCATGACAGTTGCAGTTATCACATTTCCATTCATAATATTTTGACGTTTTAAAAAGTCAGTCTGCAAAGAGGCCTATTTTTTCAAGACAACACTTAACCTATATTCAAATCTAGGGTAAAAAGTATGGTCGAGGCCACAATTTAGTAGAGATGACTAGATATGAAAAATCTCCCCTGACTATGCTTTATGGAACCTAACCTGTCAAAACAACCACATTGTAAACGACCACTTCTTTTGGGAAATTCATGGTGGGGCCTCAACATGATCCTTTTGGGAAGACTCATGGTAGTAGTCATCCAAAATGAAAAATAACCCTCATATAGACACGCTTAGAGCCTGATTGGGATCTCAAAGAGCCAGAAAGGTAGCATACTATTGGAATGATATGATCCCTCAAGCTAAATGGAGAATATGGAAAATGAAAATTAGTTGGAAACATTCAAAGACCATTCAAAACTGGGCACCCTTCACAAGTACATTAAAGGAATCTCATATCCATATATTGCAGTGGCTAGATATGATTTGGTGGGGCTATAATATGTAGGGTATGTTCTCGATAAAAGAATCCTACTCAATCATAGTAGATCATGTGAATCTCCCTAGTGACCCAATCTAGATAAAGATACATCCCTAAAACTTATGGCCAAAGGTGTTTAATTTTCTTTCACTGGTATGAAGGAAATTCCTTTTAACATGGGATTAGGTGCTTAGAAAGGGATATATTGGCCTTTCAATATGCCTTATATGTCAAAAACAAAAGGAAAACATGGAGAATATTTTGAAAACTTCCCTAGTTGTTGATACCCAGTGGGGATTGGTAAAAAGCACTTTCATCCATCTAGATCACTTGAGAAAAAATAATATAGAAACCATAGAACAATGTAGAATTTCATTGTTTAAAAGTCCAATTATCAATTGATCATGGGTTCTAGTTATATCATTCCTTCTGTGGAACATATGGAAGGGCCATAATAGAGCCATTTCTAAATATTAAGGACATAAAGCCCAGCTGATTTGGAAATCCACGAAGGCAGACATCCAAGAGACTATTTTGTATGAAATGCTAGTCGAAGAGGAAAATATAGGTAGGAAGCCCCGATTATTGCACTCTTGTACCTTGCCCCATACATGGTGGCATAGAAGCTCCATACATATCCCAAGGGAAGGTGGAATTGACATTGATGTTCATACCTCCACCCGAGAGTTTTTCAAAACTCAATTTTGAGGGAGCTTCTAAGGGAAACCTAGGTCTAGGCGGAAATGAAGGTATACTATGGGACTCACTAGGCTGCCCAGTTGGCCACTTTGCAAGCTCGTGTGGAACCACAACCAACAATTCTTCTAATACCACAACTCTTGTGAAATTCCTCCAATAAGATAGAAGGATAGTGTTACCTAAGATAAAACTCACTGGACACTTGTTGTTGGTGATTAACACTGCTCAAAGAATACTTAATGGAATTTTCACTTTTAGGGTGGTCAAGAGTTGGCACTTAGAGATGTAGATAATTATAATCTGGTAGTCACTACTCCCCTTTCCATATGTGATAGTTACTCACACCATGAGGACAACTGCCAAAGTGGCGGATTGGTTAGAAAATTGGGGAATATCAGAGCATAATCAAGATATTTCGTTAGGATGACCTCTAGATATAATCCCCTATGACTTGGTCCCCCTAGAAGACTTGATCATGAATGAAACTTCATTGCTACTAGGGATGAGAACTAAGGAGGGTACAAGAGAGGATAGACACAATAACTCCCCACGCGGCAAGGGTAATGATAAAACACGGTAGCGGGAGGGTGTCATGAAACTTCTTGATGAAAATTCTTGAGGAAAACTTTGGTATAACAAAAATGAAAGGAAACATGGTGAAATTGTGGGTGATAACGGCTCCATATCTTCCCATGGACCTATCGAAGCTGCGAGTTGTTACTCTAGTGTATGGGAGGAGCCCTTAGCGTGGCAAAGGATTAGGGAAACAAGTGGGCCAATTCTTGTTGTTGTCAGGGGTATAGTCTGGGATCCTAGTTTGTGTAGCTCTTGAATCCATTGAAAATAGGAATCCCAAGTGCAAGTGAAATACATTATCTTACTAGGCCTCCACTGGGTGAAATACTTTTTACCCCAGATCTGCAAATTTTCAGATTGACACTTAAGATAGCGTAGAAGAAAAAATATTGAATTTAAATGGGATAAAACAAGGGAAATACCAATTTGATTCTTCCAGAAGAAGAGAGCATTCTTCCACGATCGATTTCTCTTCAGATCTCCCACAGATTTCGGAACATTGGCTACACTTGAAATATCTCCACCAGCTACTATGGCTTTCGAGCTGTTAATGGACTGTGGCCGCTTTAGGGTTTCTGAGCGTCCATGCTTCTGCAAGAATCTGGAAAAAAGAAAGCATCATAGGGAAGAATGGAATCATGGGAAAGAAGGCATAAAGGTCGAACAAGTGGAATGGGAAAAAGAAATTGAATAGGTCGATTAAGAAAATTTGAATAGGTGGAACAAGTGAAGCGGGAAAAAAAATTTGAATAGGTATAAAATATAAAATTTGGTTTCACATAGTCTTAATTCTAAAATCAATCTACTTTTTAAATTAGACCTTTAAGAAAAAAATCCATATCCTAGTTTCTCAATTAGGAACAATGTTCAAATCAAACACCCTTGTGAAGAAGAATTCTAAGGGGTTTTAATTTTCTCCATTGTATTTTATTTATAAGATTATATCTAATCAATTCTAAATTGTAGACAAAAATGAAAAGTTAACGAAGTAGAAATTTATTTTCTAAACTATGTAGGTTATTTGTATGTTTCCATACATAAAATGGGAACTTTCATTGGGGAGAACATCCACTCATTTACTATGTTCATTCAGGCATGTCAATGATTTTGGCTCTAGGAGGGTTGTATTGTAAGAATGGTAATAATAGTATACATAATGATATGTCACACAATTTTTTTAGTGCATATTCTAATCCTATGCAAACTTTTTAAAATACAAATATTCATATTTAAAGTTCTAATGTTCCATATATTGAACCATTATATGTTATTCCTAATGAATAAGTAAATAATTTATGTCAACATACCTAGACATATGCGCAGGAAATAAATAAGTTGTGCATTAATCCATTACTTTTATTTTGTTAGGTAATGTGAGTTTTGAGATGAGTTACATGCCTAACATGTGATTTGAGTAGCCATGAACCAAGGGCTTTTAAGCCGTCAAAATCACCTAGGGATCGCATCCAACCTAGGCCACACCATCCCTTAACTTGACAAGAATTTTCCCACATAGTTTCGAACCAATGATTTTCTCACCGGTGATTGTATCGTACCCATTATTTGACATTCCGCAAAGCAAAAATCAAATATTTGGATGTATCTTGGATGACTTGTCACATTCCATGACTAGCTTCACACATATTGAATAGGAATTGCATCATTTAATAATTTTTTGGATGGTTTTCATGGCATAGTTTTTAGGGGATTAGGGGTTCGATGAATAGGAGATTAGGGGTTAGAGTTTTAGGGTTTAGCGGTTAGGGGTTAGGACTAGAATAATGATTTAGTGCAAGCTAAGGGGTTAGGGATTGGGGGCTTAGGGGTTAGGGGATCTAGGTACATTTAGGGGTTATGGGAGTAATGATTTAGTAGTGGTTAAGGGATTAGGGATTGGGGTTAGGGAGATCATAATGATTTAGTGGTTAAGGTTTTAGGGATTGGGGGTTAGGGGTTAGGGAATTTAGGTACTAGGTCACAAGTATTGCCTGCTAGGAAGGCTTTCCAAAGACGTTGGCTAGCATCACTATGACACTATTACGGAATTAGAAGGGGAGAGAAAGGCAAAGGCTCAAGTATCATATGAGAGAAAAAATAAATTGGCAAAATTGAGATCAAAAGCAGTGGAGTTAGCTGAAAAGAAGCTTACCCCAGAGATGGATAAGATAAAACTTGACAACATATTGTTCAATTTCCTTGACCCTTTACTAGTTATTCATAAGGAGTATGAATACACCACCGTTAAGGGGTTATAGGTTTAGGGTTTAGGGGTTTAAGGGGTTATAGGTTTAGGTTTTAGGGGGTTAAATGGGTTAGGGGTTTAGGGGGTTAGGGGATTTAGCAGTTAAGGATTTTAGGGGCTAATGGGGTTAGGATTTAGGGGGTTATATGGGTTAGGGGTCTAGAATTAGGGTTTAAGGGGTTAGGGTTAAGGGTTTAATGGTTTAGGGTTTAAGGGGTTAGGGGTTAAGGGTTTATAGGTTTAGGGTTTAGGGGGTTAAATGGGTTAGCGGTTTAGGGGGTTAAATGGATTAGGGGTTAAGGGTTTAGAGGTTTATGGTTTAGGGTTTAAATGGGTTAAGGGTTTAGAGGTTTAGGGGGTTAAATGGATTAGGGGTTGGGAATTAGTGTTTAAGGGGTTAGGGGTTAAGATGATCGTTTCATTGGTCTCTGTTTGTGCACAATAGTTGCTTATTATTTGCGTCTCAATGTAAAAATTTTGTAAGTATTTTTGCTTGTTTCCATGTCTTCTTTATTTATTAATTTATAGTATTTGTTAGCCATTGCTTTACATCTATTGATGAAAATGTTTATTTCAATCAAACTAGATGTATGTTCAATCTCTAATTTCAAACTCAGCCACAATGTTGTCACACAATTTAAGTCTGGAGAATGGCCATCTGATGAAGTCTTAATAACCAGACTGCACCTCATTACTACTCCAAAAAATCTTAAGTTCGAGTGTCCCACATTCATGAGAAATTTGGCTTTTATACTCTTGCTCCACCTGACTGTGTCCTGGAAATACCCTTGTTTATTGCAAAAACATCCTAATATTGTCGACCTTGTCCCTTAACATACCAAGGAAACATATGTGACTGAGAGGAATGGAAAGCACTACAAAGTTGAAGAGAGTACAAAAGACTAATATGGTTTAAGGGATAACCTTGAATAATGTAGCAGTGTTGAGACAACTAAAATTTGTCCCAAACAAATAGTTGATAATGCGAAACCTTCTTCTGTACAAGTCAAGCAATACTACCTTCATGTGAGAGCAAGAAGAGGCCAAGCGACTGATAGGCATAGCTTGGAAGATAGGGTATGGTTCCCTATTTTTGATGAAATATTTGATCTACATTTTGTCTATTGAAGATTAACCATTTTAACCTTGCCAACAAGGTGGAATTAACCCAATCGTAGTTCCCAATATGTCATTATATATATTAAGTCTAGATATATATGAGAAGGAATAATAAATACATAGATTGATAGAGGTGGCGAGACAAGGGGAGTCACATTAAGGGAGAGATGTAGATAAACTGAAGGAGAGGGGAGAGAAGGAATGGAGAGAGAGAGAGAGGGAGAGGAGTGAGAGAGGTAGAGAAGGGTAAGAGAGGGAGATAGTGACACAAAGATGGAAGGGGGGTAGACAGAAGGATAGAGGGAGGGATATAGTGAGAGGATTGGAGGGTAGAGAGAGAGAGAGAGAGAGAGAGAGAGAGAGATTGGGGAAGAGAGAGGGAGGTATAAGGAGAGAAAGGGAGAGAGAAGAAGGACAAGAGATAGGAATTAAGAGAGAGGAACTAGTATCATAGAGGAAATAATATGTGACCAAATTACTCTATATGGATATGGGAGATAGGGGAACCCTACCAGCTACCTACTAAATGTTTAAACCAAATGTGGTGTGAAAATATGTAATGGTAGTCGATTATATGAGGAGAGGATTTTACGAGGAGGCACTCGATTTTAAGGCGGTCACAATTTAGAATTTTTTATACGACCATCCTCACACGACCCAACCCAACCCGACTCGACCTACATGAATGTGTTTCCTTGGGCGGCCTCATGACACGACACGACCTGACTAGATTGGACCCAACCCGACCTGCCTAAACGTGTTTCCTTGGGTGCCCTCACAATATGGCACAACTCGACCTGACCCAACCCGAACGTGTTTCCCTATGCCGCATCACACGACTCGACCCGACCCACCCGAACGCGTAATTTCCCTAGGCGCCCTCATGACATGACCTGACCTGGTCGGACATGTTCTAGCTTGGGCACCCTCACATGACCCAACCTGACCCGACTCTCTCAAACATGTTTCCTTGGGTTCCCTCACGGTACAACATGACCCGACCCGACCCGACCCGAATGCATTTCCTTGGGCGACATTACACAACCCAACCCAACCGTACTCGCCTGAACATCGAAGGCATGAGGGAGAAAATGACAAATGGGTCACATGAACGTGCACAAGGTACATGGGCGGTCACAACTTAGCATTTTTTATATGACCTCCCTCACACGATTTGACCTGAATGATCCAACCCGACCCGACCCGCCTGAACTGTGTGTTTCCTTGGGTGCCCTTACAATATGGCACAAACAGACCTCATGACCTAACCCGAACTTGTTTCCAGCTAATTAGGTGCCATCACATGACTCGACCTAACCCGTATGAACATGTTTCCTTTGGCGGCCTCACACGACACGACTCGACCAGACCCAACTCGACCCAACCCATACGAACGTGTTTCCTTAGGTGGCCTCACATGACATGACCCGACCAGACCCAAATAGACACACCCAAACACGTTTCCTTGGGTGGCCTCACATGGCACAACCTGACTCAACCCAACTCGACTCGACCCTCCTGAACGTGTTTCCTTGGGTGCCCTTATAATATGGCACGAACCAACCTGACCTAACTTAAACTCGTTTCTAGCTAATTGGGCGCCATCACATGACTCGACCCGAACCATACTACGAATGTGTTTCCTTGGGCGGCCTCACATGATAAGACCTGACCAGACCCAACCCAACCCACCCGAACGTGTTTCCTTGAGCGCCATCGCATGACTCGACCCGGCCCATATGAACGTGTTGCCTTGGGTGGCCTCACATGACAAGACCCAACCAGACCCAACCCGACCCGCTCGAACGTGTTTCCTTGAGCATGATCAGTACATGACTCGACCCGACATGTATGAACGTGTTTCCTTGGGTGGCCTCACACGTTGACAAGACCTGACTAGACCCAACCCGACCCGCCCGAACGTGTTTCCTTTAGCGCCATCACACAACTCAACCCGACACGCACGAACATGTTTCCTTGGGTGGCCTCACACGACACAACTCGACCAGACCCAACTCGACCCGACCCGTATGAATGCATTTCTTGGGGTGGCCTCACATGACACGACCTGCACAGACCCAACTCGACACGCTCTAATGTGTTTCCTTGGGCGGCCTCACACGGCACGACCTGACTCGACCTGACCCGCCCGAATCACATGTTTCCTTGGGTGCCCTTACAATACGGCATGAACTGACCTAACCTTATAACCTGAACTCATTTCCAGCTAAGTTGGCACCATCACATGACTCGACTCGACCCATACAAATGTGTTTCCTTGGGCGGCCTCACACGACAAGACCTGACTAGACCCAACTCGACCTGCCCGAACACGTTTCCTTGAGTGCCATCAGTACACGACTCGACCTGACCTGTACGAACGCATTTCCTTGGGCGGCCTCACACGGCACAACCTGACCTGACCTAAAAGGGATAGTTGAATGACCGAACGATGTCACAAGGGAGAAAATGGCAAACAGGCCACTCGAAAGTGCATAAGGCACCAAGGTGGTCACAACTTAGCAAAACCGATACAGGTGCCCTCGAACGTAATAGCGCGACCCGAACGCACTTGGTCGGGTGCCCTCACACGGCGTGACACACCATGCCCGAATCAACGATGCCACAAGGGAGAAAACGACAAATGGGCCACCCGAACGTGCACAAGGCACCCGGGTGGTCACAACTTAGAAAAACTGATACGGGCGCCCTTGAAAAAAATGGCCTGACCAGACCCGAACGCGCTTGGTCGAGAAATTTCACATGGCGCGACATGACGTGCCCAACCGAACGATGCCACAAGGGAGAAAATGGAAAACGGGCCACCCAAACGTGCACAAGGCACCTGGGCGGTCACAACTTAGCAAAATTGATACGGTAGCCCTCGAACGAAATGGCCTAACCTGACCCAAAGGCGCTCGGTCGGGCGACCTCACATGGCATGACATGGCACGCCCGACCGAATGATGCCACAAGGGAGAAAATGGAAAACGGGCCGTCGAAACGTGCAAAAGGCACCCGGGCAGTCACAACTTAGCAAAACTGATACAGGTGCCCTCGAATGAAATGGCCCGACCCGAACACGCTTGGTCGGGTGCCCTCACACGGCACGACATTGCGCGCCTGACCGAACGATGCCACAAGGCTGGAGAAAATGACAAATGGGCCACCCGAACGTGCACAAGTCACCCAGGTGATCACAACTTAACAAAACTGATACAGGCGCCCTCGAACGAAATAGCCCAACCCAAACGTGCCTGGTCAGGAAACCTCACACGATGCAGCACGACGCACCTGACCGAACGATGCCACAAGGGAGAAAAGGGAAAACGGGCCACCCGAACATGCATAAGGCACCTGGGCGATCACAACTTAGCAAAACTGATATGGGCGCCCTCAAATGAAACGACTCGACCCGAACGCGCTCGATCAGGCAACCTCACACGGCGCGACACGACGTGCCCGACCGAATGATGCCACAAGGGATAAAATGGAAAACAGGCCGCCCGAATTTGCACAAGGCACTTGGGCAGTCACAACTTAGCAAAACAGATACGGGTGACCTTGAACGAAACGGCCCGGCCCGAAAGCGCCCGATCAAGCAGCGACCTCATGAGACACGACATGGCGAACGATGCCATAGGGGATAAAATGAAAAATGGGACACCCGAATGTGCACAAGGCATCCGAGCAGTCACAAATTAGCAAAACTGATACGGGCAGGATTTGAAAAATTGATAAAATTTGGGGAAATTTCCGACATTTGGTCAAAAGTGTCGGAACTAAAGTGTCAAAATTTCCGCCAAATTTACTAGTGAGAGCAACTAGCAAACTGGCTGCACGAACGTGCACAGAGCACCCATGTGGTCACAAGTACTTAGCAAATTTGATACAACCTCCCTCAACCGAACCGACCTGACCCAAACGCATTTGGGCGGGCACCCTCAACCGAAATGACCCAACCCGTACGTGTTTGGGCGGGCACCCTCAACCAAATGGACCCTACCTAAATGGGTTTCGGTGGGCACCCTCAAATGAAATGACCCTACCCAAACGATTTTGGTTAGGTGCCCTCAAATGAAATGACACGGCGGGCTATTGAACGAAGGCACAAGGGAGCAAACGACAAACAGGCCGCACGAACGTGCACAAGGCACCTGTGCAGTCAAAACTTAAAAAGTTTTATACGACCACCCTCTAATGAAACCACCATACCCAAACGGGTTTGGGCGGGTTCCCTCAAACAAAACAACACGGTGGACTACCGAACGAAGGCACAAGGGAGAAAACGACAAACAGGTCGCACGAACATGCACAAGGCACCCGTGCGGTCACAACTTAGAAAATTTGATACGACTGCCCTTAAACAAAATGACCTGACCTGAACGTGTTTGGGCGAGTGCCCTCACACGGTGCGACATGGCATGCATGACTGAATGAAGGCACGAGGGAGAAACCAGAAAACAGGTTGCACGAACATGCACAGGGCACCCGTGCAGTCACAAGTACTTAGCAAATTTGATACAACCGCCCTCAACCAAAACGCGTTTGGGCTGGCACCCTCAACCAAAATGACCTGACCCAAATGCGTTTGGGTGGATTCCCTCAACCGAAACGACCTGACTCGAACACGTTTTGGCGGGCACCCTCAATCAAAATGACCCGACCCAAACGGGTTTGGGTGGGTGCCCTCAAATTAAATGACACGGCGCACCTGACTGAAAAAAGGCACAAGGGAGAAAACGACAAACGGGCCACACAAACATGCATAAGACACTTGTGTGGTCACAACTTAGCAAATTTGATACAGCCACCATCAAATGAAGCAACCTGACCCGAACGCGTTTGGGCGGGCGCCCTCACATGGTGCGACACGACGCACATGACCGAATGAAGGCACAAGGGAGAAACCAACAAATAGGCTACACGAATGTGCATAGGGAACCTATGCGGTCACAAGTACTTAGAAAATTTGATACAACCACCCTCAACCGAACCGACCCAACCCAAACACGTTTGGGTGGTCGCCCTCAACCGAAATGACCCAACCCGAACGCATTGGGGTGGACACCCTCAACCAAAATGACCCTACCCAAATAGGTTTTGGCAGACGCCCTCAAATGGAATGACCCTACCTGAATGGGTTTGGGTGGGCGCCCTTAAACAAAATGACACGATGAGCTACTGAACGAAGGCACAAGGGAGAAACTGGAAAACGTGCCATAGGAACATGCACAAGGCACCCATGTGGTCACAACTTAGAAAATTTGATACGACTGCCCTCAAATGAAATGACCCGACCTGAACACGTTTGGGCGGGTGCCCTCACACGGCACACGTGACCGAATGAAGGCACAAGGGAGCAATGCCAAACAGGCCACACGAAATTTTTCTTAAAAATTTTGAAAAAAAAAGAGGATCTTACCAAAGAGGATTGGTTCTTCACTAGGTCAATCCATTAAGCTATTTTTATCTAAGGTTTGTTTCGGCTTTAATGCAACTTATTTGTCAACAAAAGGGATATTTCTTTTGATTAATTCATATGCAATGTGATTCATTATCTACAAAGATTGAATATATTGTGTGAGGGATATATTTTCTACAAAACTATGGACTTTTGTGCGTTGAAAATTGTACGGGATGGAATGAATCTCACTCTTTATAAACCATTTTTCTTAGAAACTTTCCTTCCCAGATCTTGTTACTCCCTCAAGTTTCACTAATGCACGGAAGGCTAAAATCAATTAATGGGTCCTTTGCCCAGTACCTAACATATTTTTCATTGAAATTGCATTATAGAAACAGTTTACAAATCTCTATCACTCTAATAGCTTGTTCATTGACATTATATTATCGAAATAGTTTACAAATCTCTATCACTCAAATAAAAAAATTTGAGCGCTTATTTCTACAGATCTAGGAAGCTACCGATTCTTACATATTTGGATCTCTATTTCAACTGCTTGGACGTTGACAAAAAAATTTCCATCTGATTCAATTTAGGTGATCTATTAATTTACTAATAAAAAGGAAAGACGACACTTCAATTTCTGTTTGATGTACAACCAACATATAGAGTTTAGCCTAATTTTTGGAGTTGCAAAAGCCAATTTCCCTATTTGTTTTTCATTGGTTTTTTTGGAGATCCACTGTGCCAATTTTCTTCGATTTGGCTGATGCTTTATGCTTTCGGGAGTAATTAAACTATACAATCTCCATAACAATGAAGAATCCTATGAGCTACATATAACTATACTACGATGGCAAAAGCTGCATGATCTTGCTAGGTGTTTGATCCCTATCTGCTCACTCGTATTTTATAAATAACCATTCATTTTATAAAAAACCTTTGACCAAAATTTGTTCACCGAAGCGATTAAACCACGATATAAAATGAGAAACTAAATTTTCCTTTACTAGATCAATCACAGAGCTGGTTTCTTAGCTTTTCGTATGGAACATGGTAACTAGAGCTAAGTGTCGCTATTGCGATGTTCAGAGCAAACCATCGGAATTGCGATGGATTGAAGGAAAGCGTCGCAAGACCAACACTTTCC
Source organism: Pinus albicaulis (assembly GCA_034641835.2). Lineage (NCBI taxonomy): Eukaryota > Viridiplantae > Streptophyta > Pinopsida > Pinales > Pinaceae > Pinus > Pinus albicaulis. Next base: position 481,806,960 of record CM076571.1, read on the forward strand.
TCCAATCCGTCGCAATTTCGATGCTTTCCTCCAAACATCGCAATAGCAACACTTAGAGCTAAGTGTTGCTATTGCAACATTTGGAGCAAAGCGTCGGAATTGCGACGGATTGGAGGAAAGCATCGCAAGACCGACACTTTCCTCCAATCTGTCACAATTTCGACACTTTTCTCCAAACGTCGCAATAGTGACACTTAGCTCTAAGTGTCACAAGACCGATACTTATCCTCCAATCCATCGCAATTCCGACGCTTTTCTCCAAACGTCGCAAGATCGACATTTACCTCTAAGTGTCGCAATACCGACACTTGTCTCCAAACTTCGGTATAGTGACAGTTGTGGGTGGGATTTGAAAAATTGATAAAATTTGGGGAAATTTCTGACATTTGGTCAAAAGTGTCAGAACTAAAGTGTCGGAATTTCCGCCAAATGTACTAGTGTAAATTTTCTCATTGTTCGAAGTTCCAATATTTGATTCCTTCAAATAAAATGATGACATTGGTTTGCTTGGAAAAGGAGATGCTCCTGAGAATGTATAAGAGAGTGACTGGTAGCCTGTAGGAATAGACCGACCACCATAGAGGAATGTTCTCGGTGATTCAGAAAACATAAATGACTCACCTGAATGTCTAACTGGGATTTATGACCTATTGGTCTAGTGCAAAAAGGTATTAGGGGTGATGAATATTGAAGACCTACGTTTTGCAGAAAATATATCAATGAAAAATACCAAGTGTCTTGTCTAAAAGGACTGTAAAATATTGATTCACGTTGTCTAAGTTATAAATTTTCTTGAGCTGAAGGGAGAAGGACTTCTTCTTCCACATCAGTGATTTTCTCAATGCTAATAAGACCAGGAGGAATACCTTTTGTAATTCGAATCTTTACTCTGGGTGAATCAAGATAATCAGTGAATCCTAAAGTAGGTTTCGATGTAGCAGGTTCAGTTTCTAGTTCAGAAATTCTAGGTTCTTCAGGTGATAATTCACTTGTTGTAGAAGAAACTTCGGTTAATTCGGAAATGGAAACCGTTTGTGGAGGATTTTCTGCTACTTGCTATTGATCTAGTTTGAAATCAGCATGAAGGATAATATATTATTCTCCTTGTTATGTTAATCCAGTTCTACTGATAACATTGGGTATCAGAGATTTAAGTCCTTCTAGCTGGCTAGGTGTGTACTTAAGGGGTTTCCCTTGAGTTCTGCGTGATCGTCTCGGTAATTTAGCCATGATTAAAACTTTTAACACACACAATCAAAGAAAATTTCAATAAAAATTCCTAAACTTTCTAAGAAACAAACAAATTATCACACACCTATAGAATCTAAGAGATCACATCACATACAAACAGTAGATTCCCGCACTAAAAACACTAGTTGGTGATGAAATCCAACATCGTAATATTTTAATGCAGAAATGGTGGTTGGAACAATTACTCCAACAACCTGCTAAATGAAACATACCGGTGAAATTTTCTCCACTTAACCCATCTCGAGTGAAGATAACCCTCCGGAGATTCCAAGTGAGTCTAGCTGACGTCTGTTCTAGGTACAGTAGGATCTTCCCTCCACCGTCACCTTGGGAAATAATCCTTTATGGCCACTAAGGCCACCAATAGGAACAAATATACCTGGGGGAACAGTCTACGATCTGATACACATGCAAGGGCAGAGTAACAAAGCTCAATCCCCTTGAAGGCTCCTTGACATAATCCAAGTTTTACCGACAAGTGACCCTAGGCTCTTTGACAATGGTCAATCCGAGGTTTACCATTGTTAATACGTGTATATCTGTTATCGTTCCCAATGAGGAAGGATTTATTACCCCACTGATTTGTTTATGATCTCGTGCTTGACTCCTTTAAGAGGAGCTTCCCAGAGCATACATGCTACTATTAGAATTTTCCTACCAGAAGATCGACTAATTGTTTGTTTTTACTGTCTTGGAGAGTTAACTAAAACCTAATCCAAGATGCTAGCCAAAGCTAAATTGGTGGAAAGAGCCCTAGAAAAATAAAAATTTCTAGGTTGATTTTAATTAAGCGTTAATTTTAATTGGTTGTTTTTTAGGACAATGGGTATCAAAGTGAAACTTCAATGGTGTATAATGAACTGACTCCAAAAATAGTAAAATGCATCTATATGAGAAAAAATTCATTCCTTTTCAATGAAATCTATCTAAAAGAAAGAGTTGAGGAATGCAATTGCTTTAAAACTTCAATCCTTCTTTTTTAAAAACAAGAATATATGAAAATAAATCTTTTTCTATGAGAAATCAATGATTAATTTCTCAAAATGAAATCCCTTTTATCGTTCAAGTCTAAAACTACAAATAAAACAGTTTCCAAAAAAAAGTATGATTACTTACAACAAAATTCAAAACTAAAAACACTAATTTTGAACTTTAAAACTCTAAATGTCTAAATTTTAAGACTAAAAACTCTATAAATTTTGAGGATGTTTTGCTCAGTTTGTAATCTAACCAAGAAATTATTTGCTTATCCTAGCAAGGAATCAAAACCATCCAATGGTGGTGTTGAAGTGAGATTCAAGGCTTATTGAACTAAAAGTCTCTTAAGATTTACAAATAAAAAATAAATCTATTTTTTTATAGAAGCAAATTCTTCCATGAAGTCAAAGTCTCAGTAAGGAAATAATGAAATACCAGTGATCTAAGGTATCTCAAAGCTCCTGGTCTTGGAGCAACACAAAGACAAAACAAAAATCACTTGTAAAAAGCAAATCTTTAGAAAATCACTCAAAACTTGGAAATGCTAGAAGAAAATTTCACAAGAGGCTTTTGACAGTGAATACAAGTATAGGTAATCACAAAGAATCTTGTAAGCTAGTACCAGAAAAGAGAATTTTGAGTTTTTCAAAAAATTTCTCAGGGTCCACAGGTTACAAGGTACAAAGGTGTGGTGCCGCATTGTTCACACAAAGAAACTGCGGAGGTGACTGCATTGTTTTGAAAGAAAAAATGCGGAGACCATAAAACTTAAAGAAAAATAAAAAATATCTATTTTTCAAGGATTCTAAGGCTAACTTTCGCAAGCTAGTACGGACTAATCAAAATCAGAAAAAATGGTTTCTAAAGTCAAAATCAAAGAAAACTAAGTTCAAAAGAAAATATCCCCAGCAGAGTTGCCATTTTGTTAGGTGGATAAATCATCCTTGCGGACAAGAAAGATCTCCCTAGTATCACAAGGATAGCTAGAAGCAAACAGGACAAATGTAAACTACTTTCTCTAGATTATATGTAATTTAGAATTTTCTATGATGAAGAAAAGGACCTACCTGTGATCCAATGCTAGTTGATTTCTTCTTTCCCGTCGCTCCAATAAGTCACCTCTTAAGATCTACAAACAAAGACATGGAAGAGAATCAAAAGAACCTACAACATATACTAATTCAAAAATTACAAATATATCTTAATGATCAAGGAATTTAAGAAATAAGTCATTCAAGTAAACACATAAACAAATTATTGAGAGAACAGGATCCAATTGTATTATCTTTAAATAAAAGAAGGATTCTTACAACCATGTTCACCTTGATGTCGTATAGGTCCTTCTGGGGGTCCAGAACAAGTGCTTTCCTTTAGTCTAACAAGACCTTTGACTCTTCGAACTAGCCTTGTTAAACACCATGTTGAACACACACATGGTATGAGAAGAATAAACACACACACACAAGAGACTCAACACACAATGAAGGATAAGCGTGAGGCTTTCTTATTTTCCATTATACAAAGATGTACATTTATAGTACAATGGTGTGACTCTTGGTTTCAAATTCCAAGGTCCCTTGGACTCCATTGTGAATTTTCACATTCCACACCTACCCATGTAGGATTAGGTGTTCCAACATCCCCCCTTAATCCGAAGGGGTATGTGTGAGTCCAAGAAGAGAGTTGTAATAAAAATCTGCAAAGTATGCATGGCAGCACTTGGGCTGAATCAACTCTCTGAAATGTTGGAAAAAAGAGGTGGATTAAGGATGACCACCAACACTGGAACACAAAACTTATTGCAGTTCCCAGAACTCTTCCAAAACTGGCAAGAACGAAACGGGCGCCCTTGAACGAAACGGCCCGGCCTGAATGCGCCCGATCGAGCAGCGACCTCACGCAACGCGACATGGAGAACGATGCCATAGGGGATAAAATGAAAAATGGGCCGCCCGAATGTGCACAAGGCATCCGAGCGGTCACAACTTAGCAAAACTGATACGGGCAGGATTTGAAAAATTGATAAAATTTGGGGAAATTTCCGACATTTGGTCAAAAGTGTCGGAACTAAAGTGTCAAAATTTCCGTCAAATTTACTAGTGAGAGCAACTAGCAAACTGGCTGCACGAACGTGCACAGGGCACCCATCTGGTCACAAGTACTTAGCAAATTTGATACAACTTCCCTCAACCGAACCGACCTGACCCAAACGCATTTGGGCGGGCACCCTCAACCGAAATGATCCAACCCGTACGTGTTTGGGCGGGCGCCCTCAACCAAATCGACCCTACCTGAATGGGTTTCGGCGGGCACCCTCAAATGAAATGACCCTACCCAAACGAGTTTGGTCAGGTGCCCTAAAATGAAACGACACGGCGGGCTATTGAACGAAGGCACAAGGGAGAAAACGACAAACGGGCCGCACGAACGTGCACAAGCACCTCTTCAGTCAAAACTTAAAAAATTTTATACGACCACCCTCTAATGAAACGACCATACCCAAATGGGTTTGGGCAGGTTCCCTCAAAAAAAACAACACAGTGGACTACCGAACGAAGGCATAAGGGAGAAAATGACAAACAGGTCGCACGAACATGCACAAGGCACCCGTGCGGTCACAACTTAGAAAATTTGATACGACTGCCCTCAAACAAAACGACCTAACCTGAACGCATTTGGGCGAGTGCCCTCACACGGTGCGACATGGCATGCATGACTGAATGAAGGCACAAGGGAGAAACCGGAAAACGGGCTGCACGAACATGCACAGGGCACCCGTGCAGTCACAAGTACTTAGCAAATTTGATACAACTGCCCTCAACCGAAACGCGTTTGGGCTGGCACCCTCAACCAAAATGACTTGACCCAAACGCATTTGGGCAGATGCCCTCAACCGAAACGACTTGACTTGAACACGTTTGGACGGGAACCCTCAATCAAAATGACCCGACCCAAACGGGTTTGGGTGGGAGCCCTCAAATTAAATGACACGGCGCGCCTGACTGAACGAAGGCACAAGGGAGAAAACAGAAAACGGGCCACACAAACATGCATAAGGCACTCGTGTGGTCACAACTTAGCAAATTTGATATAGCCACCATCAAACGAAGCAACCTGACCCGAACGCGTTTGGGCGGGCGCCCTCACACGGTCCGACACGATGCGCATGACCGAATGAAGGCACAAGGGAGAAACCAACAAATAGGCTACACGAATGTGCATAGGGCACCTGTGCGGTCACAAGTACTTATAAATTTTGATACAACCACCCTCAACCGAACCGACCCGACCACAACACATTTGGATGGTCGCCCTCAACCGAAATGATCCAACCCGAACGCGTTGGGGCGGACACCCTCAACCAAAATGACCCTACCCGAACAGGTTTTGGCAGACGCCCTCAAATGAAATGACCCTACCTGAATGGGTTTGGGTGGGTTCCCTTAAACAAAATGACACGACGAGCTACTGAACGAAGGCACAAGGGAGAAAGCGACAAACGTGCCATAGGAACATGCACAAGGCACCCGTGTGGTCACAACTTAGAAAATTTGATACGACTACCCTCAAATGAAATGACGTGACCTGAACACGTTTGGGAGGGTGCCCTCACACGGTGTGCATGACCGAATGAAGTCACAAGGGAGAAATGACAAATAGGCCACACGAAATTTTTCTTAAAAATTTTGAAAAAAAAGAGGATCTTACCAAAGAGGATTGGTTCTTCACTAGGTCAATCCATTAAGCTATTTTTATCTAAGGTTTGTTTCGGCTTTAATGCAACTTATTTGTCAACAAAAGAGATACTTCTTTTGATTAATTCATATGCAATGTGATTCATTATCTACAAATATTGAATATATTGTGTGAGGGATATATTTTCTATAAAACTATGGATTTTTGTGCGCTGAAAATTGTATGGGATGGAATGAATCTCACTCCTTATAAACCATTTTTCTTAGAAACTTTCCTTCCCAGATCTTGTTACTCCCTCAAGTTTCACTAATGCAGGGAAGGCTAAAATCAATTAATGGGTCCTTTGCCTAGTACCTAACAGAGTGTTCATTGACATTGCATTATGGAAATAGTTTACAAATCTCTATCACTCTAATAGCTTGTTCATTGACATTATATTATCGAAATAGTTTACAAATCTCTATCACTCAAATAAAAAAATTTGAGTGCTTATTTCTACAGATCTAGGAAGCTACTGATTCTTACATATTTGGATCTCTATTTCAACTTCTTGGACGTTGACAAGAAAATTTCCATCCGATTCAATTTAGGTGATCTATTAATTTACTACTAAAAATGAAAGACGACACTTCAATTTATGTTTGATGTACAACCAACATATAGAGTTTAGCCTAATTTTTGGAGTTGCAAAAGCCAATTGCCCTATTTGTTTTTCATCGGGTTTTTTGGAGATCCACTGTGCCAATTTTCTTCGATTTGGCTGATGCTTTATGCTTTCCGGAGTAATTAAACTATACAATCTCCATAACAATGAAGAATCCTATGAGCTACATATAACTATACTACGATGGAAAAAGCTGCATGATCTTGCTAGGTGTTTGATCCCTATCTGCTCACTCATATTTTATAAATAACCATTCATTTTATAAATAACCTTTGACCAAAATTTGTTCACCGAAGCGATTAACCCACGATATAAAATGAGAAACTAACTTTTCCTTTACTAGATCAATCGCAGAGCTGGTTTCTTAGCTTTTCGTATGGAACATGGTAATTAGAGCTAAGTGTCACTATTGCGATGTTCGGAGCAAACCCTCGGAATTGCGATGGATTGAAGGAAAGCGTCGCAAGACCAACACTTTCCTCCAATCCGTTGCAATTTCGATGCTTTGCTCCAAATGTCACAATAGCAACACTTAGAGCAAAGTGTTGCTATTGCAACGTTTGGAGCAAAGCGTAGGAATTGCGACGGATTGGAGGAAAGTGTCGCAAGACCAACACTTTCCTCCAATCTATCACAATTTCGACACTTTTCTCCAGATGTCGCAATAGTGACACTTAGCTCTAAGTGTCACAAGACCGATACTTTCCTCCAATCCATCGCAATTCTGACGCTTTTCTTCAAACGTCACAAGATCGAGATTTACCTCTAAGTGTCGCAATACCGACACTTGTCTCCAAACGTCGGTATAATGATATTTGTGGGTGGGATTTGAAAATTTGATAAAATTTGGGGAAATTTCTGACATTTGGTCAAAAGTGTCAGAACTAAAGTGTCAGAATTTCCGCCAAATGTACTAGTGTAAATTTTCTCATTGTTCGAAGTTCCAATATTTGATTCATTCAAATCAAATGATGAAATTGGTTTGCTTGGAAAAGGAGATGCTCCTGAGAATGTATAAGAGAGTGACTGATAGCCTGTAGGAATAGACGGACCACCATAGAGGAAAGTTATCGGTGATTCAGAAAACATAAATGACTCACCTGAATGTCTAACTGGGGTTTATGACCTATTCGTCTAGTGCAAAAAGGTATTAGGGGTGATGAATATTAAAGACCTACGTTTTGAAGAAAATCTATCAATGAAGTATACCAAGTGTCTTGTCTAAAAGGACTGTACAATATTGATTCACGTTGTCTAAGTTATAAATTTTCCTGAGCTGAAGGGAGAATGACTTCTTCTTCCACATCAGTGATTTTCTCAATGCTAATAAGACCAGGAGGAATACCTTTTGTAATTCGAATCTTTACTCTGTGTGAATCAGGATAATCAGTGAATTCTAAAGTAGGTTCCGATGTAGCAGGTTCAGTTTCTAGTTCAGAAATTCCAGGTTCTTCAGGTGATAATTCACTTGTTGTAGAAGAAACTTCGGTTAATTTGGAAATGGAAACCGTTTGTGGAGGATTTTCTGCTACTTGCTATTGATCTAGTTCGAAATCAGGATGAAGGATAATATATTATTCTCCTTGTTCTATTAATCCAGTTCTACTGATAACATTGGGTATCAGAGATTTAAGTCCTTCTAGTTGGCTAGGTGTGTGCTCAAGGGGTTTCCCTTGAGTTCTGCCTGATCGTCTCGGTAATTCAGCCATGATTAAAACTTTTAACACACACAATAAAAGAAAATTTGAATAAAAATTCCTAAAGTCGCTAAGAAACAAACAAATTATCACACACCTATAGAATCTAAGAGATCACGCCATAGACAAACAGTAGATTCCCGCACTAAAAACACTAGTTGGTGATGAAATCCAAGATCGTAGTATTTTAATGCAGAAATGGTGGTTGGAACAATTACCCCAACAACCTGCTAAATGAAACAGACCGGTGAAATTTTCTCCACTTAACCCATATCGAGTGAAGATAACCCTCCGGAGAGTCCAAGTGAGTCTAGCCGACGTCTGTTCCAGGTACAGTAGGATCTTCCCTCCACCGTCACCTTGGGAAATAATCCTAGAGTTTATGGCCACTAAGGCCACCAATAGGAACAAATATACCTGGGGGAAAAGTCTACGATCTGATACACATGCAAGGGCAGAGTAACAAAGCTCAATCCCCTTGAAGGCTCCTTGACATAATCCAAGTTTTACCGACAAGTGACCCTAGGCTCCTTGACAATGGTCAATCCGAGGTTTACCATTGTTAATACGTGTATATCTGTTATCGTTCCCAATGAGGAAGGATTTATTACCCCACTGATTTGGTTATGATCTCGTGCTTGACTCCTTTAAGAGGAGCTTCCCAGAGCATACATGCTACTATTAGAATTTCGCTACCACAAGATCGACTAATTGTTTGTTTTTACTGTCTTGGAGAGTTAACTAAAACCTAATCCAAGATGCTAGCCAAAGCTAAATTGGTGGAAAGATCCCTAGAAAAATAAAAATTTCTAGGTTGATTTTAATTAGGCGTTAATTTTAATTGGCTGTTTCTTAGGACAATGGGTATGAAAGTGAAACTTCAATGGTATATAATGAACTGACTCCAAAAACAGTAAAATGCATCTATATGAGAAAAAATTCGTTCCTTTTCAATGAAATCTATCTAAAAGAAAGAGTTGAGGAATGCAATTGCTTTAAAACTTCAATCCTTCTTTTTTAAAAACAATAATATATGAAAATAAATATTTTTCTATGAGAACTCAACGATTAATTTCTCAAAATGAAATCCCTTTTATCGTTCAAGTCTGAAACTACAAATAAAACAGTTTCCAAAAAAAAGTATGATTACTTAAAACAAAATTCAAAACTAAAAACACTAATTTTGAACTTTAAAACTCTAAAGGTCTAAATTTTAAGACTAAAAACTATATAAATTTTGAGGGTGTTTTGCTCAGTTTGTAATCTAACCAAGAAATTCTTTGCTTATCCTAGCAAGGAATCAAAACCATCCAATGGTGGTGTTGAAGTGAGATTCAAGGCTTATTGAACTAAAAGTCTCTTAAGATTTACAAATAAAAAATAAATCTAATTTTTTATAGAAGCAAATTCTGCCATGAAGTCAAAGTCTCAGTAAGAAAATAATGAAATACCAGTGATCTAAGGTATCTCAAAGTTCCTGGTCTTGGAGCAACACAAAGACAAAACAAAAATCACTTGTAAAATGCAAATCTTTAGAAAATCACTCAAAACTTGGAAATTCTAGAAGAAAATTTCACAAGAGGATTTTGACAGTGAATACAAGTATAGGTAATCACAAAGAATCTTGTAAGCTAGTACCAGAAAAGAGAATTTTGAGTTTTTCAAAAATTTTCTCAAGGTCCACAGGTTACAGGGTACAAAGGTGTGGTGCCGCATTGTTCACACAAAGAAACTGCGGAGGTGACCGCATTGTTTTGAAAGAAAAAATGCGGAGACCATAAAAATTAAAGAAAAATAAAAAATATCTACTTTTCAAGGATTCTAAGGCTAATTTTCGCAAACTAGTACAGACTAATCAAAATTAGAAAAAATGGTTTCTAAAGTCAAAATCAAAGAATACTAAGTTCAAAAGAAAATATCCCCAGTGGAGTTGCCATTTTGTTAGGTGGATAAATCATCCTTGCGGACAAGAAAGATCTCCCTAGTATCACAAGGATAGCTAGAAGAAAACAGGACAAATGCAAACTACTTTCTCTAGATTATATGTAATTTAGAATTTTCTATGATGAAGAAAAGGACCTACCTGTGATCCAATGCTAGTTGATTTCTTCTTTCCCGTCGCTCCAATAAGTCACCTCTTTAGATCTACAAACAAAGACATGGAAGAGAATCAAAAGCACCTACAACATATACTAATTCAAAAATTACAAATATATCTTAATGATCAAGGAATTTAAGAAATAAGTCATTCAAGTAAACACATAAACAAATTATTGAGAGAACAGGATCCAATTGTATTATCTTTAAATAAAAGAAGGATTCTTACAACCATGTTCACCTTGATGTCGTATAGGTCCTTCTGGGGGTCCAGAACAAGTGCTTTCCTTTAGTCTAACAAGAACTTTGACTCTTCGAACTAGCCTTGTTAAACACCATGTTGAACACACACATGGTGTATGAGAAGAATAAACACACACACACAAGAGACTCAACACACAATGAAGGATAAGCGTGAGGCTTTCTTATTTTCCATTATACAAAGATGTACATTTATAGTACAATGGTGTGACTCTTGGTTTCAAATTCCAAGGTCACTTGGACTCCATTGTGACTTTTCGCATTCCACACCTACCCATGTAGGATTAGGTGTTCCAACATCCCCCCTTAATCTGAAGGGGTATGTGTGAGTCCAAGAAGAAAGTTGTAATAAAAATCTGCAAAGTATGCATGGCAGCACTTGGGCTGAATCAAATCTCTGAAATGTTGGAAAAAAGAGGTGGATTAAGGATGACCACCAACATTGGAACGCAAAACTTATTGTAGTTCCTGGAACTCTTCCAAATCTGGCAAAAACGAAACGGGCGCCCTTGAACGAAACGGCTCGGCCCGAATGCGCCCGATCGAGCGGCGACCTCACGCGACGCGACATGGCGAACGATGCCATAGGGGATAAAATGAAAAATGGGCCGCCCGAATGTGCACAAGGCATCCGAGCGGTCACAACTTAGCAAAACTGATACGGGCAGGATCTGAAAAATTGATAAAATTTGGGGAAATTTCCGACATTTGGTCAAAAGTGTCGGAACTAAAGTGTCAAAATTTGCGCCAAATTTACTAGTGAGAGCAACTAGAAAACTGGCTACACGAACGTGCATAGGGCACCCATGTGGTCACAAGTACTTAGCAAATTTGATACAACTTCCCTCAACCGAACCGACCTGACCCAAACGCATTTGGGCGGGCACCCTCAACCGAAATGACCCAACCCGTACGTGTTTGGGCGGGGGCCCTCAACCAAATCGACCCTACTTGAATGGGTTTCGGCAGGCGCCCTCAAATGAAATGACCCTACCCAAACGATTTTGGTCAGGTTCCCTCAAATGAAACGACACGGCGGGCTATTGAACGAAGGCACAAGGGAGCAAATGACAAACGGGCCGCACGAACGTGCACAAGGAACTTGTGCGGTCAAAACTTAAAAAAAAAATATACGACCACCCTCTAATGAAACAACCATACCCAAACGGTTTTGGGCGGGTTCCCTCAAACAAAACAACACGGTGGACTACCGAACGAAGGCACAAGGGAGAAAATGACAAACAGGTCGCACGAACATGCACAAGGCACCCGTGCAGTCACAACTTAGAACATTTGATACGACTACCCTCAAACAAAACGACCTGACCTGAACGCGTTGGGGCGAGTGCCCTCACATGGTGTGACATGGCATGCATGACTGAATGAGGGCACAAGGGAGCAACCGGAAAACGAGCTGCACGAACATGCACAGGGCACCCGTGCGGTCACAAGTACTTAGCAAATTTGATACAACCGCCCTCAACCGAAACGCATTTGGGCTGGCACCCTCAACCAAAATGACCTGACCCAAATGCATTTGGGTGGATGCCCTCAACCGAAACGACATGACTCGAACACGTTTGGGCGGGCACCCTCAATCAAAACGACCCGACCCAAACGGGTTTGGGTGGGTGCCCTCAAATTAAATGACACAGCGTGCCTGACTGAACGAAGGCACAAGGGAGAAAATGACAAACAGCCCGCACAAACATGCATAAGGCACTCGTGTGGTCACAACTTAGCAAATTTGATACAGCCACCATCAAACGAAGCAACCTGACCCGAACGCGTTTGGGCAGGCGCCCTCACACGGTGCTACATGACGCGCATGACCGAATGAAGGCACAAGGGAGAAACCAACAAATAGGATACACGAATGTGCATAGGGCACCTGTGCCGTCACAAGTACTTAGAAAATTTGATACAACCACCCTCAACCTAACCGACCCGACCCAAACATGTTTGGGTGGTCGCCGTCAACCGAAATGACCCAACCCGAATGCATTGGGGCGGACACCCTCAACCAAAATGACCCTACCCGAATAGGTTTTGGCGGACGCCCTCAAATGAAATGACCCTACCTGAATGGGTTTGGGTGGGTGCCCTTAAACAAAACGACACAACGATCTACTGAACGAAGGCACAAGGGAGAAAGTGGCAAACGTGCCATAGGAACATGCACAAGGCACCCGTGTGGTCACAACTTAGAAAATTTGATACGACTGCCCTCAAATGAAATGACCCGACCTGAACACGTTTGGGCAGGTGCCCTCAAACGGCGCGTGTGACCAAATGAAGGCACACGGGAGAAATGACAAACAGGCCACACGAAATTTTTCTTAAAATTTTTGAAAAAAAAAGAGGATCTTACCAAAGAGGATTGGTTCTTCACTAGGTCAATCCATTAAGCTATTTTTATCTAAGGTTTGTTTCGGCTTTAATGCAACTTATTTGTCAACAAAAGGGATATTTATTTTTATTAATTCATATGCAATGTGATTCATTATCTACAAAGATTGAATATATTGTGTGAGGGATATATTTTCCACAAAACTATGGATTTTTGTGCGCTGAAAATTGTACGGGATGGAATGAATCTCACTCCTTATAAACCATTTTTCTTAGAAAATTTCCTTCCCAGATCTTGTTACTCTCTCAAGTTTCACTAATGCATGGAAGGCTAAAATCAATTAATGGGTCCTTTGCCCAGTACCTAGCAGATTGTTCATTGACATTGCATTATGAAAATAGTTTACAAATCTCTATCACTCTAATAGCTTGTTCATTGACATTATATTATTGAAATAGTTTACAAATCTCTATCACTCAAATAAAAAAATTTGAGCGCTTATTTCTACAGATCTAGGAAGCTACCGATTCTTACATATTTGGATCTATATTTCAACTGCTTGGACGTTGACAAGAAAATTTCCGTCCAATTCAATTTAGGTGATCTATTAATTTACTACTAAAAATGAAAGACGACACTTCAATTTCTGTTTGATGTACAACCAACATATAGAGTTTAGCCTAATTTTTGGAGTTGCAAAAGCCAATTGCCCTATTTGTTTTTCATCGGGTTTTTTGGAGATCCACTGTGCCAATTTTCTTCGATTTGGCTGATGCTTTATGCTTTTGGGAGTAATTAAACTATACAATCTCCATAACAATGAAGAATCCTATGAGCTACATATAACTATACTACGATGGAAAAAGCTGCATGATCTTGCTAGGTGTTTGATCCCTATCTGCTCACTCATATTTTATAAATAACCATTCATTTTATAAAGAACCTTTCACCAAAAGTTTTTCACCGAAGCGATTAACCCACGATATAAAATGAGAAACTAACTTTTCCGTTACTAGATCAATCGCAGAGCTGGTTTCTTAGCTTTTCGTATGGAACATGGTAACTAGAGCTAAGTGTCGTTATTGCGATGTTCAGAGAAAACCGTCGGAATTGCGATGGATTGAAGGAAAGCGTTGCAAGACCAACACTTTCCTCCAATCCGTCGCAATTTCGATGCTTTGCTCCGAACGTCGCAATAGCAACACTTAGAGCTAAGTGTTGCTATTGCAACGTTTGGAGCAAAGTGTTGGAATTGCGACGGATTGGAAGAAAGCGTCGCAAGACCGACACTTTCCTCCAATCTATCACAATTTCGACACTATTCTCCAAACATCCCAATAGTGACACCTAGCTCTAAGTGTCGCAAGACTGATACTTTCCTCCAATCCATCGAAATTCCGATGCTTTTCTCCAAACATCGCAAGATCGAAATTTACCTCTAAGTGTCGCAATACCGACACTCGTCTCCAAACGTCGGTATAGTGACAGTTGTGGGTGGGATTTGAAAATTTGATAAAATTTGGGGAAATTTCTGACATTTGGTCAAAAGTGTCAGAACTAAAGTGTCGGAATTTCCGCCAAATGTACTAGTGTAAATTTTCTCATTGTTCAAAGTTCCAATATTTGATTCATTCAAATCAAATGATGACATTGGTTTGCTTGGAAAATGAGATGCTCCTGAGAATGTATAAGAGAGTGACTGATAGCCTGTAGGAATAGATGGACCACCATAGAGGAAAGTTCTCGGTGATTAAGAAAACATAAATGACTCACCTAAATGTCTAACTGGGGTTTATGACCTATTGGTCTAGTGCAAAAAGGTATTAGGGGTGATGAATATTGAAGACCTACGTTTTGCAGAAAATCTATCAATGAAGTATACCAAGTGTCTTGTCTAAAAGGACTGTAAAATATTGATTCACGTTGTCTAAGTTATAAATTTTCCTGAGCTGAAGGGAGAAGGACTTCTTCTTCCACATCAGTGATTTTCTCAATGCTAATAAGACCAGGAGGAATACCTTTTGTAATTTAAATCTTTACTCTGGGTGAATCAGGATAATCAGTGAATTCTAAAGTAGGTTCCGATGTAGCAGGTTCAGTTTCTGGTTCAGAAATTCCAGGTTCTTCAGGTGATAATTCACTTGTTGTAGAAGAAACTTCGGTTAATTCGGAAATGGAAACCGTTTGTGGAGGATTTTCTGCTACTTGCTATTGATCTAGTTCGAAATCAGGATGAAGGATAATATATTATTCTCCTTTTTCTGTTAATCCAGTTCTACTAATAACATTGGGTATCAGATATTTAAGTCCTTCTAGCTGGCTAGGTGTGTACTCAAGGGGTTTCCCTTGAGTTCTGCGTGATCGTCTCGGTAATTCAGCCATGATTAAAACTTTTAAAACACACAATCAAAGAAAAATTCAAGAAAAATTCCTAAAGTCGCTAAGAAACAAACAAATTATCACACACCTATAGAATCTAAGAGATCACGCCACAGACAAACAGTAGATTCCCGCACTAAAAACACTAGTTGGTGATGAAATCCAACATCGTAGTATTTTAATGCAGAAATGGTGGTTGGAACAATTACCCCGACAACCTGCTAAATCAAACAGACCGGTGAAATTTTCTCCACTTGACCCATCTCAAGTGAAGATAACCCTCCGGAGAGTCCAAGTGAGTCTAGCCGACGTCTGTTCCAGGTACAGTAGGATCTTCCCTCCACCGTCACCTTGGGAAATAATCCTAGATTTTATGGCCACTAAGGCCACCAATAGGAACAAATATACCTGGGGGAACAGTCTACGATCTGATACACATGCAAGGGCAGAGTAAAAAAGCTCAATCCCCTTGAAGGCTCCTTGACATAATCCAAGTTTTACCGACAAGTGACCCTAGGCTCCTTGACAATGGTCAATCCGAGTTTTACCATTGTTAATACGTGTATATCTGCTATCGTTCCCAATGAGGAAGGATTTATTACCCCACTGATTTGGTTATGATCTCGTGCTTGACTCCTTTAAGAGGAGCTTCCCAGAGCATACATGCTACTATTAGAATTTCCCTACCACAAGATCGACTAATTGTTTGTTTTTACTGTCTTGGAGAGCTAACTAAAACCTAATCCAAGATGCTAGCCAAAGTTAAATTGGTGGAAAGAGCCCTAGAAAAATAAAAATTTCTAGGTTGATTTTAATTAGGCGTTAATTTTAATTGGTTGTTTCTTAGGACAATGGGTATGAAAGTGAAACTTCAATGGTGTATAATGAACTGACTCCAAAAACAGTAAAATGCATCTATATGAGAAAAAATTCATTCCTTTTCAATGAAATCTATCTAAAATAAAGAGTTGAGGAATGCAATTGCTTTAAAACTTCAATCCTTCTTTTTTAAAAACAAGAATATATGAAAATAAATATTTTTCTATGAGAACTCAATGATTAATTTCTCAAAATGAAATCCCTTTTATCGTTCAAGTCTGAAACTACAAATAAAACAGTTTCCAAAAAAAAGTATGATTACTTAAAACAAAATTCAAAACTAAAAACACTAATTTTGAACTTTAAAACTCTAAAGGTCTAAATTTTAAGACTAAAAACTCTATAAATTTTGAGGATGTTTTGCTCAGTTTGTAATCTAACCAAGAAACTATTTGCTTATCCTAGCAAGGAATCAAAACCATCCAATGGTGGTGTTGAAGTGAGATTCAAGGCTTATTGAACTAAAAGTCTCTTGAGATTTACAAATAAAAAATAAATCTAATTTTTTATAGAAGCAAATTCTGCCATGAAGTCAAAGTCTCAGTAAGAAAATAATGAAATACCAGTGATCTAAGGTATCTCAAAGTTCCTGGTCTTGGAGCAACACAAAGACAAAACAAAAATCACTTGTAAAATGCAAATCTTTAGAAAATCACTCAAAACAAATGCTGAAAGAAAATTTCACAAGGGCTTTTGTGGGTGAATACAAGTATAGGTAATCACAAAAGAATCTTGTAAGCTAGTACCATAAAAGAGAATTTTGAGTTTTTCAAAAATTTTCTCAAGGTCCACAGGTTACAGGGTACAAAGGTGTGGTGCCGCATTGTTCACACAAAGAAACTGCGGAGGTGACCGCATTGTTTTGAAAGAAAAAATGCGGAGACCATAAAAATTAAAGAAAAATAAAAAATATCTACTTTTCAGGGATTCTAAGGCTAATTTTTGCAAACTAGTACGGACTAATCAAAATCAGAAAAAATGGTTTCTAAAGTCAAAATCAAAGAATACTAAGTTCAAAAGAAAATATCCCCAGTGGAGTTGCCATTTTGTTAGGTGGATAAATCATCCTTGCGGACAAGAAAGATCTCCCTAGTATCACAAGGATAGCTAGAAGCAAACAGGACAAATGTAAACTACTTTCTCTAGATTATATGTAATTTAGAATTTTCTATGATGAAGAAAAGGACCTACCTGTGATCCAATGCTAGTTGATTTCTTCTTTCCCGTCGCTCCAATAAGTCACCTCTTAAGATTTACAAACAAATACATGGAAGAGAATCAAAAGCACCTCTACCATATACTAATTCAAAAATTACAAATATATCTTAATGATCAAGGAATTTAAGAAATAAGTCATTCAAGTAAACACATAAACAAATTATTGAGAGAACAGGATCCAATTGTATTATCTTTAATTAAAAGAAGGATTCTTTTTACCATGTTCACCTTGATGTCGTATAGGTCCTTCTGGGGGTCCAGAACAAGTGCTTTCCTTTACTCTAACAAGACCTTTGACTCTTCTAACTAGCCTTGTTAAACACCATGTTGAACACACACATGCTGTATGAGAAGAATAAACACACACACACAAGAGACTCAACACACAATGAAGGATAAGCATGAGGCTTTCTTATTTTCCATTATACAAAGATGTACATTTATAGTACAATGGTGTGACTCTTGGTTTCAAATTCCAAGGTCACTTGGACTCCATTGTGACTTTTTACATTCCACACCTACCCATGTAGGATTAGGTGTTCCAACATCCCCCCTTAATCAGAAGGGGTATGTGTGAGTCCAAGAAGAGAGTTGTAATAAAAATTTGCAAAGTATGCATGGTAGCACTTGGGCTGAATCAACTCTCTAAAATGTTGGAAAAAAAAGGTGGATTAAGGATGACCACCAACACTGGAATGCAAAACTTATTACAGTTCCCGTAACTCTTCCAAAACTGGCAAGAAGCTGAAGGCTTCTGCTAGAGGAATTGTACCTCATAAAAAAGGGAGACCTTCAACCTAAAAGAAGGGAGGTCTACTACCTGTGATGGTTTTGGGATTACCAACAACTCTGGAATGCTTGAATCATTTCCTGGAACTCAACCAAAGCTGGCAAGAAGCTGAAGGCTTCTGCTAGAGGAAGTGTTCCTCATATATGAAAGGGAGACCTTCGACCTAAAAGAAGGGAGGTCTACTACCTGTGGTGTTTTTAGGTTATCCACCAACCAAAGATGATGGTTTAAGGTTTTCCACCAACCGAAGGCACGCTCATGGGCATCCATGTCTCTAGCTACATCTCTGAATCTGAAATGACGAATTGTGGCTCAGGCTCGCTTGAACTGTTGTGTCTATGGCTACAACTCTGAACATGGAATGAGAGATTGTGGCTCAGGCTCGCTTGATCTGACATCGAAGCTTGTACATGACCACCATTTCCCCCCCTGTCAGGGACAAGGTGAGATGATGGCGAAAACTCAACTGCAAGTTTGCTCAATATCTGAGAAAAAGTTCTGACATGTGTTTTAAACATCTTCTTGGTTGCTGATGCCCATTTCCAAGAAGCGATCCATCCAAGATGAATCTTTGTTTTTACAGGAGGCTTGTTTCTGAAGCATCTGTCTGAAGAATGAGTGTGCCAACCACAGTGCTTGAATGGATGAAGATCAAAACAACGATCTTTCATATGGCCAACTCGATCACAGTGTTGGCATTTTACAATCTGTTGTGGAAGTGGAACAGGATCTGGAATAGCTGTAGGTGAACTGTCATACATGAATCCGACACTCTGAAATATGATGGGATTGGTGTAGTCTGGAATATGAAAGGACACATCCTTGTCATATCCAAGACTAGTTCGGTGCTTGTTGTGGACAAGCTCTTCCCAAGGTCTGATGATGGGCTTGATAAGTGCAGGCTGAACTGCTACATCTACATGTACATCTGCTCTAGTACAAGGAGGTGAATGTGGATCAACTGCAAATTTATCTTCTTTCTTCTGATGAGAGTCTTTCACAATCTTCTGAACAGAAATAGGTTCAGAATGGTGACTCTTTTGCTGAAGTTTGTCTTGCTGGAGTTGAGATTCCAACTGCAAAAACTCAATCTTCTCATGTGCATCTTGCAAACAACTTTGAATGTTACAAAGAGCATCCTTGCTCATTTTTATCATGTCATCAACATTTGAATGAATGAGGTTATTCAAGAACACTAATGCCTCATTGATTTTAGCCATTTCAATAATTTAGGCTCAAAAAATGAAAGGGTGTCGGCTTCAACCGAAAATGCACTTGTTTACAATGTGATTCAACTTGATTTCAAAAGAATACAAATGACTTCAAAAAATTTCCAAAGTACAAAATCTGCTCCTCAAATGATGGAGGGAAATCAACAATCCAACAACTTAAATTTACACTTCAAGTCTTAATTGCAAATATGAATGAAGAAGCAATACAATACAATATTTCTGCAAAATATTTTGTAACTGTGCAGCTGAAAAACACTATGCAGCTGAAATTTTTCTTCAAATAACTATTTTGCAATGATGGAAAGCTTGTCTTCTCATGTAAAATTCTTTAGAAAATCACCCTCTTATATATGCCACAAATCATAAAATGTCAAATCCGCAATTTTCTCTATATATTCAGTCCATCTGCTCTCATGTCATTTTCTTCATTTCTGCTTTTCATATTCTTTCTCTTTCCTCTCTCTCTCTGCTGTGTTTTTTTTTTTTAATTAATTAAAAAAAAATTATATAGAAAGGGAATTTAATTGGTGGGAAAGTATTATAAGGGGTGGACTTATTATATGAGAAGGGGGGTGGATATTAAAAAATTTAAAAATATATAAAAAACAATGAATTTAAAAGAGATAGGCGGTATTAGTTATATGGGCGGTATTATTCAAATATGGGGGCGGTACTAGTTTTTGTGGGCGTCTGTGTGCAATCGAGCGGGAAAGGGAGAGAATGTCGTGAGAGGGAGTGTTGGGAATGGAGAGTCATATGTGAGAGCTCGTAGGTAGGATGCGGAGGTAGCAGGGTAGACGGAGGGCCGTGAGGAGTGGAGATTGGCGGTGAGGGGGTAAGAGATGTATGTAGGTCGAGGGGAGAGTGATGCGAGGGAGTGGTGAGGAGGATCAGGGTTATGGGTCTGCGCAAGGGGGATGTGTAGGGAGCATAGGGAGCGCCGTAGGTAATGGTGAGTGTTGAGAGGAGCGATAAGGGGAGGGTTTTAAGTTAGCAGAGTTTGCAGGTTGGCTAGGGGCATGTGAGGAATGGCTGGAGCAATAAGGGGAAAACAAGGGGGCGGATTTGTAGATTTGTGTGGAGTTGAGTGCTGTAGGGGAGCGCATGGGTGAGAGCAGTGAGGGGGGTTGCGGTGTGTTGCAGAGTGTGGTAAGGGATAGCGTAGGTAGGGATAGGTGTAGTGCATGGTTTAGTTTAAGAGGTGAGGAGCAGTGAGGCCATAGAGTAGTGGGAGGGAAGGATTGTGCGGTGAGGTGGGGAGAAATGGGCGTAGGGAGTGTAATAGTGAGAGCTGTGGGTTGCAGAAGTGAAGGGGGGGGCCGAAAGGCCAAGATGCAAAGAATTTTTATTTTTATTTTTTATTTTTATTTGAATGACACAACATAGTAGAGTAGAGTAGAAATTTCAGCAAATTTTTACAAAATTTTCAGCAGAAAACTTGCATACTTTCTAGATGTATAGCAGAATCTTGTAAATTTGGAGCAAAAATTAATTTTATCAGTAGTAGAGAATGAGAATGCAGAATTTTCCAGAAAATTTCAGTAGTAAAACCCATAAATCTTTCTCAGGAAATGTGGCATAGTTTCGCCAGTAAAAAGCTCAAAAAATTTTCTAATAAAAACCAGAAACTTCTTCAGAAACCCTGTTTAAACTATTTTCCAGTAGCTCAAAATGGTGAAGAATTTAAAATGTAGAAATTGCAGGAAGAAATCAGCCTTCAGATGCGCAGTGCTGCTCTTCTTCAAAACCAATGCTTGAATGCTGCCAATTTCTAAATGCGGCAAAATGTCTGCTGCAGAAACTATGAGTGCTGCAAAAATGCCAAGAATTTTTGTATATATGCACAGGCCATAAACACAAATGGCTCACTCAATTGGAGCAGGGCCAGTAATCGCCCGCTCTGATACCATGTTAAACACCATGTTGAACACACACATGGTGTATGAGAAGAATAAACACACACACACAAGAGACTCAACACACAATGAAGGATAAGCATGAGGATTTCTTATTTTCCATTATACAAAGATGTACATTTATAGTACAATGGTGTGACTCTTGGTTTCACATTCCAAGGTCACTTGGAATCCATTGTGACTTTTCGCATTCCACACCTACCCATGTAGGATTAGGTGTTCCAACAAGCCTAACTACGAGTATGTAATCGTTCTCGCACCTAGAAAAAGAGTATGTTTCTTCAGAAATTCCCTTCTCTATCGTAGCTACCAAGTACAAAGAAAGTACTAGGTGTATACAAAATGCATAGAAAAGTTTTACATATGTGAGCATGTACCCTTGAGACTGAACCAAAGCTTCAATTTATAGGAGAAGGAAAGTGGTTGCTGCTCCAAAATGGAAGGGATAGAGTCCCCTTATCAAGGGATTAAGTTCCAAAATCCAAGGAATAGGCTCCTTTTATGAAGGAATGAATGTTCATGATAATGGAGGGAGTAAGGCTTCGACTGGATAATGCATTCTAGAAGCTTCTAGCTGAGAGAATATTCGACCAGCTGGCTTTCTAGAATTTACTTTCACCTTCATTTTACCTTTTCTATGGGTCCACATTTTTAATGAAGAAAACATGTGGTCGGCTCCACAATTTCTGGAGCAAAAGAGTGTGATGTCGTAGGTAAGACTAAGGAAAAGTGCGGTACAAATATTTTTATGATTTTTACAAGCTTTTCTCCAAATTAATAACTTGGTTTAGGAACTTTAGGGTTGTAGAATTCTAAGGGAGCATTATATAGGTATTGATGAACCCATATAGACATTAAAATTCCATGGTGACAAAATACTGTGCAACAAGGGAAAAATTCCTTTAAGCTCAATATTCCACCATTCCTTAGTTTGCACGAAGTGTTCAATTTGGACCACCTTCGACCCCACTTTCCACCATTCCTGGACACATCTGACATTGGAGAACAACTCACATGAGAGGAATTAAGCCTAGAAAACATGAAACAATATAAAACTGATTCAATTATGGACACGCAGATAAATAACACCTACTTGTTTGGTATGTGTTATATTATTTACACAAATAGTTGGACACACGGGGGGGCCATAGGGTGGGCAAAATCTTGCCCTTTTCATTACACCAGGTGCAGTGGGGGGGTCACAGGGGCGGGACAGCCTACCCTATTCGTTGTGTTAGGCATAGGGGGGGTCAAAGGGGGGGTGGTAGCCCCCCTATCCAGGGGTTTGCAGGGGGTAGGTATCCCCCTGCACGAGCTCTGGAGAAATGACCTAGGAAATTTTTTTTGGTCCCTATTTGAGACCCACCAATGGTTTTTTGCATTGGTTTGCACATGGTTTTGGGGCATGATGGTTTTTGGCCCTTAGTATTTTGTAGATCCAATCAAGGGAACTATGGTTATCTTCTAATCTAGGCTTAATGTATTGGGGTTTATGAATTCTTCAACATGTATATATATGTGTTGTAAGACTAAAAGGAATATAATGAAAAATCAAGCTGGTCATCCCAGTTTGGGATCTAGGGGAAAAATCTCTATGTATATCTATTTTATTATTTATTCTCTCACTTTTATTTATTTTCTGTTTTAAATAATTCATTTGCAGATAATTTATATACATGGTTAAAACCTACATTTGGTATCAGAGTTGTTTCGGCTTCAAGGGGATGCCTCTGCTGCTAAGGGATTTTTTTCTCAGGCCTGTCGTAGACCCTGTTCCATGTGAGATCTACAAGATCGATTCTTGCGCTGAAATAAGATGATGAGAAGTTGAAAGATATATATTGAGAAATTAAATGGTTAGAGTTTTGAGTTGTGGAAGCTCAATATGGAGGATTTCTTGGTGGATAAAGATCAGTGGAATGCGGTAGATCCAAGTACTAACCAATGAAAATTTTAGATGAATACTAGGTGAAGTTGGATCGGAAGACAAAGAGCATAATATGATTGTGTATCTCAGACTTGGTATTGTTGAATGTATCTAGGGAAGATATGGTGACGACTTTTTGGGTCAATTTATGGATTTTGAACCAATCTAAGTCTCTCGCGAATAAGTTTTCCTCCAGAAAAACCTATATAACCTAAGGATGAAGGATAGAGACTTGGTGACAGAGCATCTAAACGCCTTCAATACTGTAGTAATTTAGTTTTCATCTGTTGATATTAAAATCTCATATGAAGATAAGTGCATCATTTTGCTATGTTCTCTACCAAATTTGTGGGATAGTCTGGTTATTGCAATAGGTAACAATAAAACTACCTTGAATTTTGATGAAATTGTCTTAGCCTTTCTGTCGGAGGAAATGAGATAGAGAAATATGGAGGGCAAGAATGGAGATGCCTTATTTGTAAGAGGGCATCCGAGAACATAAACAAAAATAAGTCTTCAAGTGGGAGATCTAAATCTAGAGGGAGATATAAATCTCCACGAAAGCCTATAAAGGTGTGCTGGAAATTTGGAAAGGAAGGGCACTTCAGAAGTTCTGCAGATCTAAAGCTCCTAAGAAAGGAAAGGGATCTGATGATTCTCCTTCTATAGAGGCAAAAACCACCTCATATGAAGGTGGGGATGTGTATTTGGCTTCTTCTTCAAATACACATGTTGATCATGAGGCATGGTTGATTGACTCAGGTGCATCCTTTCATTTCACTCTCCATAGGGAGTGGTTCTGCAAGTATGAGAAGTATGATGGTGGTGATGTCTTCTTAGGGGATGATAGGAAGGATAGAATCATTGGATGTGGGAAAGTCAAGCTGAAGCTGCAAGGTGGAAGGATTAGAACACTTCCTAGTGTTTTGCGTATTCCTGCATTGGCCAAAAATTGGATTTTTTTAAGAAATATGGATAATGAAAGTGTAAAAATAGTGTTTGAGAAAAATACCTCCAAGATGGATCGGGGAGCACTGGTATTAATATAGGGAGTTCAGATTGAAACTATGTATAAGATTTAAGGTATCATTGTTATTGATGGGTGAAATAGTTCAGTAGTTCCATAAAGTGGAGCAGAAACCCTAGTGGTATTTGGAGAAAAGACCATGATATGGCATCAAAGGCTTGGGGATATTGGAGAAAAGACCATGATATGGCATCAAAGGCTTGGGGATATTGGAGAAAAGGGCCTTCAAATACTGCATGGTAATGGTATGGTAGAAGGTATGTCTAATCTCTCGGGATTTTGATTTATTTGAACATTGTTTATATGGGAAGCAGAATCGGGTGAGTTTTCCTTCAGGTACTAAGAGGATAAACATGATATTAGAGCTTGTGCACAGTGATGTGTTTGAACTTGTGTCGATTCCATAACTAGGAAATTCTATGTACTATGTTTCATTTATATATGACTTCTCAAGGATTACATGGATATATTTCATGAGGAAGAAATCTAAGTCTTTGACAGATTTAAAGAATTTAAGGCTCTGGTGGAAAACTAGATAGAGAAGAAGATAAAGGTGTTGAGGACAAGTAACGATGAAGATTTATGCAAGATGGAATTTGTAGAGTTCTATAAGAAGTGTGGCATAGCAGGGTAGAATACTACTCCATACACACCTAAGAAAAACGGAGTTGCAAAAATAATGAATAGAACGCTGATGGAAAAGGTAAGAATCATGCTGAGTGGTACTGGGTTAGGACAAGAATTCTGGGTAGAGGTAGTGGAGACTGCATGTTACCTAGTTAACAGATCACCTTCATCAACATTAGAGGATAAGACTCCACATGAGGTATAGACTGGTAATAAACCCTCTATTTCACATCTGAGGGTATTTTGATGTGATGCATATGTACATGTTCCAAAAGAGAAAAGGACCATGTTGGATAATAAATCTGAAAGGTGCATCTTTATTAGGTATAAGGATGGTTTAAAAGGTTACAATATTTGGAACCCAGAAACAATGAAGGTTGTGTACAGTCGAGATGTGGAGTTTAGAGAGGTGAAAGATTTTGTTAAACATGAATTCCTACCAAAGGAACCTAAGAAGATAGAGTTTTACCTAAAGGAGGATGACTGAGACTCTAAAATAGAACAAGTTTCAGAAGAGGAAGAGCCACAAACTCCAGTTGTGAGAAGATTAGATCGAGAAAGAAGGCAGCTAGAAAGGTGTAGTCCATCTTATTTATATTCAAAGTTTTCTTTAATTATCACTGATGATGATCCTAGAATTGTCAGGGAGGCAGTGGATTTAGAGGATGGAAAATTATAGGAGGCAATGGTTAAAGAAATGGAATCCTTGCACAAAAATGAGGCATGGGATCTAGTAGAGTTGTCGGCTGGAAGGAAGCCCATCGGGAGAAAATGGGTGTTCAAGAAGAAGATGAATGTAGAAGGCAAGGTGGAGAAATAGAAAGCTCGGTTGGTCTTAAAAGGTTATTCCTAGGTGCCGAGAATTGACTTTGGTGATATTTTTTCTCTTGTTGCCAAGGTTACTTCTATTAGATTAATTTTATCTATTGTTGCTACATTTGATTTTGAGGTAGAACAGATGGTTGTGAAGACAAAATTTCTTCATGGAGATCTAGAAGAGGATATTTACATGAAGAAACCTGAAGGCTTTACGGTGAAGGGTAATAAATAACTGGTATGCAGGCTAAAAAAGTCTCGGTATGGGTTAAAACAGTCGCCAAGGATGTGGTATTAGAAATTTGATACCTATATATGGGGACTTGGATTCACCAAAAGCAAAGAGGATAATTGTGTGTATTTTAAATTAATTGGTGACCATGTTATTTATTTGGTGTTGTATGTGGATAATATGTTGCTGGTTGGAAATGAAAAAGAAATTATCCAATATTTGAAGACCCAATTGTTCTCCAAATTATACATGAAGGATATTGGTGCTACAAACTATATTTTTGGTATGGAAATTAAGAGAGATTGGGAAAAGAGGAAGCACTGGTTAAACCATAGGAATTAGGTCAAGACAATATTGCATAGGTTCAATATGCAGGATAGTAAACGAGTGAAGGTTGATATTATTGTAGGTGTAAATCTATGTGCTGAACAGTGTCCCAAGACACAAGAAGAAGAAGAGGATATGTCCCGTGTTCCATATGCAAGTGCAGTCGGTAGCTTGATGTATGAAATTTTATGTACTAGACCAGACATTGCACATGCAGTAGGAGTATTGAGTAGGTTTATGGCAAAACTATTGGGAATCATGATTGTCGTTAGGCTAAAACCTGTATGTTTTAGTCAATGATCGAATTTCCAGAGATAAAGATCCCCGAGAGGCAGTTAGTTCATGTCGTGAAATACATGGGTAGCATGGGTTTATCCAATTTACAAAAATATCCCCCCCAATGGGAGTCGGGTGAGTATTGAACTCGTGACCTATGCTCTGATATCACTTGTTGGGAATCATAATTTTCGTTAGACCAAAACCTGTGGGTGTTAGTCAACGATCGCATTTCTGAAGATAATGATCCACGAGAAGTGGTTAGTCCATGTCGTAAAACACAGGGGGAGTGTTGGTTTATCCAATTTCAAACAAAAAACAAGGAAGGATAATTGAATAGCAGTGAAGGAGGTTTTCATGCATTTGTGTGGCACTAGTGATTATGGTTTGTGCTACCAGGGAAGACCAGGATTAGACAGAGTTTTGGACATCCCTCATTTTGTTGATGCAGTCTGGGCTAGAGATTTGGACCAAATAAGATCTACAAGAGGGTATGTGTTTAGCCTATTTGGAGGTGCAGTTAGTTGGATGAGTAAAAGACAGTCTATAGTGGCTTTTTCACTTGCAGAGGCAGAATACATGGCAACCACTCATGCAAGGAAGGAAGTAGTTTGGTTGCAGATATTGTGTTCAAGTATGGGGTTAGTGCAATGAGCTATAAAGAGAGACTGTTATAGCCAAAGTGCAATTTTATTGGCTAAGAACCCAGCTTATCATTCAAAGAAAAAGTACATCAATGTTAAATATCACTTTGTGAGAGATATGGTTGAGGATAAAAAGGTGTTGTTGGTAAAGATGGACACTTTGAAGAATGTTGCAGGTGCATTGACGAAGTTTGTGAGCACTTAGAATTTATCTTGGTGTAGAGAAACAATTACTATTGCATGGCTAGACTAATGAAAAAGCTCTCCTGTGGCCCCCTGTGGAAAGAAAACAACAAGTAGGAGAATGTTGGGTATGTGTTATATTCTTTCCACGAATAGTCGCACGCGTGGGGGAGTCACAAGGGGGCATACAGGTTGCCTTTTTCATTGCGCCTGGTGCAGTGGGGGGGTCACAGGGGGGCGGTAGCCCCCCCTATCCATGGGTTTGCAGGGGGTGAGGTAATTCCCCAGGAAAATTGTTTTGGATCCTATTTCAAGTGGGCAGAACTGCCTATGGTTTTGTGCATGGGTTTGCACATGGTTTTGGTGAATGATGGTTTTCGGCCCCTGGTATTTTGTAGAACTGGTCAAGGGAACTACGGTTATCTTCTAATCCAAGATTAATGGATTGGGGTTTATGAATGCTTCGGAATTTATATATATGTTTTGTAACACTAAAAGGAATATAATGAAAAATCAAATTGGTCATCCTGATTTGGGATCCAGGGAAAAATATCTGTGTATATCTATTATTTTTTATGCTCTTGCTATTATTTATTTTCTATTTTTAAGAATTCTTTTGCAGGTAATTTTTGTACAAGGTTAAAACCTACATCGCCAGTAAAAGATCCAGCTATATCGAGTTGTCAAAGAAGGCCAAATTCTTCACCAGGGCAAGTGGTTCATGAGGGACCAGATTCAACGGAAATTTCCTCACATCATGGAGGATCTGCATGAAATGGGGACCATTTCTTCTTAAGGGGGAGGAATGATCCAGGTGGATATTTTTGGCCACCTACCTATTCCACCTACACATCGATTCGGTTTCATTATTTTCCTTATTTATAACAAAATTTACTATGTTTAGCAGTTTTTTTAGGTCCTAAACTTCCAGAGCAATTTTCTAATGGTTTTCAGCCCCTGGTAGGCCCATATCCATAGGCATGGGCTTTCGGAAAAAACTATAATAATCAGATATATATTTCTGACTATATATTGTACATTACAAATGGAGATAATATGACCAAGTTACAACCACAGGAAGTTGGCTTCCCAGCTAACCCCAACGGGGCCCACAAACCCTTGGTTTTCCATCTCCCTAGGTTAGGGGTTTTTTTGTTTAAGATTTTCCCATATTGTTAAATAATAAAAATTCCATTCATCCTCATTGTAAGATCGTTCAGAGGCATGTAGCCGCCACATCTCTTCTCAGAGATAATCTACCATCATCCGAGCTACTTTATTTTACTTTCTATCTGTAAGCATTTTTCAACATTTGATAATAATGAAATGATGTGTTATTCCTATGAAATTTCTGTGTTTATTTTTATTTATGTATTTTATTACGTTCCTGCATAAGTATGGATGAGGAACTGGTCCTAAAAATTCCAACTGATCTTGGGTTTCTTGAAGTTTCTCAAGGAATGGATCAATGCGTTCTCCCTTCTGCATCCTCGTAGATCTCATTTTCTCCTCCAAGAACATCTTCTGCAGCTTGGAAGATCCTTGATACAACATATCCAATGCATCCCACATCTCTTTGGTAGTCACTTTGCTATTGATATGCCATACAACATGATCCCTCACTTCATTGAGGATGAAACGCTTGGCCTTTGCCACATCCTTATTGTAGGCTTTTAATGGACCTACATCCATGGGGATAGCTACCACACCAACGATGAAAGCTTTAATATCATTCTCATATAACATGAATTTGATCTATCATATCCCATAGTTGGAGGCTCTCTTCAACGGATATTGATCTCTCATCCTATTAGTTGTCATCTCAACGGGCAAAAGGCAAGCATCTCCCTCTCTCCTTTGCGCAACTGTTATGCTGGCCTACACACTCCCTAATAGAGTATCTATATATGATCCTCCATGTTACATCCATGGGGATAGCTACCACACCAACGATGAAAGCTTTAATATCATTCTCATATAACATGAATTTGATCTATCATATCCCATAGTTGGAGGCTCTCTTCAACGGATATTGATCTCTCATCCTATTAGTTGTCATCTCAACGGGCAAAAGGCAAGCATCTCCCTCTCTCCTTTGCGCAACTGTTATGCTGGCCTACACACTCCCTAATAGAGTATCTATATATGATCCTCCATGTTGCTACTTGTTACTGAGAAATATAATTACTTGTCTCATAATTCACTCAGGAAGCAATTCCCTCAAAAAGTGTCTTCTTCCTTCTTCTGATGCTTTTTTGTCCCAGCAAATGCTGCAGAAAAACTACATCCCATACAAAATACTCTGCGTTGAATATAATGTTGTGATTCTCCCTTTACCACTGAAAAATAATGAACTATAAATTATTACCTCTTCGTCCACTCACTCAGAGAGAGACTTCCTCGCAAATATTTCCCTTTCTGGTATGGATTGCATAATCACTCAGGGATTCGATCTGCTGCTTATGCAACTATTCGATCTCCCTCTTTCTCTTCAATGCTAAGTTCTTCTGGTCTACTCTCTTGCTTCACTACACTGCTCTGAAACCATGTGAAAATTCCTAAATCTTGAATCTTATTGCAACAACTGGAAAATATTCACCTAATTTTTAATTTTAACTTAAAAATTTATCTGCAGTTTTTTACAGCAAACATTGAATACATCACACTGCAACCTTCACTACATAAAAATTATATGTGAAAACAAAAGCTGAGCAAGAAGAAATAGACACACATATGACGTTGTTATTTTTTGGACAAATTTCCCCGAAAAAACCTAATGTGGGAAAATCAGTGCTGTAGCTGAGGGATTGTATTATTAAGCAGTAGTTTTGAATACAATCTAGGATGCCTTACTGGCCATCCATACAAAGCAAATAAATCACAAATATTTAGCGAAAAATTACCTCACACTAACACTATATATTTGAGACTAACCCAACCCTGAACTATGAAGCCCCATGTTGCATATACACTTCCTTAGCAAAGTCTCTACGTATATCTATGTAACTTTGGCTGGGGACTGTGTCACTCCCTTCGGTTGGTCTTTCTGCTGGCTTCATGATGATATTTTACCTCTCCAGTCTCACACCTCGACTCTCTGGAACTAGATATAACTCATCATCATAAAAATTGTGAATCACTTCAGAGGCTTAGTGTTGCCTCTACGTGGCTCTACACTACCGAGCATGCCCCCTACACGACCTCTTATGCGTCCTCTTTTATTCCTTCTCTGCGATGTATTATCAGCTTAGGAAAAATCTCCAACTGGAACTACATCTACCCCTCACTACGTAGAATCAACTTGAATATCTTTCCGGCTACTTTTCACTGTTCACTTGAGAAATCTATCTCTATACTCTCTCTAATGTTTTTTCCAAATTTCCATCAAGCATTCTCTTATAACCTTCTCATTGAGAAATCAATGTCCCCAATTAAAACATAATGAATGGCTAATATTAACTTGACTTGATCTTCATATTTTTCTAGAAGATTCACAACTAGTTCTATTAATACACTTTAATTATTTTAATTCCATAAATTTAGTCTTAGGCTCCCATTAAAATTAATTAATTTAATAAAACCCCACCTAGGTGGAATTTTCCAAAATTCTTTTTGGGTATTTTGGAACACATGTTTCCAAGCCTCCTTGCAAAATTTGTGACTTAGAGGACATCTGTTTCTACAATAAATTAACAATATTGCACCTCTATTAAGCTATGACTTCCATTTGAAGTGATTTTTGGGTTTCCCTATAATTAATTTTTGCAAAAATATTCAAAGGTTTGACGCTTTTCTCCTTATGATTCCAATAAATCCCTTACGAAAATACTGACAAAAGTTTGAAGAGAAATCTCCTTCGGCAGATCAGTTCTCGATGAAACCCCATAAAAGAGAAACCAATCACTAAGACATGGTTTTGTAGGGGGTTCTATTTAGTCCTAAAATTGATATTTTTATATTCATGTCACATAGATGTTTGGGATAACTTCAGAAAAGGAAGGTGAAAATTAATCTAGGAGCCCCCAAGACATCACTCCATTAGCTTGAATCCATTCCCCCAAGCATGGGTTTGACACCCATTGCATATCTACCTCTGTAATAGTCATTCCATACCATACTTATGCCAACCATCTAGCTAGATACCTATATTTTTTGAATTAATTGATGCTAGAGTATAAATAGGTTGGGGTTTGGATTTTTTCCACTTCGTCCACCGTATACTAGAAATATTGAGTGGATATATATCTTTGGATGTCATTTCCTTCCACTAGTCCAAAATATAATAACTCTACTTCCTCTATATCAAACATAAGGTAAGTAGTTTCTAGATAATCCTAAACACCAGCGTTCCATGTAACCTTATCACTTGTATATCTAGATGACTTGACAACCAGAAATAAAATCTTCCATTGGTAACAAGGGAGGGAGGTCTCTTCACTTAGTGTAACCTAGGATTATGGCATATGTAGGCCAAACCTCACTTGATTGATCCATCTTGAGAGAAATCATTTATCATAGCTTCAAAACCCTTTATTATGACATATTCAAATTTGCAAATCACCAACAGCCATAGACCCCCTACCCCATTGAAAGATATTATTTTCATAAATAAATATATTTACAATACAATGCCAATAAAATATTTAACATGTTAGCACACATATAATAGTCCATAATACTTCTTATTTATTGCATTACATTCTCATATTAAATGTTTAAAAATAAAATGCATGTGTACGATAATATAACACCGTAGTCTAAAAAACCCACATAATAACTTAGAAATTTTGATAAGATTATGAAAAATTATAGCAAAGTTTTTTGAAAATATGGGTTACAGTGGTTAAAATTCAGTATTTTAGGTTCCCTAAGGGTTTTTGATGGTGCTAAATACATTTCCACCATCAAAAATGAAATCCAAACACTCCAACTAAATGATTTTTTGAAATTTATTTTACCGGATTTCGACAAAAAGCTATCGTCCAAGCTAGTCTCTTGCATCAATAGACAACTCCCAATATAACTAAAAAAAATAAATTCACCTGATTATGCTTTACCAGTGCCTTTAAGTAATAAATTACATAGGATAATAAAATTCCAAATAACTTGGTAATAAATCTAAAGCTACTTCAAATACCATATAAGCTGGATAGTTGCATAACTACATAGTTTTTTATGTCTTTGGTAGTTATAATGCTTAAATGAATGTCATCATGATGTCATTATTGAAGAATATTGAGAATAATGTTGACGTTACGAAGTGGAATTCTTCATTACTTAATCCCAAGTCAATATTGTGAGAAACGATCCACTCATCCACATTGAAAAGACAAACTTTGCAATCTCCTTATGTCCCGACGGAAATGTTTCCAACAATTCACATAAAACTTCCCATCCAATGCTTCCATCCACCGCATTGCAAATATATAAAATAAAATTTATGAAACCCTCATAGAATTCCAGTAAAATTATTGGTTAAATTCCATAAACTTTTCCATCTCTTTCCTCTCATCATCCATGTCAAATGCCTTTATTGAAAATGTTTAAAGTTTACACATGACACAACTGTGAATATTCATTTATAATAACGTAAAAAACCCCATCAAACATCTTTAGTTAAGTCACATAATTGGTTTTTCATGCTCACTTATGAGCATAAAACTTTGAAATAACATTGGGGAAACAATCTCAAAGTGAATTGGCACGAAGCTCCATGTTGGCATGATGTGGCTACCATATGCCTTGTATCACTCCATAACCATGCCATGTGTTTCGTATATATCTATGCATTCATAGAATTAGTAACTACATGCCTATTTGACCCATGTCTTCATATTTTTTTCAATGAAAGGAATTTAATAGATCAATCTAAACTCAAAAAATCGACCAGCACAAAATATACCAAGTAATTGCATTTTTCTAGTCAATCTATGGTTCTAAAATCAAGAAATCGACTTGCTAGAAAAGAGAATTTAATATTAATGTAATAGCATTGATTTATGTGATTATGAAATTGTTGACAGTTGAAAATTTCTCGCCAACTGTAAGGGGATATTTCCGGTGCAAAATCTAAATTAGACTCTACATCATTTGATTTGAGGGTCCCACCCAGTATGTAGGCCCGGTTGCCATTAAATTGTTGAAGATGTTTTTTTAGACAGAGAGGGGACTCACTGAGATGGAGAATGCACATATTGTCAACGAACACAAGTCAATGATTGACGAATTCCCTGTGAAACATAATACCATGAATAGAAAAGTGGAACTTAAAGCATGAAACTTATGAAAAGCATTGTTAGCAAAACTTTACCAAGATCATACTTATAACAAGATTCAATTAACAAACGAGAAATGTTCGCAATGGCTAAGTGTTTCATTTATCATCTATGCACATCCCAATAAATATTTAAAGAAAATATCTACAACGTAGTTCATCAACATATCTTTAAGTTAGTGTTAGCGCTCAAGTCTACCTTAGGCTGAAATAAGGTAAAACTCAAGGCAACATCAAACCAAGATTAGCCTTGTAGCTAGCCCTACGAGGACAGGAGAGGGCTCTCTCCGGGTCTATCTCGGCAAAAGGTTTTCAAAAGGGGCTGAGATGACTTATAATGGATACTGATTTTAGGCTAGTAAATAAATGTGGAAAAGGTATTTTGATAAATGACTGAGTTTTCTGGGATGTATGGGACAAAGAACAGCATGAGTAGAGAAATTTAATCAAAGGCACAGAGTATTTCATAAGGCGAGATAGGCATGAGGTTTTAGCAATCAAGTTTGAAATAATATGGGATGAAAAGACTGTTTAAGAAGCTGAAATGGGCATTAACCAATGAATCCTTTTCAGATAGAAGAAGACACACAAAGTCTGAACACTACCTCAAGGCAGAGCAATAACTGAATTCTACCTTTCTTACTCTCAAGCATTCAAACTGAAAACGATTATGAATGGACTATAAAACATAACGAGATACATGCGAAACAGAAGAAGAACATATGCTAAACTTCACACCACAAGAATCTTATAAATCATAGCTGTACCATTCAATTATTTCTCTATCAAAACTGTACAGTGATAGCGCTGGGTTTTTTCCTCCCACACCTTTTTCAGAACTCTCTCCAAATGATTTTCACTATAATAAATAAACTCTACTAAGAGAAAATAGATCGACCCAAAAACAAGGGCGCTGTTTCAATTGAAATTACAAAGATAGAAAAGAGTGATTCATCTATTCTAAAAACAGAACAACGTTACATTTTCCATTTGCAAATTTCTGATGGCCAATTGAAAGACAAAAACTGGAGTGCAGATCCATTTGGATTATTAACTTAAGTCATTAATAGGAGATCGATCCTATTTCTCTGCCCTGGTGAATTTCTTTTGTTCTAAATTCAGGCTTTCCGGTCTCTGACTGCCACTTTACATCTGTCGTTTGAATAAAAACCAAATTTTAAACTAAAATTTCGCCTTTGATAAAGGGAAAAATGAATGATCTCAGCTATAGTTTTTCTAAGCTCGACAATACCTCCATTCACTACCAGCGAGCACATATATATTTGCCGAAAATCCCTGTCTTTTTGTAATATTGACAAGCTCCATGTACTTTGAAGAAAACCATTTTACCTTTATAATAAAGACGCTATTTTACCTTTTGCATCATTTCCTCCTATCGCAACAACATATGCTATGTCTCTTCGTGAGGTTTTCAAAGCTTTATGACCCAATTTAGCAAGCTCCTCTAACTCCGTCGTGGTCAAACCTATATGAGGAATGCCATTCAAGATTGCTATTGTTGCAGGAACAACTCCATTCTCCTTCACAATCATCTCAACTTGCTTTGCAGTCTCAAAATTCTGTGGGTATGGCATACCATGTGAAATTATGGTAGACTCAAGAGAAACTATAGGAAGTCAATCCACAAGAGCACGCTGCACCAAAGGTGAAATTTTGAAATTTGATGGATCAACCTTGTCAACATCACCAGGTGAGCATGAGAAATGGCTGCGAATGTTTGCCACTCTTGAAGTTGCGCCCCACATTCTCCTCACACTCCCATCCTGTTCGCTCATATTGTATTTCTAATTTTAAGCTGAGCTACGATTCTTCCAAGCCCTTTCCTTTGCTGTAAAAGGAAGTTGCAGGTAGACGGGCCCAACTGTTTATTCTGGAGCTCCAAACAGCTAATAAATCAATTGTCAATTTGCAGAATGGAATGAAGAATCTTGGAGCCTCATCAAAGAAAATGCAACTTTTGCTCCAATATAAGAATTATTCTTGACCAATGCAATATTTGCAGCCAGTTCCCCCAGTCATTTACTCGCGCAAGAATGTAAGGGGTTGCAGCATTACCAGTAATATTCTTCTTCATAGTTTCTTTCACAACAATCTGTATGGCAGACTTTATTAAATTCCCAGCTGCTTCACTGGCCTCTGGAATTGGTATTCCAATTATTAGTCCACTTTCCAAGGCCTAGTTTAACATTTGAATAAATTAGTTTAGCACACTCCTCTGGAGAATTGACACGACAAGGCGCCTTGACGCCACTTCTTTGGGTAAAAAATGCTAGAAACTGTTCCCTATTATATGCTGCAACAGTCACTCCTTGTGTCTCCAGGCACTCAAGAGTTCTTGGAATGTCCAAGATTGACTTGACACCCGCACAGACAACAACCACTGGAGTCCTTCCAAGCTCAGTTAAATCAGAGGAGATATCCATTGATATCTCTCCATGTCGATGAACTCCTCCAATACCTCGAGTAACAAAGACATGAATTCCAACCTTCGCAGCAAAAAACATGGTTGCAGAAACTGTGGTAGCACCATTTTTCAAAATTCTTTCCCTACTCTGTTCTGTTCTCCTCCTATTCTGCATATTTATTACACCTGAATTGTAATCAATTTAAAAAATTTAAAATATGGGCCTGATGAAAAGAAAAATCAAAGACGTCTGCTTGTCTTGGGAGAGAGCAGTTTTTCCAGTAAGGCTGAAATATACATTTCCTTGAATTGGATCCCTCTGTCCAAATTACGCCTAATAGACAACTTGAGCTTATTAAATCCAATCCTTTCCAGCAAGGGCACATAAACTTTTACTCGGAGCAAAAGAGTGAATCGACTTAGCAATTTAACGAAAAATTGATGAAATTTGGTCTTTTGATTCTGTGCGTTGCGTCGGCTGCCCAGTGCGCCGCGTAGCATGGGTGCGTCATGCCAGGTTAAAAAATGAACTGTGGATTCTTGCTCTGTGCGTCGCGCTTCATGAATGCGCTGCGCCTCTTTCTTATGCACCGCGCCAGTTTTAAAAACACAGTCGGCCTCTTCAAACACTATCTCCTCCTTCCACAACTAAACTTCGACCTTCAACGAATCTCTTGGATGCAAATGAATTTCATAAATCAAATGAAAATATCTTATAGTAGCAGATATGATTTTTGCTCCACTTTTATGACGTTTTTTTATTTTGGCACTTTGTCATTTAATGAAACTCTATTTTTTTTTTTATTTCGCTTTGTCTCTTTGTGCTGATGATGTTCTTTCTGTTTGTGCTTTTGCAGGGATAGGAGCTGCTAAAGCTGCTGCCATTGAAGAGTTGTACAACTTGAAACAATTTGAAAAATTACATATTTATTACAAAAACACATTTGATGATTTCTTCTTCAAAACAAGGTTTTGAAGAAGAATCAATCTCGCATTATTGACGATGACATTCCTGAAATAAAAAATTACTGAACCTTCCTCTAGCCTGTAGGCATCATTCGACATGTTTGAAGACCAACCACTAGACCTTGACTCTGAAAATGACTATTTTTGACCAAAATAACATTAATGACTGCAAATGACAAGAAATGAACTTTGGTGAATTTGACTCCGATGAAGGACTGACAGGACCATGTCTAACATTGGCTCCAATGGGGATGGTAGCTCCAGCTCCACAAGAACAGAAGATCTTTGGAAGAGCAGACATTTCCTCCTTCCATTGGGCTATGGAGTCCATTATTTGACAAATCGACACAAAACCTTTGACTCATTTGACTGAAACTTTTAACTTAAACTGACTGAATTTAAAACTGAAATGACTGAAATACTGACTCAAATGACTCATGACTCACTTAAAACAAGAATTTACAAAGCTTTTGGAAAAAAGGCAGCAGTCCATCAAGACTTTAAATCATGATGACAACCACTTGCATACTGATGAAATATGTACAATTATGTATAATGAGCTTTCCAATGTAACCAATCAAGCAAATGCCTTCCTGACTAATTCTCCTGATCAGATCTCCTGGTCAACAACAAATACTGGTAACTGGGCATCCAAAAACGTAATTGACCATGATCTCCTTCATCACTGAATACTGCAATAATCACCTTCACTACTGACTGCAACAAATTTGCCATTGATCCTGAAAAACATGAAGATTTTCTTCCTGCTGAAGAAACAAGGTGTCATTTTCTTCTAATTCTGATCTTCCTTCATCATGTATTTCAGTAAAAATATGTTCTTGGGCTTCAAAAAACTCTGAATAGGTAGATGTGCAGATCTCCTCTTGTAAAAACATTTCAACACATGAAACATATGAAGAAGAATCTGAATGGAAATCCTGAATGGTCTGATATTCTATAGTATGAATATTTTGTGGGTCATATTCATATGATATGACAGCCAGATTCTTATTACATTCATCAATCATGAGAAAAGAAATTTCAGCTGATTCTTGATTCTCAAACATGACATTTCTATTATCTACCATAAAATCATCAAGAGAAACAGGGATCTCATCCTGTTGTTCATTCACTGACTGGACCCCATAAAGGTTGTGTTCTAATGGACTGAAAACATTTGGATCCATACCTCTGTCATCTTTATCCCAGATGATCTCAACAGCAGTGTTCTCTTTTATGGGATTCAGCACAAAGTGTTCATGGTCATCACAATCTGAATCTGGATCTAGAATAACTGACTGGACATTATCATAATATGCAATTGAAACTTGAATTCCCTGCATGATGTCTTCTCATGTGGGCAGATCTGAAACGAGACTCTCTCTTTCATCATTTTCAGCCATATGACAATCTTCAACCTGCTGATCTTCATAAGTATCCTCTGATATTTCTGCATGCTGCTGAAATGGGTTTTCATACAATGCTTCCATGATTTCTTCATCCATCAATTCATTATTCCCATAACCATTCTCAAGATCTTCAATGAAATTGTGAACATGGCTACAACAGTTCTGAAATAAATTCAAAGATGGATATGATTCTTTATATCTTTCATAGAATATCATATGAAAATCCTTTAAACAGTAAATAGATGCAGATGGCAAACTTTCATACCATGATCGGGCTTCGTCTTCCAGAGTAGCAATAAACATTTTCATCAAACAGTCTTCAGGAAAATCGATTTTTAATTTATGCACATGAACGTGAAATTTCACCAAATGAAGAGCAGCTTCATTACCTTTCACATTTCTGAACATAGGCAAACTCTGAAGCCAATCTACTTTGGGCATTTTATTTGGAAAACCGGGGATGTGATCTCGGCTCATGGGAGCGTATATTCTTGTGATTCGGTCCATCTTGAAAATCTCACAGCTACTGATCTCCCTGCAGTGAAGTCACCATGAAGGATTGATTGTCTGGATCTTTCAGTGAATGAAGTCGCCAAGTGAATGATTTCAGCCTTGCGGTGTCTAATCGTTTTTCACCATCAACGATCAGATCTGACTATTAGGTATTAGGTTTCCCATACTAGTCATCACCAATCACTTGGGGCACCAGGCTAAGACAGATAAGGCTTCAGTCTGGCTTGCATTATGCTGGTCGTGCTAGGGTTCAGGAGAAACCCTAATTTTTCAAGAAAGTGATCCTATTCCCATTTTACCTAATTCATATCCCTTTGGGGCACATTCTAATAGGAATTGCATGAAATCGACATAAAATCATCGAATATAATTTTCCCTCGAGTTTAGGATTGGTTTCCCTCACCTCAACATGTGCATTAAGGTTTTCAAGGTTTTAGTGAGGCATTAAAAGTCCTACGCACCTGCAAGCCCCATTTCTCTGGCATATGCATTGAAACGAAGTGGATACATGATCCAAGTGGATATCGGTGGGTACCCACCTATTCCATTTGGACTCGCACATCAACACTTTCAGTTCTTCACTTCCAACAACTTACTATTTTTAGCAACTTTTTGGGTGCTACACTCTCGGAGCCGTTTTGGGGCCTTGATGATCCAGGTGGATCTTGGTGGCCTCCCACCTATTCCATTTGAACCCCCACCTTGATGATTAGGGAAAGAATTGAGTTTCATTAGGGTATGGAAAATACTGGCTCTCCTTTGCACCTCTAAAAACCTAAATTATTATGAAGAAGAATCTGACCATGCCTTTAATTAACCTTCACTATCTAGAATTCTTTTCACATAGCGCTTCAAGGAACTTTCCTGAAATCACATCGTCACTGTGGGAAACAAAAAATATTAAATTCATGATTGGTGGTTCCATTAAATGTCTAAATGTGAATTCGATTTCCAAAGTGATGCATGAGCTGATCCATCCATGCAATTTATAACAAATTAATTTGGATTATTTTATGGTTCATGCTCCTGGAATGAATCAATGTTTGTATTTTTATCTATTCATTTATCCCACATGAAAAGTATCACTTTGGTAAACTAACTTTTTAATTTCATCTTCTTTGCATGACACCAAGAAAATGTGGCTTGGATCCACATCCAACGAGTAAAAACTTATACTCGAGGAAAGAAACGAATAGGTCCAAACTCGCAAAATCGCAAGGTCACAAAGCCGCATAGGTCATAAATTCGCAAATTCTCATAGGTCGCAAGGTATCAAATTCACAAAGTTTCATAGGTCTCAAGGTCGCAAATTCACAAAGTTTCATATTAGGTCACAAATTCGCAAAGTCACAAAATTGCATAGGTGAAAAAGTCGCAAAATCATATATATCGCAAAGTCACAAAGTTGCATAGGTCGAAAGTAGCATATGTCCCAAAGTCACAAAGTTACAAATTCGCATAGATCACAAGGTCGCAAAGTCACAGAGGTCACAAAGTTGCAAATTTTCATAGGTCGCAAAGTCACATAGATCGTAAAGTCTCAAAGTCGCATAAGTCACAAATTTGGAAAGTTGCATAGGTCGCAAAGTCACAAGGTCACAAAATCGCAAAGTCTCAAAATCGCATAGGTCGCAAAGTCACAAAGTCGTGTAGGTCCCAAAGTCGCATAGGTCACAAAGTCAAAAAATCGCATAGATTTCAACGTTGCAAAGTCGTAAAGTGGCATAGGTCGCAAGGTCGCAAATTCACATAAGTCGTAAAGTCACATAGGTCGCAAAATCACATAGTCTCAAAGTCTCAAAGTCACATAGGTCGCAAAGTCGCATAGGTTTCAAGGTTGCAAGGTCGCAAGGTAGCAAAGTCGCATAGGTCGCAAGGTAGCAAAGTCGCATAGGTCGCAAACTTGCAAAGTCGCATATCCGCATATGTCGCAAATTCGCAAAGTCACATATTTGCATAGGTCTCATAGGTCAAAAAGTTGCATAGGTCGCAAGGTCGTAAAGTCACAAAGTCGCATAGGTCACAAAGCCGCATAGGTCTTAAAGTCGCAAAGTCGCATAGGTCGCAAAGTTGCATAGATTGCAAAGGTCGCAGGGTCGCAAGGTCACAAGTCCGCAAGGTCGCAAAGTTGCATAGGTTGCAAACTTGCAAATTCGCATATTCGTATAGGTCGCAAAGTTGCATAGTTCAGAAGGTCGTAAAGTCGCAAAGTCGCAAAGTCACAAAGATACATAGGTCGTAAAGTAGTAAACTCACATATGTTGCAAGGTCACATAGTCACATAGGTCGCAAAGTGGCAAAGTCGCATAATCAGAAATTCGCAAAGTCACATAAGTGGCATAGGCCGCAAGGTCACAAAGTCACATAGGTTGTATTGATCACATAGGTCACAAAGGTCGCATTTCACCACTCAGTCACTCCTATAAAAGGGGAAAATCATCATGTTTCAGAGAGGCTTCAATGGTAGTAGACAACATCCTTGTCTCAACCAAAAAATATCTTGAAGCTCCTGATACTCTTCAAAAGAAGGATTGGATTATGACACAAAATGATAAAGTACAACTATGCATGAGAATCCAATCTTGGGACATGTTGGCCAAGGATGTAGAAAACGTCATATCTTCATATCATCATCTCCTCAGTGGGTTATATTAATGGTAGAAGTCCATCAAACTCCTTCCACCAGGTCACTAGCAATACCTAAGGAATGGGGGGGAATTACAATACGAAATTCAAGGATTTCTCGACCAAATCAACCAAGCATCCAGCTCCAATGACTTGCAGGTGACAATAGAGACCATCACGCAGTATGTGGTTTAGCTGGTTAGGGATCACACCAAATTTTCTACCTTGTCAAACTAAGTCAACGCTAAGAAAAACACGCTAATTCCAAATTCCCTTGGGTGCATGCACAGACACTGGGAAGACATGCCTCAACTGGTCACGGTATATAAAACTAAAAAACATGGCAGATATATCTTAGGGAGAATCAAAATATTGACACTCTGGCCTTATCAATCACCAGATCGCATGAGAAATACTATATCTCATTCTTTTGTTGCAAAACATGGTAGCTTAGGGAAAACTAAATCAAAACCTAAGAGACACATGAGGGAGTCCTTGGGTAGCAATTAGCCCTAGGCCACAATCAAACCTAGGTCATAATCAACCCTGGGTTGCAGTATCCCTTAGATCGCAACTTCCCCTAGTTCGCAATCTCCCCTAGGTCACAATATATATTAGGTTGCAACCTCCCTAAGTTGCAATCTCCCTTGAGTCACAATCACCCTTAGGTTGCAACCTCCCTTAGGTCACAACCTCCCTTAGGTCGCAACTTCCCTTGGGTCGCAATCTCCCTTAGGTCGCAATATCTCTTAGGTTGCAACCTCCGCTAAGTCGCAATCTCCCTCAAGTCACAATCTCCCTTAGGTCGTAACTTCTCCTCAGTCGCAAGTAAGCCCAATATTCTAGGAAGACTAAATGTTACGGGAAACCCAGGAATCACCTTGGCCTATATGTACATCTTTTAGCGATTTTGTAAAGGAATTTTGAGTTGTGGACTTTTGAGAGAGACACATTACTTTTATTGAATGGATGCCTCTTGAGTAATACAAAGAAGTGTTATTGGATCTCACTATTGAATTTGATGGAACTCTATTTTGTGGTTATGCTATGAATATGGTCTCTTCGAATGAATAAATGCTTCCTTCAAATATTGGTGCACATTTCTACTCATGTATTCCCTTGTGTTATGAGCTTCCTTGCAACACGTGGATGGATCATGATTGATTTACATGTCGATCAATAGGATTGGAGAATCAGTGACTGTAAAATTGAATTCAACTCGATCAGTTGAATGGTGTTACATAACTTTTGTTTGGACTGTAACTGAAACCACAATCGTTGATCTCACACATGATTTACTATGAAAATCAGAGCGATTTAACAATTTCAAAAAGTATGAGTTTTTTTTAAATTGTAATTTAATTATTATTTTTAAAAGTTATGTAAATATTTGGAAAATTAAGAATTTTTTACATCTCAAACAATTGGTTTCTACTTATTCATTGAAACAACGGATATACTTTGTATACAATGAACATATTGATGATACAGATCGATAAATATTAAGCCTTATCAACCAGAGAAAAAACCTTTAACATAGGCATTTCTCACTCTTGTCATAACATGAAGGTGAAAATATGTCCTCTAGTTTACTTAGATATAAACTCTCATAAATATTTTCAAATTGGAACATATTAAAGAGAATATTTTACATTCTTTAAGGATTATAAAATATATGGTTTTCAAGCTTGTTTAATGAAGAGATCTTCGAATTATCTACAATATGATAAAAAAATGGTTTACTGGATCCATCTCCAAAACAAGATTGATAAATGAAGAGTGAAAGAAAAAGTCAAAAAAGACAAAATTTGTAAGACTTATTTATCTCCGTGATGATGTAATTTAAAAAATCAATTTTATTTTTAAAACAAAATATTATCTACTTCATATATTTGTTATTTAACAATGCTGTAAAATTATATTTGTTCAATTCAATGAGGTTTAATTGAGTTTGTTAATTGTTTAACTAAATTTATTTTTGATTTGGCCAATCATGTGGCCAATATGTTATCAGTTGTTTTTACTTACCAAACACGCCATTCTTTCCGTTTTACTTCAAAGTTCTTCGAAATCCATACATAAGCCACTATTATCATTTCAATTAAATTTTTATGTGATTTACCTACACATACACAGAAGATAACCTCCAACATCAAAATCCATCAATTTTTCTTTCTATCGAAAAGCAAAAGAAAACACTAAAATAACTTCGTGACATGTAAGTAAATGATTATATTTTCCATCCAACAAAAGTAGATATCTTCTCTTTTTTTAAGAGTATTAGATAGAAAATTAAAAAAATCAAGGCCTTTGTTAATGGATAATCAAATAGAGGAGCTTTAATTATTACATAAGTGTGATTAATACTATGGGAGAGACTACCTTTGTTAATGGATAATCAAATAGATGAGCTTTAATTATTACATAAGTGTGATTAATACTATGTGAGAGACTTCCATACCTCTTTGATGGGAGTAAGACATTAAAAGAAAATTTTAGTTCAGGAATTTTTTAATT
Source organism: Pinus albicaulis (assembly GCA_034641835.2). Classification (NCBI taxonomy): domain Eukaryota; kingdom Viridiplantae; phylum Streptophyta; class Pinopsida; order Pinales; family Pinaceae; genus Pinus; species Pinus albicaulis. Next base: position 481,851,156 of record CM076571.1, read on the forward strand.
ATTACATAGGAGTGTATACGAGCGTTTACTAATATGTGAGAGAATTCTATATCTTAATGATGAGAGTAAATAATTAAAATAACAATTTTATAAGATGGAAATTTTTTATTTTATTTTAATTCATTTATGGGAGGACGGTGTTTGAAAATTTTAAAAAAATGAAGTATATTAATTACATTCAATGAGGAGAAAAAAATTGTATATATAAATTATCGTGTAATTTATTTTGGATTTGACGCTAGGTTTCCCATACTAGTCATCACCAATCACTTGGGGCACCAAGCTAAGACAGATAAGGCTTCAGTCTGGCTTGCATTATGCTGGTCATGCTAGGGTTCAGGAGAAACCCTAATTTTTCAAGAAAGTGATCCTATTCCCATTTTACCTAATTCATATCCCTTTGGGGAACATTCTAATAGGCATTGCATGAAATCGAGATAAAATCATCAAATATAATTTTCCCTCGAGTTTAGGATTGGTTTCCCTCACCTCAACATGTGCATTAAGGTTTTCAAGGTTTTAGTGAGGCATTAAAAGTCCTACGCACCTGGAAGCCCCATTTCTCTGGCATATGCATTGAAACGAAGTGGATACATGATCCAAGTGGATATCAGTGGGTACCCACCTATTCCATTTGGACCCGCACATCAACACTTTCAATTCTTCACTTCCAACAACTTACTATTTTTAGCAAGTTTTTGGGTGCTACACTCTCGGAGCCGTTTTGGGGCCTTGATGATCCAGGTGGATATTGGTGGCCACCCACCTATTCCATTTGAACCCCCACCTTGATGATTAGGTAAAGAATTGAGTTTCATTAGGGTATGGAAAAGGTTGGCTCTCCTTTTCACCTCTAAAAACCTAAATTATTATGAAGAAGAATCTGACCATGCCTTTAATTAACCTTCACTATCTAGAATTCTTTTCACATAGTGCTTCAAGGAACTTTCCTGAAATCACATCGTCACTGTGGGAAACAAAAAATATTAAAGTCATGATTGGTGGTTCCATTAAATGTCTAAATGTGAATTTGATTTCCAAAGTGAAGCATGAGTTGATCCATCCATGCAATTTATAACAAATTAATTTGGATTATTTTATGGTTCATGCTCCTGGAGTGAATCAATGTTTGTATTTTTATCTATTCATTTATCCCACATGAAAAGTATCACTTTGGTAAAATAACTTTTTTATTTCATCTTCTTTGCATGACACCAAGAAAATGTGGCTTGGATCCACATCCAACGAGGAAAAACTTATACTCGAGGAAAGAAACGAATAGGTCCAAACTCGCAAAATCGCAAGGTCACAAAGCCACATAGGTCATAAATTCGCAAATTCGCATAGGTCGCAAGGTATCAAATTCACAAAGTTTCAAAGGTCTCAAGGTCTCAAATTCACAAAGTTTCATAGGTCACAAATTCGCAAAGTCACAAAATTGCATAGGTGACAAAGTCGCAAAATCATATATATCGCAAAGTCACAAAGTTGCATAGGTCGAAAGTAGCATATGTCCCAAAGTCACAAAGTCACAAATTTGCATAGATCACAAGGTCGCAAAGTCACAGAGGTCACAAAGTTGAAAATTTGCATAGGTCGCAAAGTCACATAGATCGTAAAGTCTCAAAGTCGCATAGGTCACAAATTTGGAAAGTTGCATAGGTCGCAAAGTCACAAGGTGGCAAAATCGCAAAGTCTCAAAATCGCATAGGTCGCAAAGTCACAAATTCATGTAGGTACCAAAGTTGCATAGGTAACAAAGTCAAAAAATCACATAGGTTTCAACGTTGCAAAGTCATAAAGTGGCATAGGTCGCAAGGTCGCAAATTCACATAAGTCGTAAAGTCGCAAATTCGCATAGGTCGCAAAGTCCTAAAGTCACATAGGTCGCAAAATTGCATAGTCTCAAAGTCGCAAAGTCACATAGGTCGAAAAGTCACATAGGTTTCAAGGTTGCAAGGTCACAAGGTAGCAAAGTCGCATAGGTCGCAAACTTGCAAAGTCGCATATTCGCATAGGTCGCAAATTCGCAAAGTCGCATTTTCGCATAGGTCTCATAGGTCACAAAGTTGCATAGGTCGCAAGGTCGTAAAGTCGCAAAGTCGCATAGGTCGCAAAGCCGCATAGGTCTTAAAGTCGCAAAGTCTCATAGGTCGCAAAGTCGCATAAATTGCAAAGGTCACAAGGTTGCAAGGTCGCAAGTACGCAAGGTCGCAAAGTCGCATAGGTTGCAAACTTGCAAATTCGCATATTCGTATAGTTTGCAAAGTTGCATAGGTCACAAGGTCGCAAAGTCACAAAGTCGCAAAGATACATAGGTCGTAAAGTCATAAACTCACATAGGTTGCAAGGTCACATAGCCACATAGGTCACAAAGTGGCAAAGTCGCATAATCAGAAATTCGCAAAGTCACATAAGTGGCATAGGCCGCAAGGTCACGAAGTCACATAGGTTGCATTGATCACATAGGTCACAAAGGTCACATTTCACCACTCAGTCACTCCTATAAAAGGGGAAAATCATCATGTTTCAGAGAGGCTTCAATGGTAGTAGACAACATCCTTGTCTCAACCAAAAAATATCTTGAAGCTCCTGATACTCTTCAAAAGAAGGATTGGATTATGACACAAAATGATAAAGTACAGCTACGCATGAGAATCCAATCTTGGGACATGTTGGCCAAGGATGTAGACAACGTCATATCTTCATGTCACCATCACCTCAGTGGGTTATATCAATGGTAGAAGTCCATCACACTCCTTCCATCAGGTCACTAGCAAGACCTAAGGAATGGGGGGGAATTACAATACGAAATTCAAGGATTTCTCGACCAAATCAACCAAGCATCCAGCTCCAATGACTTGCAGGTGACAAGAGAGACCATCACGCAGTATGTGGTTGAGCTGGTTAGGGTTCACACCAAATTTTCTACCTTGTCAAACTAAGTCAATGCTAAGAAAAACACGCTAATTCCAAATTCCCTTGGGTGCATGCACAGACACTGGGAAGACATGCCTCAACTGGTCACGATAGATAAAACTAAAAAACATGGCAGATATATCTTAGGGAGAATCAAAATATTGACACTCTGGCCTTATCAATCACCAGATCGCATGAGAAATACTATATCTCATTCTTTTGTTGCAAACCATGGTAGCTTAGGGAAAACTAAATCAAAACCTAAGAGACACATGAGGGAGTCCTTGGTTAGCAATTAGCCCTAGGCCACAATCAAACCTAGGTCATAATCAACCCTGGGTTGCAGTATCCCTTAGATCACAACTTCCCCTAGTTCGCAATCTCCCCTAGGTCACAATATCTCTTAGGTCGCAACCTCCCCTAAGTTGCAATCTCCCTTGAGTCACAATCACCCTCAGGTCGCAACCTCCCTTAGGTCACAACCTCCCTTAGGTCGCCACTTACCTTGGGTCGCAATCTCCCTTAGGTCGCAATATCTCTTAGGTCGCAACCTCCGCTAAGTCGCAATCTCCCTCATGTCACAATCTCCCTTAGGTTGTAACTTCCCCTCAATCGCAAGTAAGCCCAATATTCTAGGAAGACTAAATGTCATGGGAAACCCAGGAGTCACCTCGGCCTATATGTACATCTTTTAGCGATTTTGTAAAGGAATTTTGAGTTGTGGACTTTTGAGAGAGAGACATTACTTTTATTGAATGGATGCCTCTTGAGTAATAAAAAGAAGTGTTATTGGATCTCACTATTGAATTTGATGGAACTCTATTTTGTGGTTATGCTATGAATATGGTCTCTTTGAATGAATAAATGCTTCCTTCAAATATTGGTGCACATTTCTACTCATGTATTCCCTTGTGTTATGAGCTTCCTTGCAACACGTGGATGGTATGTGATGTTCTAACTTAAAGATATGTTGATGAACTGTGTTTTCGATATTTTCTTTAAATATTTATTGGGATGTGCATAGATAATAAATTAAACACTTCGCCATTACGAACTGTTTCTCATTTGTTAAGTGAATCTTGTTATAAGTATGATCTTGGTAAAGTTTTGCTAACAATTATTTTCATAAGTTTCATGGTTTAAATTTCACTTTTCTATTCATGGCATTATGTTTCACAGAGAATTCGTCCATCACTAAATTGTATTTGTTCAACATTTGTGAATTCTCCATCTTAGCGAGTCCCCTCTCTATCTAAGAAAACATCTTCACCATTTTAATGGTAACCGAGCCTACATATTGGATGGGATCCCCAAACCAAACAGTGTAGAGTCTAATTGGGATTCTGCACGAGGGAGATCCCCTTATTGTTGGAGAGACATTTCAACCATCAATAGATTTGGCACTAGAAGGAGGGCCAGATGACATGCTAAGCCCTTGGAGCCTGCATTTTAGTCTCATATCTGTAAATTAATCATCTCAAAATCATCCTCTCTATATGTTTATCGGGTTTATCTATTTGCAAATTCTTAATCCTCGATGAACCTCTCTATCACTTGTCTCAATTACAGTTGGATGGTGAAAATGGAATTTCTGTAACCAAGCACCTTTCTGATTTTCTTGATTTTTTTTAATATTACGAAATTGATGATGAGGAGTTTTTTTGTGTGCTTTTCACCCACACCCTTGGAGGACGCATAAAGAAATGGTGTTACACACTACCAGCAGCTTCCATCCATTTGTTCGAGAAAATCATCAGTGAGCTTCAACAAGCTTTTCACAGGTATGATTTTCAATATGTATTAATAAGGATAAATGAGATGATAATGAAACCTCATGAATCTATAGAGGATTTTTCTATTATATTTTTTCATCGTTGTTTTGAGTTCCCTGAAAGAGATTTCAATTGGGCATATTTAATTGAACGATTTCAACAGTTGGTTTTTTATTCTTTGCAACACCTTCGATATGAAACAAATACTGATCCTTATGGTCGTCATGATAATCCTAAAGCTACTAACTATCAAAATCCAGTCCTGAATATTTTATTTCCCATCTCTCCGAAGCTGGAACAACTTCAAACCTTCAAGGAGGAACTTACTATTTGTGACATTTCTCATCCTCCTCCTGATTTTCTACCTAATGGAGTTATTTTTGCAAATACTTTAAGTGATGAAATATGCTTGCAGGGAAATGAACCATGTTGTATCGCCTCCATATATTTCATACTCCCTGTCAAATCAAGACTCAAAAAGAAGGTTGATCTAACATCTCTCCCTATTAATGAAACCAATCTCGATTCCATTAAAAATAAGCATGGTTATAGTCCTAAATCAAATTCACCTATCGGAAATGACTTTGGATTTGTCTCGAATGAAGTTGATTGTCTTGAAAAATCCATGCGCCATGAATTCCATTCAAGTTCATTGTTCCCTATGGATGACAAAATGTGCGAGATGAAATTCCCGGTACGATTGGTACCCCCTCATCTGAATCATTTCATCCATTATTCCCTTATTAATTTCTTGAGTCTGGCACACCAGTGATTTCTACAAAGAATTCATAACTTTCTTCTACTGGTTTCTGTGGCAGTGATGAACACGAAGGTGATGTTTCACAATCACACTACAAGAATGATGAATCTCTTACTCTCTATCTCTTCCATCCGCAGTCCTTAACCGGTCAAGAAAGAGACTTTATGCCATGAAAATCTTGGGATATTTCTCTCACCATTTCATCCTCATTTTTAATCCAAGAAGAGCCAAATGTACCGGATATTCGACCTGATCAAATTGGTTTCTTCAATGCTTGTAATTTCTCCGAAAATGTATTCACTCACCCCTCTGGTGATTGTCACTCATATCTATCTTTTGATCCTATGAAGCCATCCAAATTTGATTATTTACCTTTCGAAGATTCATGGAATCATCAGGAATTTGAGGCACTTCAAGTTCCACTAATGGTTATATCAGGTTCAAACGATCTTGATGAGACCCCCGAACCAAGTCAAATTAGGGTTTCTGAAATAAGGTTTTCCATGTACCATACTCCTCCCGACATAATCTCGCTAAATGCCAACTCATCTTGGAAAGCCCCTGATTCGAGTGATATTTCCCTAAGCACATATTTAAATCCCCTATCAGTTGATATGCATCAACCTCTATACTCTAATTTATTTGTTGAAGGGAGGACACTAGCCATTGTCTCAAATCTCTTTTATTGTTACCTATCTAGTACATATTGCAGTCAAATACAAGGAGACAATGTTTTAAAATCCAATCACTCAACCTCTCTGTTGCCTAAGATGCTCCTAGTGAATTCATCTCATTCTTGGGAATCTGAAGAATTTAATCTATTGAACGGTCAGTATATGACTGTGAAAACATCTAACAAAATTAATAATATGCTCATTAATAGTATCCTAGTTTCCACAAATAATGACTCGCCAGCTAATCTCACGAAACCTATGAAGTTTGATAGCTCCCTGTTTGAAGGTTCAGAGTTTTTCGAGGGCAGTGAGGCACTGCAACTCTCGCTAATGGTTATGTTAGGTCCTCACATCCTCAAAAAAACCCATGGCCAACTTCAAACTAGGGTTTCTAAAATTAGGGTTTCTCCACTTAAATTCTCTATCATCTTAATTTCACCTGGAAAACACATATTTTCTCCATGTCATAGCATTCATCATTCCCACTCTTATGATAAGGTTGATTCTTTTCTTGAAGGATTTTATCTGACAAATTTCTCTAGAAACAGACAAAATCTTACCTCACTTGCACTATATTTAGGGTTAAACATGAACAAATGTGTGTCATGGCTAGATGATTATAGGTTTCAAGTACATCTTCATGTCTATCAGGATGAGATTGTAGTTCGGCTTGAGAAAAATTTTCCAACATGTTCTCTGGTAAGTAGCCATGGCCTTCTTGTTGTTATACATATTTTTCGATTAAGCTTTGTTGTTGGTGCACAATGTTTTATGTTGGTTCTGATTGCGTACATCCTTGTTCTTGCAGGTTGGGAACTAATGTGATGGTTGCACTGGAAATATGATTTCACATGACCTGACTGCCTCTATGGTTAAATTAGGGTTCGAGGTTTAGGATAGCTAAGGTTTGTTAATTAAATTTTACTTGTTCATGTTGTTATTTAGGGTTTACTTGTTAGGATTTTCTTTATGGTTAAATTATGTCCCCTATATTTTTTTCACTCTAGGTAATTTATTTTTATGCATTACGGTTTTTGTGCTAATTTTCATTTTCTCATTATTGCATGGAATTATTAAAATCACTACACATGTGTTTCATTGTCCTGTATTTGAAATTAGTTGATTTATTTCACGCATAACATTGCATTGCATCATAATCCCTACCCATTGCACTACATCATACATTTTCCTTCTTGCATAGTATACACTTGTTGTTGGCCTAGACTTGCATTTTTTACTTTGTTGCATACCACTCCTTGCACCTTCATTGAACCTGGAGCCTTCAATCCTTTGGTTCCATGACTATATTTCTTACACCTGCTTGCATATGCTCGAAGCCTTGGGGATTTATTTAACCTCTTTGTGCACGCCAAAACCCTAGAGTAGTTTCCCTAGACACCTTGCCCTAATGTTGAAACCCCAACCCTAATGATTGTGTGAGGTTTTGATGGTTACTCCAAGAGTCATCTTCTCTTAGAATTGGTCATCAGTGTCACATCCTAAGCATATTCCCTATGAGTCTAATTCATTAGCTAGGGAAATGTGAACATGTTGCTTGTGGGGAACCCTAATTACTTTGACTGACATATATCCATAACCTAAACCTTGTGCTCAACATGGTTTTAAATATCTTAATGAATTTTTTTCATGTTTCACGTGTTAATTCGAGATGAGGTGGAGGATTGGCATGGGGGAAAACTTAAAAAAATATATATATTTTAGTTTCTGTCAAACAAGAAACAACCTCTCTTTCCTGTAAAATAAGTCAGGATCCCTCATCTTCCCTGGCACAATGAACACCGAGTAATAAATTATAATGTGCACATAAAATAGAATGAGATTAATGAAGGGTAAAGGATTGAGAAAGGCTTCCTGCGTAGAGGGGTAATGCAATGACTCTGTCAGGGTACTAACCGGGCTCGCTAGCAATGGAGAAACGTTTGTGATTTATTCAAGTGCCATTGTTGAGGTGTTATCTAGGCCTACTCGCAACAGAGCAACACCAAAAATGTATTTTAAAATTCTGAATATAATAAGCCCTCTACTTTTTTATTTGCATCATCGTTAACTACTAGCATGCGTAAATTTCTATTTGGATGTTTATTGATCAACAAGGCCTAGCTTAGGAAGAAACGAAAGGCATATCAGTAAATTTCAAAGCAACACGGGAGGTACCCATAGTGCTTGTTCAATATTCCCTTCCATCAGTATCCAGACTCAGACTGTTGTAAGTATTTTCACAAAGATGTTGGATTCTACCAGTGGTTCACCAGTTGTTGTAGCTGCTACAACACCACCCAAAATTTTTGGCATATTCAAAATTTTGAGTCCCCCTCTAATTTCTTAGCCCATTAAAGTTTTGACCTGAGCTTTGGTCAATTAATCTCCCCATGACCTATTCCTACCAAACCCTATCATTGTTCCCATTCATACGATGCACACCCAACCCACTTGTATTGTTGTCTCATGACTGCAGTAGGGTTTCTTGGGTTTGCTGCTACAAAGAGCATTGAGAGTTCCTCCATGGATTTATGATGTGCATGCCTAAAATCAAGAAAAAATTTACACTTGGCAGAAGTTTCTAAAAATAGTGAGAGTCCCTCCTCTCTGAAACTAATAATGGATCCCTATTTTCTATGAATGTTTTTTCACCTTTAAGAATTTTTTTTTCCTTTATCAGGATAATTTCCCTTTTTCAATTTTGTGGAATTGGGAAAATTTTAGGCTCATTTCATTGCGTAGTGAGGGATTGCACAATTTCTAGGCTCACTGTTGGGTTTTCTTCCATGACTGCAAAATTTCTATGTTTGAGCTTGATTTCCATTATGAGTTGCACAAGTTCAACCAACAAGGTTTTTTTCCCTCAAGGATTGTGTAGTTTCTGGAGGCAAGACCAAAAATGTTGAAGATAAAGTATAGAGATTAGCTTATGACTTACAAATATTAGTTAATTGTGAAAAAAAAAAACAGAAGCATAGATGAAATAAATAAGTCTCAATCAAATAACGAATACTTGATAAAAATAAAACATAAGCTCTTGTGGATAGGAAGGAAGGCTCCAAAATTGAAGCATAGGTAAAATTTTAGAGGGTGGTTGTAGCTAGTAAAATAGGTCACCAAGGGGGTATCCCTGGTATGGATTTCCAATTAGAACTCACACTGTTTGGAGTAGGAGCCCTAATCGGGAAACAAGGATGGTTTCCATTATCCATAGAAATTTTTCTTGGCTACAATTATCAACATAATATATTATATAAACGATATTTGGGACAAACAAGTAAATTGACATTGTGATCGATAAAATTGAAATGTGTATAAGGTATTTTCATGAAGGGGAAACCATATAGTGTTCCTCTAAAAGAAAATTAATATTACTATTCTAAAACAAACACCCAAAAGAATGAAAGAATCGTTTATTAACCTACAAATTATTTCATAGTAAAACAAGAATCACAAAATCAAGTAACAATGCACATTCAATAAGATGCAAACCAAAGCCAACGAAACAGTTCATTTTCATTAGTATGTGTTAACATAAGCATATAACGCAAATAATGAAATAATAGTTTCAAAATAATTCACAACATATGCATGAAAATTTTTCAACTCTTAGATATTCATATATTAAGTCAAAGTTGTAATATACCCGATTACAATGCTACCACACAAGCGCAAATAGTGGAACATTAAGTCACTACTTCCTCCTCCAAATAAATATCTTCTATCTTATGCCAAACTAGAGAATCCAAGGAGAAAATTCCGAACTACCAATTATTGAGCTAAGAGGGTATATTTATAACAAATGAGTTGACTCTCCACCTCCCACGTGACCCTTGACCTCCCTCGTGACTCCTAATTTTCTACTACGACTTTTCATATTCCTACATGACCTTTGAGCTTCTACAATACTTTAGAACTTTACTAGTGACTTTTCACACTCCATGTGGGACCCTTGTGTTTCAACACATTTTACGTTTTCACATTTTATAATGTACATAATTGAGTTCCACATGTGATGTTGAAAATAACATTGACACGTGTGGCTTTGTAATGGAACTTTGAGAAGCCATGACTTGGCAAGAGTGACATCAGACTTCATTTCATCAATTAAAATATCTTATCCTTGTTGTAATGACTTTCAATTCTTTATGATTTATATTTTATTCTTATTTATCTTCACCCTCCAAAAGGTATAGATGAGTGTTGGAACCTTCAAATTCTACATGAGTTTTCACCCATTTTTCTTGGTCAAGACTCCTTTATGTCCTTCACAATGGTTCCTCCTTTTGCTCCTTATTCGTAAGTGATATCTTGTATCATCTCATTGATGAATTCCCTTGGGAATCACCCTACCACGTTCAAATGATAACACCTATAGATGAATTCGGCCCATGATAAGCCAACATTAGTCCAGAATTCCTCTATTCTACCTCTACCTACTCACGAAATTTTTTGACTATCATGGGTATGTGTAATGGTTGAGAGGGAGAGGCTTCATTGGGTACATTGCATAGTTACAAGAGGTAAGAAGTGGGATACTATGCACTATAAATGTCCACTACACTAAGTTAAGAGGAAGAGACCAACATGTGTGTGTAAAGCATATGAGGAAGTAATTAGGAGCCTAGAGTCTAAACATTCCCATGAAAGACAAGGTATTTCATAATTCTAATATGCTACAAGTGTCTTAACACTAACTGGAATTGCACCATGAAAATTCCTCGGCATAGTGGGAAGGTCTAGTAGATAAGGGTTGGAGGCTTGTTAACTATAAGTAATCAATGCACAGTGAAGAAGAGGGAAGATCAAGGTACTACACAATCATCTTTAACAAAAACCTATAGGAGACTCCATTTTCCACTAAAATTGCACAATGCATAGTTGACGGAAGGAAAAACAAGTGATTTTGTAGTTGGGCAAGATAGGGAGATAAGGTTGCACAATGTAATTGTGCAATGTCTAATAACTGAACAGGAATCTTAGGGAACTATGTGATAAGGAGTTTGTTGGAAATGTTTTCATTGATGGCAAAGGAGGTAACAGATGCAGAGACAGGAACAGTTGCAAGGAGATGGAAAAGAATAGAGGCAGCAGAGAAGAAGCAGAGGCAGCAGAGAAGAAGCAGAGGCAGCAAAGAAAAAGCAGAGGAAGCAAAGGAAATGAATTGATGTAAAGAGCTATTCAAGGTGCAGAGTAGTGAAGAAGTTTTGCATTACATGAGATTCTGTAATTGGGGGTCTAAATGGGTCTATGATGCTGTAGTGTGCAATTTTGAGGTATGGTGTGTAAATAAACTCTGTGGCGATGTTTTTGTGTCGAATAAATAAACTCTATGGCGAGGGTTATGTGTGGATAGACCATTGAACCCGCAGTGGAACACAAACTGACTATGTGGAATGTATGAGCCGTGATTCTGTGTGGGATTGGAATAAATTGATGCCTACTGAAAGTCATTAGTTATGTGTAGCTATACCTGTAGTTACCAGCAAGATAAATTACGGTGGAAGATTGTGATGAAAGGTGTCGACTCTGTGTAATGGCTCAATCTCTGAAATCTAGTAGCCAATGATGTCGTGGTATTGATTATCCCACGAGTTTCGGGGTTAACAGTTTGATAGAACCTCTGTACATTAAATAGGCAGCAGAACCCGGAGCATTGGAGTGGAATCGAATACGACAATACATTGAAATATAAGCAGGAGAAAGTAAAGTGAAAAGGTGGGTTGAATTATATAACGGAACCGGGAGAGGCGGAACCTTGACCGGAGAACAGTGGAAGGGGTGAAAACCACGAGTGGTTTCACATAGGGCGGATTTCCCATTCCGCACCACCTTTCAACCGTGAGGTGGTTTTACAGATTTCGCAGCGATTCCATTAGGATTTGGCCGCGTGTCCCAAGCGGTTTTGATTAAAATGAAATTTCGCGCGTTAACTATCGAACCAAGAAGCCGAGCGAAATGCACGAGAACCATTGATTCTGAGGAGGGCAATCAGACGGTGTTCAGCTGGCGGAGATGCGCAAAGTTTAATGGAAGAACCCGGATGTTAAGAAAGGTACGACGCATCCGTTTTATTAAATTGTGGGCCCGACGGGGTCATGTATATATATGAAATTGGTTTATAAATGTTATTCGAAGTGATATTAACCTTAATATAAGGTCTGACAGAGCCATGTGTAAATATTTGGTTTATTAAAGTTAGCCGACGCATTATGACGGCATATATGGAGATATATTTATATATGTTTAAGGGGTGAATTGGTGGCGCACTGGTGGTGGTGCATGGTGGAGCCACCACAAAGTGGTGTTTAAGGGGGATCCCATTTCTCCGTACACATCAAATGGGGTGAGGCCCCGTAGTTCATCATAGCCGTTGATCGGCGGTCAACGCGCGATCGTCCAGTCAACTACGGGGGGTGCCTTCCCGCTAACCTCCGCGTTGTTCGACCCCCCGCAATCCGTCGATCTCCAATTAATCTGTGTAATGTATTAAATACAATATAGTTTAAATATTTATCACCGAGGGTTATATGATAAGGTTGATCGTATATATGTATATGTTCGACGCCGGGTTATTTGCATTGATATATATTAAGGTTGCGAGTAATTAAAGAACGCAGTGATATATGTATGTCTTGGAGAGCACATTATTAGAGGATGCATTAAAATAAACCCTTAGATTTATTGATTGTCATCTGAGTGCCAACCGAGAAAATAGCTAGCCTTACTTAATTGAATTTGCCAGCGTAGAATAAGTGCAGAGAGAGAGATTACCCGGGTTGGAATATGATTGAGCATGAAAACTTAAATGCAATTATGGAAAAGGAAAAAGAAGAGGAGAGCATGCAGAGATAAACAGAGATTACAGGTTTGACAGGTATACATTCACAGGCGCACACAATTACAGTGAACCAAGGTATGCAGAACAGGTTCTTAAACAGCAGCAGGAAAAGAAAAATGTAGTAAATCCAAAATCCGGAAAAGGAGCTGAGTGAAATTGAAATATGTAATTAAAATGTGAAAGTAAAAGTTGTAATTATTTTTTTGTGATTCAAAGGCAAGTATCCTAAAGAAAAGACAAAAAACCCACTGTAGCATGAAAAATTGTGCATATTATTACGATTTTAAATTGAGTTGGACAAAGAAACGAGGAGGCAGAAGACCAAGAGGTATGACAATTCATTTCGAATTCCTAGAGCAATACAAACAGTCATGTGAGAATTTCTATATATAATATAAATTTGATAAGCTCGTGGTGAGTGAAAAAGAGAGAGAGCAGATATAGAGAATGCAGAATATCGAAGAATAAAATAGAGAAGATTAAGAGAAGAAGAGCAGATACATAACAGAGCTGATATCTGGAGTAGATCAACAATCATTCAGCTTAACAGCTGTCAGTTGTAGCTGACAAAGATTGAAGCCTCCTGTAGGTTGGTGCCTACAGAAAATTGAAGGGAGTTGGTGCTTCCTTGCAAGTTGTAGCTTGCAGAATTGAGGTTGGAGCCTCCTGTAGGTTGATGCCTGCAGAAAAATAGTGGTGAGAGGGAGTAGGAGCTTGCCTTTGCATCACATCATAATAAGATGTGGTTTTCTCCCGTTATGGGTTTCCACTTATATCTGGTGTCTCTGTGCATGATATTTATGTATTGAATCTGATATGTATCATCTGCTTAATACCTGCAACTCTCATATTAAGTCTACTGCTATATTAAACTAATACTTGATGCTTGAATTTTAAGATTACTGGCACATTAAATTGGATATGAAATGAAGGTGTAAATAGCTTAATGAAAAGTTTTAAAAGATCAGGAATGCATTAAACTGATTCACCCCCCCCCCCCTCTCAGTTTAATTAAAGGTTCAACAATTGGTATCAGAGCCAAGTTCCTTGTATATCAGTCTAACAACTGAAAGGAGATCCTAGGCTCTCAATATGGCAAGTCAAGAAGGAAGCTCAACCAATAAAGCCCATTTCTTTACAGGTGCAAATTATGCCTTTTGGAAAATAAGAATGAAAGATTATATAATGTCTTTAGGATTAGAAGCTTGGGATGCTATGGAAATTGGATATGTCACAAAGTCAACTGATATAGAGAAAGAAACTAAAGAAAGCTTTGTAGCTAATGCAAAAGCAATGAATGCAATCTTAAATGGACTATGTGAAGCTGAGTTTATCAAAATAATGCACAGTAAGACTGCCAAAGATATGTGGGACACTCTAGAGAATATCCATGAGGGAAATAAAAAGGTTAAGACTGCCAAACTTCAAGTACATAGAGCCCAGTTTGAAAATTTAAAAATGAATGGTGATGAAGATGTTGGCAGCTTCTTCTTAAAAGTTGCAGAAATTGTTAACAGTATGAAAGCTCTTGGAGAAACAATACCAAAAGGTATAATTGTACAAAAGATTCTAAGATCTCTTCCATCCAGATTCAATCCCAAGGTGTCTGCAATAGAAGAAACAACTGATTGGGAGACCTTGACCATGAACTAGCTACTAGGAAATCTTACAGCATATGAGATGAGGCTCCCACAGAAGAAGCCAAGCACAAGGGAGGCAGCATTCAAAACAGAAAAGAAGAAAGAAGAAAAGGAAGACATATGCTCCTGCTCTGATGAAGAAGAGGCTAAATTTGTCAAGAAATTGGATAGAGGCTCAGGTAGATAATCAAACTTCCTTTTAAAAGCGAACTTCCGGGAAGAGTTGGAAATTATGTCGCTAAATGTCCTCATAAGAAAGTAAAAAGAGATTTCAAGAACCGTAGAAAGAGACATCAATCAATCGTTAGAAGGAAAGAAATTCTACAGAAATCCTTCCCTTTCTATGCTCGTGAAGATAGCAAGCAGACCGAAGACTCAGATGAACCCTCAAGTGAAGAAGGAACCTCAGAATTTTTATTGATGGCCATAGAAGATCTTGAGGGACTCCTACTAGAAGATGAAGAAGAAGAAGGGGAAGTAGATCTTGAGGGGGAGCTAAGAAGTGCTCTGGAGGAGATTGACAGACTCAAACTAAAATGCAGAAAACAAAAAGAGATTCTCCTAAAATGTGTGAAAGAAGAACAAAATTCAGAAGTCCTCATGCAGCTAAAGGTAAAGCTTGAAGAAGCCAAGAAGATAGAAGATATGTTACTTCAGAAAATCAAAGATAAAACTCGAGAACAAGAGAAGCTGGAAGAAGAAATTCTGTGTCTGAGAAGGAAATTAGAAAGTGCTCAACAGAAAGTTTCTATATACCCTTCTCAAATGACAAGTTCTAGTAAGTTGAATGAAATCTTGGATGCTCAAAGATCTCCTCTAATAAAAACTGGGATAGGCTATGAAGGAGAATCAAGTAAAGGAAAAGAAAAGGAAAACAAAAATATAATTTTTGTGAAAGCAAAGAAGGCTGATGAAGCAGCTCAAATAATTCCTACAAAGGAAGAAACATGTAATGAGAAAGACAGAGACCAGAAGAAACCTCTAATAACAAATATTGTAACAAATACTAAGACAACAGAAAAAAGATCATATATTCCTGATTATATCAAATTTGGAAGCCATCAAAGGAGATTCTTGCCTCCTATGAAGAATGCCACCTGTTATGTCTGCCACAAGCAGGGACACATTGCTGCATATTGTCATGCAAGGAGGAATGATTCAAACCAGCAAAAGATGCAAGCATGGAAGAGACAACCTTACATCAGGTATGCAAGTAATTTCTATGGTTATTGTTTTTAGTGTAAGGATTTTGGCCATAGAATTATTGAATGTAGAAAGTATGGACAAAGACTGATGTTCAATACCTCAAGGAGGTTTATGAGTCAAAGCAATTTTCTTCATGCTCACAATTCTGCAAAAACTATAATCAAATGTTGTATATGCAATCAAGTTGGACATATATCTTCCAAGTGTTCTCTAAAAGGATATAATTCATCACCTCACAAAATATACCAAACAAAAGGGGTCCTCCAGTGGATAAAGAAGGTGAATAAATGTGACTTGGCTTTAACTTCTTAAGATTTTAAGAGTCAATGGTATTTCGACAGTGGCTGCTATAAACACATGACAGGAGACAAAAACAAGTTTTTAACTCTTGACGAAAATAAATCAGGCAATGTCACTTTTGGAAATGACAAATCAGGAAAGATCAAGGGAAAAGGATCAGTCAGCATAGACAATGGCAGAGGAAAGGCACAAGATGTATTATATGTAGATGGTCTGAAAGCAAATTTACTGAGTGTCAGTTAGATGTGTGATAAAGGCTGTGAAGTTCTCTTTAGAGCACAAGATTGTGTAGTCAGATCAAGCACAACAGGAAAAACTCTACTCAAAGGTGTTCGAACAAAGAGTAATGTGTACATAGTGAAAGAGGAGGATGAAGCCTGCCATCTTAGCAAACTCGAAGAGTCATGGTTATGGCATAGGAGATTGGGACATCTCAGCTTTGACCATATCATTAGACTAAGCAAGAAGAAAGCTGTCAGAGATATGCCAAAAATAAAAAGGCCCTCAAACACAATATGAAAATATTGTCAGTTGGGGAAACAAACTCGCACATCCTTTAAATCTAAAGAAAAGTTATCAACAAGAAGACCACTGCAACTTGTGCACATGGATTTGTGTGGACCTGCAAGAACTAAAACACCAAGTGGAGAGTCCTACTTTATGCTGATAATAGATGATTTCTCCAGAATGACATGGGTTGCTTTTCTCAAGAATAAATCGGAAGCTCTGGACAAATTCAAAACATTCAAAGCATTAGCAGAAAATCAGACAGGATGCAAGCTGAAATGCATCAGATCAGACAGAGGAGGTGAATTCACTGATTATGACTTTGTAGACCTATGCAATGAACATGGCATAAAACAACAATTTACTATTGCAGGGACACCTCAGCAGAATGGAGTAGCAGAGAGACAAAACAGATCTGTTCAACAAATTGCCAGAGCCATGATGCAAGAGAATAATATTGCTCAAACCTTCTGGGCAGAAGCAGTGCACACAACAGTACATATCCTTAATAAAGCTCACTTAAGGTCAAGCAGTGACAAGACTCCCTATGAACTATGGCATGGAAAGCCAGCCTCAATCAAACATTTCAGAATCTTTGGAAGCAAGTGTTACATAAAGAATAATGATGAAAATCTTGGCAAATTTGATGCAAGAGCAAATGAAGGGATATTTCTAGGATATGCTTCCAAAAGAAAAGGGTACAGGTGCTACAACAAGACCCTTCGGAAGATAGTTGAAAGTATTGAGTGAGATTTGATGAAGAACTTCCAAACAATAATAGAGATACAGACTGCTGCAGTACATCAAACAAAAATGAAGAAGAAGATCAAAATGATGATGAAACAAGCAAAACATCAGAAGATGCTGGACTGAACTAAAAAAACCCCTCAAGATACACTCAGAAGAACCATCCAGAAGATCAAATCATAGGATACAAGAGTGTAGGAGTGCAAACAAGAAGGCAACTAGCTGAACAGACAGAAGAAGTATACATAGCGATGTTATCACAAATAGAGCCAAAGAAGTTTGAAGAAGCTAGCAAGGAAAAGTATTGGGTAAAAGAAATGAATGAAGAATTGGACCAAATTGAGAAGAACAATACCTGGGAACTAGTTCCTAGACCAACTAAGAAGAATATCATTGGTTCAAAATGGGTATTCAAAAACAAAATGAATGAGCAAGGTCAAGTAATCAGGAATAAAGCTAGGTTGGTCTGCAAAGGATACTCACAAATAGAAGGACTTGATTATGATGAAACATTTTCCCCTGTAGCCAGAATGGAAGCTATAAGAATTTTATTGGCATTTGCATGCTACCAAGATTTCAAGGTATATCAAATGGATGTAAAATATGCTTTTCTTAATGGATATCTAGAAGAAGAAGTATACATGGAACAACCAGAAGGCTTCTCATTGACAGACAAAGAAGACTATGTATGCAGACTGAAGAAGGCCCTATATGGACTGAAACAGGATCCTCGTGCTTGGTACTCAAGACTGGATAAATATTTGCAAAAACAGGGTTTTAAGAGAGGTGGAGTAGACATCAATCTATATATAAAAGCCCATGAAAATGAACTCCTGATTGTTGTAGTGTATGTTGATGATATTATGTTTGGAAGCAACAAAGATGAACTAGCAAAAGGGTTTGCTGTTGAGATGAAAACAGAGTTTGAAATGTCTATGATTGGAGAAATCATTTTCTGTTTAGGACTTCAAATTCAGTAAAGGAGCACAGGCACATTCATCTCACAATAAAAATACTTAAAGGAAATGTTGAAAAAGTTCAAAATGGAGGAATGCAAATCTGTGTCAACTCCCATGACTATAGGTTGCAAGCTATGTGCTAATGATGGGTCTGCTGATATAGATAAAAAACTCTACAGATCCATGATTGGAAGTCTATTGTATCTTACTGCATCAAGACCAGACATCATGCTAGCAGTAGGACTAGTGGCTAGATATCAAGCAGCACCTAAATAAAACCATCTTCTGGCAGTAAAAAGAATACTCAGATATCTACAAGGAACAACACAATATGGACTTTGGTATCCTAAAACCAAAAACTTCACTTTAACAGCATCCACAGATGCAGATTGGGCCAGCTTTGTTGATGACAGGAAAAGTACAAGTGGAGGTGTTTTCTATCTAGGAGAAAGTCTGGTGGCATGGTTAAGCAAGAAACAAACATCCATCTCTTTCTCTATAGCTGAAGCAGAATATATAGCAGCAGTAGCATGTTGTACACAAATCATGTGGATGAAGCAAACTCTTCAAGACATGAAGGTAAGCATTGATGAACCTATTTCAATCAAATGTGATAATACAAGTGCTATAAGTATATGCAAAAATCCTGTACTTCATTCAAAAACTAAACATATTCCAATCAAGTATCATTTCCTCCAAGAACAAGTGGCTCAGAAGATAGTAAAGCTGGAATATGTACCAACAAAAGAACAGATAGAAGATATATTTACCAAACCTCTTGCTAGAGAACCATTTCAATATTTGAGAGATAAACTAGGGGTAGTATCTGCAAATGCTACTCTCTGATATAAAGAGAAAGCAAAATTTCAGGGGGAGAAAAAAACGAAAATATCATTCCAGGGGGAGAACAGCCAGCAAGGAAAGCATGAATCAGGTCCTCAAGATCAAAGGATTAAAGCAAAATTACACCAAGCTATTATCCTAGAACTGTATCAATTTACAGTGTATATTCAAATTCAAAGTGTTCTCTCAACAAGTCTTCTACATCACTATGGAGCAGCATGCAAAAGAGGGCCTAAACATAACTTAGAGATAGGAAATGCAAAAAGCAGCCCTTTTCCATTGATGTCAAAGGGGGAGGATGAGCAAACAATAGCAGAAAGATCAGGCAAACAGAGAAAAAGTATTGCCATCAATGCCAAAGGGGGAGACTGTTGGAAATGTTGTCATTGATGGCAAAGGAGGTAACAGATGCAGAGACAGGAATAGTTGCAAGGAGATGGCGAAGAACAGAGGTGGCAGAGAAGAAGCAGAGGCAGCAAAGAAAAAGCAGAGGAAGCAAAGGAAATGAATTGATGTAAAGAGCTATTCAAGGTGCAGATTAGTGAAGAAGTTTTGCATTACATGAGATTCTGTAATTTGGGGTATAAATGGGTCTATGATACTGTAGTGTGAAATTTTGAGGTATGGTGTGTAAATAAACTCTGTGGCGATGTTTTTGTGTTGAATAAATAAACTCTGTGGTGAGGGTTATGTGTGGATAGACCGTTGAACCCGCAGTGGAACACAAACTGACTATGTGGAATGTATGAGCCGTGATTCTGTGTGGGATTGGAATAAATTGATGCCCACTGAAAGTCATTAGTTATGCGTAGCCATACCTGTAGATACCAGCAAGATAAATTACGGTCGAAGATTGTGATGAAAGGTGTTGACTCTGTGTAATGGCTCAATCTCTGAACTCTGGTAGCCAATGATGTCGTGGTATTGATTATCCCATGAGTTTCGGGGTTAACAGTTTGATAGAACCTGTATACATTAAATAGGCAGCGGAACCCAGAGCATTGGAGCGAAATCGAATACGAAAATACATTGAAATATAAGCAGGCGGAAGTAAAGTGAAAAGGTGGGTTGAATTATATAACAGAACCGGGAGAGGCGGAACCTTGACCGGAGAATAGTGGAAGGGGTGAAAACCACGAGCGGTTTCACGGAGGGCGGATTTCCCATTCCGCACCACCTTTCAACCATGAGGTGGTTTTACATATTTCGCAGCAATTCCATTAGGATTTGGCCACGTGTCCCAAGCGGTTTTGATTAAAATGAAATTTCGCACGTTAACTATCGAACCAAGAAGCCAAGCGAATTGCACGAGAACTGTTCATTTTGAGGAGGGAAATCGGACGATGTTCAGCTAGCGGAGATGCGCAAAGTTTAATGGAAGAAACCGGATGTTAAGCAAGGTACGGCGCATCTGTTTAATTGAATTGTGGGCCCGACGAGGTCATGTATATATATATGAAATTGGTTTATAAATGTTATTAGAAGTGATATTAACCTTAATATAAGGTCTGACGGAGCCATGTGTAAAGAGTTGGTTTATTAAAGTTAGCCGACACATTATGAGGGCATATATGGAGATATATTTATATATGTTTAAGTGGTGAATAGGTGGTGCACTGGTGGTGGTGCATGGTGGAGCCACCATAAAGTGGTGTTTACGGGGGCTCCCATTTCTCCGTACACATCAAATGGGGTGAGGCCCCGTAGTTCATCATAGCTCTTGACCGGCAGTCAACGCGCGATTGGCTAGTCAACTACGGGGGGTGCCTTCCCGTTAACCTCCGCGTTGTTCGACCCCCCGCAATCCGTCGATCTCCAATTAATCTGTGTAATGGATTAAATACAATATAGTTTAAATATTTATCACCGAGGGTTATATGATAAGGTTGATCGTATATATGTATATGTTCGACGTCGAGTTATTTGCATTGATATATATTAAGGTTGCGAGTAATTAAAGAACGCACTGATATATGTATGTCTTGGAGAGCACATTATTAGAGGATGCATTAAAATAAACCCTTAGATTTATTGATTATCATCTTAGTGCCAACTGAGAAAATAGCCAGCCTTACTTAATTGAATTTGCCAGCGTAGAATAAGTGCAGAGAGAGAGATTGCCTGGGTTGGAATATGATTGAGCATGAAAACTTAATTGCAATTATGGAAAAGGAAAAAGAAGAGGAGAGCATGCAGATATAAACAGAGATTACAGGTTTGACAGGTATACTTTCACAGGCAGACACAATTACAGTGAACCAAGGTATGCAGAATAGGTTCTTAAACAGCAGTAGGAAAAGACAAATCCAGTAAAGCCAAAATCCGGAAAAGGAGCTGAGTGAAATTGAAATATGTAATTAAAATGTGAAATTAAAAGTTGTAATTATTTTTTTGTGATGCAAAGGCAAGTATCCTAAAGAAAAGACAAAAATCCCACTGTAGCATGAAAAATTGTACATATTATTATGATTTTAAATTGAGTTGGACAAAGAAATGAGGAGGCAGAAGACCAAGAGGTATGACCATTCATTGCGAATTCCTAGAGGAATACAAACAGTCATGTGAGAATTTCTATATATAATATCAATTTGATAAGCTCGTGGTTAGTGAAAAAGAGAGAGAGCAGATATAGAGAATGCAGAATATCGAAGAATAAAATAGAGAAGATTAAGAGAAGAAGAGCAGATACAGAACAGAGCTGATATCTGGAGTAAATCAGCAATCATTCAGCTTAATAGCTGTAAGTTGTAGCTGACAAAGGTTGAAGCCTCCTGTAGGTTGGTGCCTACGGAAAATTGAAGGGAGTTGGTGCTTCCTTGCAAGTTGTAGCTTGCAGAATTGAGGTTGGAGCCTCCTGTAGGTTGATGCCTGCAGAAAAATAGTGGTGAGAGGGAGTAGGAGCTTGCCTTTGCATCACATCAATAATAAGATGTGGTTTTCTCCCGTTATGGGTTTCCACTTATATCTGGTGTCTCTGTGCATGATAGTTATGTATTGAATCTGATATGTATCATATGCTTAATACCTGCATTCTAAGATTACTGGCACATTAAATTGGATATGAAATGAAGGTGTAAATAGCTTAATGAAAAGTTTTAAAATATCAGGAATGCATTAAACTGATTCACCCCCCCCCCCTCTCAGTTTAATTAAAGGTTCAATAGAGTTATAGTGACATAGAGAGGACCTAAATATCCATTGAAATTGCACGTTTTTAAATCCAAGTCAAGAAATATCATGAACTATGCCGTTGACATGGCTAATTAGCCAAAGTGATGGTCCAAATTTCAATTTTGCTCAATGTGCAGATGGAGGAGTATCTCCTTAAGATGAGCAGAGTACACATTTATGAGACTTGAGTATTTAATAACTAGGACTTAGGAGTTTGTAAATTACTCATCACTTGCCTGGGAGGTTTAGTATGCTAGTGATTCACATAATATGGGAAGATAGGGATGAACATCAAAATTTTCTAAGTGTTGGATCAATGGAACAAGGGAGAAAACATGATGTAAACAAGTTCAAAAACTGAATCACACATATGCATACGATAAAAAAAAATAATAGAATGCGTTGTAATGAAAATCCAAATGCATGCCTTGAAACGACATCAAAGCAACACTTATTTATAGGTGCGACAGTTGAAACGTGTCTTTGTGACACATAAAATACAAGTTAAGGCAGAAGTGTCGATTGAAACCATAATTTTTTCTAAGTTGTTGGAGTGTCTAGAAAATATACTTATGATATATATCATTAGCTAATGCCGAAGAATGTGCTAAACATTCCTCTAGTGGTGCTCCAAATTGTGACACATGCAACTGTGGAAAAAATTGAAATTGACACTTGCGACGGTAAGAAAAAGTGAAAACAACACTTAGAAAAGCTAAAGAAAGTAACATAAAAATTTAATAAAGGAGATAAAAATAAAAAGCGATACTTTTGAAACTGAGAACAGGAAAAAAATATGGTCATGGAAGTGAAAGCGACACTTAGGAAAGAAAAAGGTGCCCAAAAATAACAATTGAGAAGACTTACTGTAATGATGGTACAGTTTCTAGTAAGAGTGAGAGAGACTATCAAATAAAGTTGTTCCCCAAGTGTCATGATAGATTTCACAGTGCACTGTCCCAAGAATTATTGGATAGGGTTGTGCAGGGCCTATGAGTTGTGAAATTTATATTACCAATGACTACGCAATCATTGTTACTTATAGAAATTATGAATTCTCTATTTCTAGAGGATGCACAAGCATTGTTCTCAAGAACTATGCAATTCTTCTCTTCATAGATAGACATTGAACGTTAAGGATTCTATAAATAGGTGCACTTGTAGATGCGTCAAAAGCTAAGCATGTGAAATTATGTGACTTTTATGGTTAAAATATTGGAAGAAGGCTTCAGCACACAGAAAAACATCAACCGATCAAAAATTCACCATTAACAACTTGAGATGAGAGATCACAATATCATAAGGAGGATCCAAAATTTAGGATGTAGGAAAAAAATTGGAGGGTGTTCGACACACTAGAAAAAATCTTGCTTATTTTATTAGGTCTACCTTTGAGAAAAAAGTTTTAGTCCTTTAGTAAGTATTTATTCGCCATGTTGATTACCCAATATTTTCCACTTATCTTGATTAAATATATAGTCTCTCCTTTTCCTTTCTCATCTTATAGCTTTTTTACAAGACTAGGCATACCTCAATTTTTTCGAATGGGGAAAAGATAATAAATCTATTGACATTTTGGTATTTAGAGTTAAGAACATTCCCTAGTGTATCTCCACTGCTATCGAGCCTATTGAGTACCACATCACAGTCACCTCAAGGGATCATAAGAATTTATTCACTATCAGCAGGATTGTCCAGTACCCTGGCGATGTTGCTTGCTTCACCTCTCTACACAAAAAACATTTCTCTGCTTCACCCTTTTCTTTCATCTCCAATATGCCTTATCATTTATTAGACTTAATTTATTGAGGTGTAAGAGGGATACCAACTTATTTAAGAAGAAAAGTGGTTGTTCCTTTTTTGATGGATTTGAATGATATCTAAAATGGATATGATTGTTTTAAGTTTCTTTCCTTTCTATAATTGATTGAGTCAACAAGTCAAAAGACCAATTAATTACAAGGTTAAGTGATGAATGGAAGTACTAAAATAGATACAGAATTTGTAGTTTGGCCAAAGGATTTCCATCTTGAACGAATCATATTTTCCATTCACACATCATTGAATTTAAAGATATGTAAACATAAAAATAAAAGGGGATCACAAACTAGGCAACTATTCTTCGTCATCACAATTTCCATTTCAAATATTTGCCACATTTTATTTTGATCTAGACAAAATCACTTTTTAGGCAGAGTCTTTTTAAACAAAACATGAAACAAAAGACATGAAAAAAATAAGAATAGAAAATATAAAACTAAAATGAAAAGCAATATGTAGGAAAAAAGAAAGAAACTAAAGAAATGTGATGACTATATGAGGAAGGGGGTAATGTGGGGCCATGAAATGAAACTACAAAAGTAAAAATGCAACTAAACCTACTCCTAATCTAATGGGCAAGAAGTTCGAGACTAAGTGAAGTGAAATTTCCTATGCAACCATCGAAGTTTTTCCCTACCTAAAAGTACAAATATGTTAGAAATTATTTCTAATATGAAGAAATGTACATAAATAAATATATGATCATGAATAACTTGTACAATAATATAATATATTTACTAATATTAGAAAGATGTGACATACCAACTAATTTTAACCATTCTACAGTATTACCTTTCCTATTAGAACAACAATCATACAAACCTTGAAAGCATCTCATGAATGTACCTTCATCCATGTTCTCATTCCTAGCAAATATCAAGAAACATCAAAAGTTTTTATTTACAATAGAGCTTGCTAAGTAATATTTTTCCAACCAATCATATATTCAATCATAGAATTCGAAACAATCCTTTTGAAAACCCTAAAACTCTTGGGAGAATGAACTTTAAATTATCACATTTGAATCAAGGGGATAATATTGCAAAGAAAATATAACCTGATCTCATTCGGAAACCTTGTGAAGATATAGAGGACGTGGCATAACCATTAGCAATGGTTTAGGTTCCTCAACTGCTGACAAGTATATGAAAAATGAAATGATAAATAATGAATATCAATGGGCTCAACAAGATAAATCGAGGTAAAAAAACTATCATCAGATATACTAGCAGTAAACAACTATTTGAATGATAGTTGTTAGCCCCAACTTTATGATCACATTGGTGGCTTGATATACAAGATTCTCGATTCTCGATTCCTTTCTGTCCAATTCGATACCAGGTCAGAAATATGAAAGTTGATGGAATTAAAAACAATTTTTGGCACTGTAAATCTAGGAAACCAATTAGGATAACATACTGATAAAAGGTTAGAAGGATATGTCAAATAAAATCATGTATCCATATTAATATGGGGTTTTTGATACACTAAATGATTCAAGCATTGAATGCTACTCGAAAGGATTTATTGGACTAGAAAAAAATGATTAGCTTCATACCATTCATGATAGAGAATAGGAGTTTATTATTAATAAAATCACTTAACATATATGAATTCCTTGGCCAACGATGATATTTATCTTGAAAATAAAAATGATAAGATTCATAGCTCTATGCATCCATGAAAAATATATGTTCTGATCCTAGGTTTAATGCAAGAGGTTTATAAGAATATGAATTAAATAAAACAGAATCCTCTATTTTATTAAAAAAAAATCTTTAAAAAACTTAAAATTATCTTTGAAAAAAATAAAATCCTTCAAGAACAATTTTGCATCCAATGGAACAATGCAGAGAAAAGAATCATGCCAGAAATTCCAAATCTAACCTAGATTTGGGACCCCATCAAGATAGTGAGAGCGTGAAATAACCATCAACAAGAGTTGAAGTGCCTCCACTTCTTGAAAAGTCTCGAAAATTTCAAATATTGGATAATTATATTTTGAGGGTTGATTCATATCATTAGTTGAATGTGGAAAACTGTTATTGGTTATTCCATCAAGATCACTAAATTTTGGATGGGATCCATCTACAACACTGCTTTGATTATTTTTTAGCTTGAGAAACATATTATTCAAGGGATAAGATTCTTCTGATTGTGTATCTAAGGATGTATAAATCTAAGAAATCTCATGAGTAACTTGAACTAAAGAATTGTCCTAATGAGAGACTTGGAATTACAAGGAAATGGATGGATGGTTCATGATTCCATTTCTTTATTCTTCATCATGGATGACCTCACTACCTTATATAAATTAAAAATTCATCTCATGATATTGTAGATTCAAATACCATGGCACATTTTCATCACATGTTAATTCATTACAAGGAGTAGGGCACAAGGGATAGAAATCTAAAGAACAAGTTCATATAAACTTATCTTCTTGAGAAATAAAAATATTTTTCGATATACCTAGGCATTCATCAATGGGAACATGGTCATTAAAATGATGATTTTCTAAGGGTTTCTCTTAGTCAATAACTTTGATTTCATTTTACTGATTGTCAAGTTCATAAGATTCAAGGTCATCCAAGAATGATGGAACAACATATTTACATAGAGGAACTTCAATTAAGGGAGATAGATCACAAGTATCTTCACCGTTCTTCTCCTCTACCTCTATAATGTAAAAACCTTATACCTTATCACAATTTTCACTGAGAAACTGAGGATCACGAGTATATGAAGAACATGCTAGTAAAGTGTATTGATCAACTGAATCATCATACAAAATTCTATAAGATGTATATGATAGAGAACGATAGGCATCTTGTGAAGAAACAATAATTTCAATTGAAATAGATTCAGGATTAAGATTATGTCCATTATGATCTTGATAAATCAAGGGATCATCATCCACCTTACTCTCTATGAATTTATTAGAAATTTATTTTTTTTCTTGAATAATACCTTTACCATGGGAAGAAAAAGAGGGTGGAAGAATAGGATCAACAATTTGATTTTAATGTTTCCCAACTTCAACAATAACACCACAGACTACCTTGTTAGGAAAAAAAGGGAGGGGGACATGGGAAGAAAGGGTCAATATGTTAATCCTTTGAGATTAGAGGTGTATCATGACTATAAAAAGTTGGGAGAGAATATTCAACCAAGAATTCATATTCACAATGTTTCAAAGATATTTGAACCAAAAATTGAAAATTTTCCCTCAATAAATTCCAATCGAAATCTTCTTCATGAAGCACATGGCAGAGGTGAAGAAATCTATCAAAAAAATCCTTTATTGATTCATCGGGCTTAATTATAAGTTGAATAATGCTTTCATAAACATCACATTAATCATACCTATCAAATTATTGATGATTCTCATTGAAAAATTGTTCAAATGAATGAATGGAAGCCGTTGATAAGGTATGACACCATAACTTAACTCGACATTCAAGTGTGATGGTGCATAATTTACAAGAAACATCTTCACAATCAAGTTCATTAAGATCCTAAAATTTAAAAATTGATATGTATGCTCAGCTATGGATATTCGAACCTCGCTATCAAACTTTAATTGAGACAAGTTTTAAATAAGTTCCATGTCCAGTGTAATATTTTTTCTATTAGAAAAACATCTGAGGATTACAATTTTGGAATTATCCACTCAAAATGAGAGATTGAAAATAGACTCAATGTGTTAAGATTCTCATTTGGCCCTCCTTCTAGTGCCAATTATTGACTATGTTGTAAATCCATTAACCAAGGCCATTAACCAAGGTCATCTCCCAAGTAGAGCTCACATCATTTAGAGTAGGAGACCCAACCAAGAAAGAAGGCCAATTTCCATTATCCTTCGGAATTTTCCTTGGCTATAAATATCAACATACAGTAATATATAAATCATATTTGGGACAAGAAAGTAAGTTGACACTGTGAGGCATATAATGACAATGCATATAAGCTACTTTCACACAACAGAAAAGAGAGAGTGTGGCTAGACTAGAAGAAAAGTAATAGTCTTATCCCAAAAGAGACACATAAGAGAATGAAAGAATCATTGATTAACTTTAAAATTAATTCACAAGATAACAATGATCATAAAATCAAGTGACAATGCACATTAAACAATATGGATTCCAAAGCCAATGGAATAGTTCATTTCCATTAGTATGTGTTAACATAAACATACACCACAAACAATGAAAGTATAGTCTCAAAATCATTAACAAAATATGTATGAAAATGCTCTAGATCTTAGAGCTTCATATATTAAGTGAAATTCCAAAGATATATGATTACAATGCTTCCACACGAGCCCCAATAGTGGATAATTATGTCACCACTTTCTCCTCCAAAGAAAGATATTCTCTCCTACGTTAGTCTGGAGAAGCCAAGGTGAAAAGCCCAATGTCCCCATTCTTAAGTTGTGATAGTGTATTTATAAAAAATGATATGAATCTCCACTTTCCACATGAGCCTTGACCTCCCTCATGACTCTTGAGTTTTTGTAATGAATTTTTGAATTGATACATGACCTTCTAACTTCTACATTACTTTATAACTTTACTGGTGACTTGTCGCTTTCCATGTGGTACCCTTTGGTTTTCACATATTTTACATTTTCTCATTATTATAAATTACCTAATTGCATTCTACATGTCATGTGGCCAAATGCATTAATGCATATGACTTTGTGATGACATTTTGAGAAGCCATGACTTGGAAATGGTGACATAAGAATTCATTTCATCAATGGCAAGGTCTTCTCCTTGTTGTTATGAATTTGACGTATTTATGATGGATATTTGGTTGTTCTTTATATCCAACCTAAAAAGGGTCTAGATGAGTTTCAAAACCTTCTAAGTCAGCATGAGTTTCCACCCCTTTATCTTGGTCCAATTATCCTTCATGTCCATCATGATTGTTCTTCCTTTTTCTCCTTCTTCGCAAGTGATATCTGAAAACCTCTCCTTGATGACTTCCTTTAAGAGTCACCCTACCATGTTGAGATGGTAAAACCCGCAAATGAAGTCCACTCATGAAGTTCCAATACCAATCTAGAAATCATATGTTCTACCTATGCATGCTCATGGAAGGTTCTGACTATGATGGGGCTGTGTAAGGGTTGAGAAGGAGAGGCCTTGTTGGGTACATTATACAATTATTGGAGGTAAGAAGTGAGAGATAGTGCACTATAAACTCACATTATGATAATACAATAGGAAGAGACAAGAATGTGTGTGTAAGGCACAAGAGTCAGTGATTTGGATCCTAGGGATTGAAGCTACCCAAGAGAGAGGGAGGGACAAGGTATTATGAAATTCTCTGCTTCAAGGGCCTCACTACTAATTAGAACTGCAAGATTCACAATGAAGGGAGGTAATTAAAATACCTTTCTGTAGTGGGTTGGTGTAGCATATAAGGGTTAGAAAATTGTTGAATATAACTATGCAATGCACATTTAAGGAGAGGGAAGCTCAAGTTATTGTGCATTTCTCTTCAGTAGTGACCCAGAGGATCCTCCACTATCCACTGAAACTATGAAATTTATAGTTGAGGGAAGGTTGAACATTGGATTACACAGTTGGGTAAGTTAGGGAGACGGGGAGACAATGTTTCACATTGTAACTGCATAATATGTAGTTGATAAAGAGGAATATTAAGGGATTACACTGTTGGGAATGCCAATGAGAAAAAGAGAAATCCAATATCCACTGCAACTACAAAATGCACAATATAGCGCAAGAGAGATCATGAACTATGCAGTTGACATGGATAAGTATCAAAAGTGATTATCCAGACTTCAAGGTTTCTTAATGTGCAAGTGGAGTAGGTTGTCATTAAGATGAGCATATTGCACATGTTGGAAAGGTGAGGATTCATTACTAAGACTTAGGAGTGTGCAAATTAACCATCACTTTCATAGGAGGTTAAGTATGCTCATGATTCACGCAATATGTGAGGATGAGGATGAACTCCAAAATTGGCTAAGTGTTGGATTAATGGAACAAGGGAGAAAGTTTGATGTAAAAAAATTCCAAAACCAAATCACACACATGAATACCATTAAAAACAAACCAATGGAATGTACCGTACATATAATCCACATGCATAACTTTAAAGTGACACTTATTTCTAAGTGAAAAATTTGAAACGTGGCTTTGCGACATTTAAAATACAAGTTAAGACAGAAGTGACGATTGTAACTAGAATGTGAGCTAAGCTATTGGATAGTGTTTATAACATATCCTTATAATATATGTGATAAACCAATGCAAAATAATCCACTAGATATTCTTCTAGTGGCGCGACAAAGTGTGACACATGCAAGAGTGAAAACAATAAAAAATGACACTTGTGATAATAATAAAAAGTGAAAATGACACTTGGAAAAGATAAAGAAAGTGAAAGAAACACATGCTAAAGTGAAGAAAAATAAAAAGAAACACTTGTGAAAGAAAAATATTGCAAAACTGATAGTCTTGAAAGTTAAAGTGACACTTGAGAAAGAAAATTGTACAAAACTGACAATTGAGAAGACTTATGGGAATGTTGATACAATTAATGCCACTAAGAGTGAGAGAGACTATCACATAATGTTGATAACTAAATTTCGAGATGCATTAAATAATGCATTATCGGTAGGGGATTCCTAGGGCCTATGAGTTGCATAGTGTCTATTACCAAGGAATACACAATCACTATTACTAGTGAGTGCACATGCTTTATTTCCAAATATTGCACAAGCATTTTTCTCAAGTACTATGCAATGCTTGTCTTTAGAGATAGATATTGACCACTAATCTTGCTCGAAATAAGTGCACTAGAAGATGCTCAAAAGATAATCATGTGTAAGAAAGTGACTTCAATAGTTAAAATCTCAAAAGAAGGCTTAAACACTCAAAAAAACATCAACAAATCATGAAGTGATCATGAACAACTTGAGACGACGGATCATAAGATTAGAAGTAGGCTCCAAAATTTAGGATGTATGAAAAATTTTGGAGAGAATTTTCCACAGTGACAACAGGTCTACAAATGGAGTATTTTTGGGCCCTTCAACTCTCAATTGCAAGCCAACAAAATAATTGCAACTCTCACTACTAGTGTCCTAGGTGTGTTGAAGGGTTAAAAAACTAGTTTTTGTAGAGCTTCCATGGATTTGTTTTTGCATTCCAATCTTCATGTTGTTTATCTTTCCCTAACATACCAAAGGGGGCATTACTTCTAATAGTAGCCTGAGTGCTTCTAAACCCACATTCTCCTCTATGATGCATATAAGCATGCATATTAACTTTTTAGATCATTATAATTCCCAGATTTGGTCTAACACAATTTGCGAAAGCTCATCTCTCAAATACATATAAAAATGCATTGTCCATTCTATACCAAAATCATTCACAAGCTGGGAAAATTATTTTAATTGTGGAAGCTTCTTTCATTTAATCTTCAAATGAAGATTCTTCATTTTTTAATCCAAGGTTTTTAAAATGCAACAATATAACTTCATGAATGGAAGTTGTGCTTTCTAGAACTATGGTTAAAACCATAACCAAAACCTGTTTCAAGAAATGGGATCAATATACATAACTTTGGTAAACACTCATACAAATCTTGGCCAATACTTACATCTCACCTTTAAGTAATCCTTATAAGCACTCGAAATCCAAATGTTAATGATCTGATTATCAAAATCACCAGCAACCAAAAACATACCGGCCCACATATATCTCAATTTTTTATTACTATGCCAGAACATTTCAAAGGTTTACGGAATTTCATTAAGTCACATAACTTTCATCAAAGATACTTGTACTCACTGATTCTTCCTATCAATCCCTGCACATTCAACGAGGTTTATTTATATAGCATATGTGGCCCACTTCTATTTCAACGTACACCATTCACCAAATCGGACGATGGATGCACCATCGCACTCCAGTTCAATAATCCAACGACATTCGCATTAAAAAGATGCACACTCGTTTGTCTTCCAAATTCACGCGAAAAAAATGGTTTTAAAAATACCACCGATTCCACGCGTCCATCAATGAATGCTATCACTTTCGAATGCAGTGAAACCACTTACCATTCTGAAGGTGTGTGAGACCACTGGTTTGTTGTTTTCAAAACCGCTCTTTCTATTCATCGCTTCTGTTGCACATCTCGATCTCTACATACATTAACTCGGATTTAGATTTCACTCTGAAATACAGAACCTCTCACTTAAAAAATCCATCGACTCATTAACTTAGTTTTCTAACACGGCCCGGTTCCATCCTGAAGGTTTCACCACTATTATCTGTGCCTTAGACTCATGGTTCCGCCACTCGTGACTTAGGATTCTTCTTTCAAAACCCGCGCGTTCACTTTTGTTGTTAATTTGAATTGGTTTCCAGAATGTAACTAAGGTTTCATTCCATATTCACTACCTTTCATTAAATTGTGTGAAACCCTTTTCACGATTTCATTTTTCTACTTCAGGTTTTTCAACAAATGCAAATCTGCTCCTTATTTAAAGGTTGTGTGGAAATACTTCAACAATGATCCAATTTCACATTTGATCAGATATATTCTTGATACACATACAACCAAATGTATTATTTACTAGATTATGAATTTAAACTCAGATTCCCTCTTGCGTCATCAATCCTTACAGTGATCGATGACTGCAATTTCGTCTAATCTCCCTCAGAAATATATGTAACCCCTCTTATGAACCTCGCTCTAAATCGATATTAACCCTTTAATTAACATCAATTTACTCAATCATATGCAGAATCTCATATTCAACCCTTAACACATAGTTTTATCACGCACTTCTCATAAACTGTGATTATTTAAACTCTAAGTATTTTTCACAAGTAATTCAAACAGTCTATGACCATATATTTAGAAAAAATTCCTTCATATATACATATGAAATTAAATACAAAACCTTTCTTATCTCTGGCCTGATTTTCAAATCAATGGCCCTTCCCTACAGCTACTGCCCATAGGCTTACAAACAAAACTATGTTTGTCCAATTCCTACTCTAACTCCTACCTACTACTTTGTCTTTGAGGCTTATTATTTTTATACAAAATAATCTGAACAAATTTAGTTTCAAATCCTCAATAAAATCCTCAAAATACTTAAGTCTTAAAATCTCTCTTTTATCCCTAAGGATCCTCTTTAATCCCAAAAATCATGAAACTAATTTCTAACTTAAGATTTAAAATCAATTCTCAATCTCTCAATCCCTATGAATCTCAACTATCATATTTCCCTCATGTTCTCCAGTCATTCGAGAACATTCACAAAATCCTCACAATAATTAATATCTCTCATTAATCACTCAAAAAATTTAATAATTTACATAAAAACCCAATATTCTTTTAAAAATTCAAGACCCCTATGTTTATTAAAATACAAAGTATTTTTCGAATCTAATGCCCCTGCATCAGACTCCCAAGGTTAAAAATAATCATGATCTCCTTATCATATGCTTTTAGTCCTTGTCTTCCTGGATCCAACACTTTGTTCTGTAATTTGTCATTTACTTCTGCTGTTGTTTGTTGCTTTTCTCCAGGTCTCCATATTTTATGCTTCCTTGCTCCACTAGCTGCACTTTCAAAGTCTATTACTGTCTTTCTTCTGCTGCTGCTACTTTTCTTTCTTTCTAATGTCTTATTCAGAGACACTTTCATCATTATATTTCTCATCATTTCAATTTCTCTGTCCAATAAATCTTCTGATTGCTAATTTTTCATTCTTACTCCTGCTTGCTAAGTTCTTGCTTGCTGAACTTTTGCTGCCACCCTATCATCCATACCCTCCTATTTTCTGCAGCTGAAAACTTCTTCCAAATTTTCACTTAAGACAATTTTTTGCCTCCTTCCTTCAGCAATTCATTGGACTGGTGCATACCATACCCTTTACTATTATCTTCATTCTCCTGCATCTACAATTCCTAATTTTGAAATTGAGATTTCTCTTCCTGCACTGAATTCTGATTACTCAGCATAATTTCAATCAATTCAACTTCTTTATTCCATGGATTAAATATTTCCACAGAATTTTCTTCCTCTTCCTTCTTTTGACTGCCCAACTGTGTCAAATGTTCTCCAGCACCTGCAACAAAACCTGCATTCAAAAAATAATTATTAAAATAAAAATCATAAGGCCTCAGTGCCTTTCTTTCCTCTACCAGCATTTCAGTATGTTTTTCTGAAATTTCTTTCTCAATCAGCACATGAGTATGCTAATTCACACTTCCCAAATAATTCTCTGAAGAACTCTCAAGACTACCAACAATTCTCTCTTTTACGCCATCTGCTTCCATGATGTTTTTCTGTTCTTGTTCACTGTAGTGAACCCTGCCTTCTGCAATCTCCCTATCGTATTCTGAATTTTCCAACAAATATTCCAGCAACGCAATTTCCTTTTGGCAATTCTGGAGTATTTCATCATCATTTACAATTCCAGCATTTATACATAAATTTTTAGTTTGAAAATTACAAATGTCAACAGTCTCAACTTTTGCTTCACATATCAATGTTTCAGACTGAATCTCCTCTTCTTCATTCACAAGAAATTCTTCTTGTGTTATAATAACTTTAAATACAAATGCATCACTTCTTCCTTCATTCAAGAGACATTATTCATCTTTTCTTTCTGCTTCAGAGTATTTTTCTTCTGAAATATATTCTCCCATACTTCCAACAGTTTCAAAAGATTGCTCATCCTCTTTTGTAAAACCTGTAATTACATCACAATTATTAGATTAAAAAATACAAGGCTTTACATCATCCAGCTGATCTGGACTTGCCCAATAGTTCAGGAAATCATCAATAATTTCCTCTTCTACTTCACAAATGGAAACTTCCATTTCCAACTCAACTGCTCCGAGTTCTGTACATCCCAACTATACATTCATCCTATGTTCAAGCTTTCTCATCTTTTTTGCTAGCTGCATGTTCATTTGTTGTTCTCTCTTCTGTTGTAGCCTTTTCCACTTTACTCGCATCTTCATGAACCAACCAATTCTCTGTGTTTCTTCTATCATCAATTTCAATTTATTAAATTGGTTCCTTATCTCAGCTAATTCTTTCTCATATTCTGCATCAGTAAACTGTTGTCTTATGCCATTTGTCTTGCCATCTTCTTTCCCCTTTCTTCTGTTGTGGTCTCTCTGAGAACCTCTGCTATCTCTTCTATGACTATCAGTAGTCATCTTCCTCTCCATCAGTTCTTCACTCATTCACCATGAGCTGTACTAAAGCCTCTGTAATAATAATTTCTCCTTGTTACAACTTACCTCACCAATCCTTTCCTCTGGATCTGGTCTTCTAGCAAACACTAGTCCTCTATCTGCTAGAACCTTTTAAGCATTCTTCACTGCTCCTTCTAAGCTTCAACTCATCTGCAATTGTTAGAACACAATTTTCCATATTCATCCAACCTCTGTTGAATTTCCTCAAGGTTCTACCACATTCTTCTTCTACTTAGAATCCTTTGTTGGATTCCTTCATCACTTCTATCAAAGCTATGATACTCCTTTGCTGAGATTTTCTTCAACTGCCTGCAACCTGAATCCTGCAAACATGTTCTTCAAACCAGAGTTAAAATAATATTTTCCAACTCACCTTCAACATCCATGTATGATCTTGCTTCACCTCTCATCTGTACTACATCTCTATGTGCTTCAATTTATCAGTTTCAAAAAATCCGATCTTCTTCATCACACATGCATTCAATTAGAAAAAACTTGAACTTTCAAAAAGAGCTATTTCCCTCTCTGATACCACTTGATTTTGGTCTAACAAAATTTGCGAAAGCTCATCTCTCAAATACATATAAAAATGCATTGTCCATTCTAGACCAAAATCATTCACAAGCTGGGAAAATTATTTTAATTGCAGAAGCTTAAAATATCGAAATCTGAATGTTAATGATTTGATTACCAAGATCACCAACAACCAAAAACATACTGGCCCACATATATCTCAACTTTTTATTACTATTCCACAACATTTCAAAGGTTTATGGAACTTCATTAACTCACATAACTTTCGTCAAAGATACTTTTACTCACCAATTTCGCCTATCAATCCCTGCACATTCACCAAGGTTTATTTATATATCATATGTGGCCCACTTCTATTTCAACATTCATCATTCACCAAATTGGATGATGGACGCACCATCGCGCTCCAGTTCAATAATCCAATGGCATTCGCATTACAAAGATGCACACTCGTTGGTCTTCCAAATTCACACGACAAAAATGGTTTTAAAAATACCACTAATGCCATGTGTCCATCAATGAATTCTATCGCATTCGAATGGAGTGAAACCACTTACCATTCTGAAGGTGTACAAGACCGCTGGCTTGTTGTTTTCAAAACCACTATTTCTATTCATCGCTTCTGTTGCACATCTCGATCTATGCATACATTAACTTGGATTCTAATTTCACTCTGAAATGCATAACCTCTCACTTAAATAATCCATCAACTCATTAACTCAGTTTGCTAACACAGCCAAGTTCCATCCTGAAGGTTTCACCATTGTTATCTGTGCCATCGACTCATGGTTATGCCACTTTCGACGCACTATTCTGCTTTCAAAATGCATGCCTTCGCTTCTGCTGTTCATTTGAATCGATTTCCAAAATGTAACTAAGGTTTCATTCCATATTCACTACCTTTCATTAAACTGTGTGAAACCCTTTTCACGATTTCATTGTTCTGCTTTAGGTTTTTCAACAAATGCAAATATGCTCCTTATTTAAAGGTTGTGCGGAAATCCTTCAAAACTGATCCAATTTTCACAGTTGATCAGATATATTTCTAATACACATACAACCAAATGTATTAATTACTAAATTCTGAATTTAAACTCATATTCCCTCTTGTGTCATCAATCCTTATAGTGATCGATGACTACAATTTCCTCTAATCTCCCTTAGAAATATATGTAACCCCTCTTATGCACCTTCCTATAAATCGATATTAACCCTGTAATTAACATCAATTTACTCAATCATATGCAGAATCTCATATTCAACCCTTAACATAGAGTTTTATCATGCACTGCTCATAAACTATGAGTATTTAAACTCTGAGTATTTTTCACAAATAATTCAAACAAACAATGACCATATATTCAGAACAAATTCCTGCATATATACATATGAAATAAAATACAAAAAATTTCTTGTCTGTGGCCTGATTTTTAAATCAATGGCCCTTCCCTACAGCTACTACCTGTAGGCTTAGAAACAAAACTCTGTTTTTCCAATTCCTACTATAATTCCTACCTGCTACTTTGCCTTTGAGGCTTATTATTTTTATACAAAATAATCTAAACAAATTTATTTTTAGATCCTCAAT
Source organism: Pinus albicaulis (assembly GCA_034641835.2). Classification (NCBI taxonomy): domain Eukaryota; kingdom Viridiplantae; phylum Streptophyta; class Pinopsida; order Pinales; family Pinaceae; genus Pinus; species Pinus albicaulis. The sequence continues at coordinate 481,888,702 of CM076571.1, forward strand.
AAAATACTCAAAATCCTTAAGTCCTAAAATCTCTCTTTTATCCCTAAGGATCCTCTTTAATCCCAAAAATCATGAAACTAATTTCTAACTTAAGATTTAAAATCAATTCTCAATCTCTTAATCCTTATGAATCTCAATTATCCTATTTCCCTCATGTTCTCCAATCATTCGAGAACATTTACAAAATCCTCACAATAATTAATATCTCTCATTAATCACTGAAAAACTTTAATAATTTACATAAAAACCCAATATTCTTTTAAAAACTTAAGACCCCTATTTTTATTAAAATACAAATCATTTTCCGAATCTAATGCCCTTGCATCAACTTCTAAGATCTAAAGTATTCTGATGGTGACATTTTCAACTATAACTCTTCGAGAATAGAGCCCTCTCTATGTTGTTAAACAAATCTCCTCTCTCTAAACTATAGGAATATTTCCAACCCCTCAATGAAACTAGCAATCAAAATACTTATGCACCTTCACACTCCACATGTTCATCTAATTTAAAAAATAATGTAGGAACAACATATGGCCATAAACATCATCATGCCACTTCTCCTAGAATGGTATTTAATAGAAATTAATGATGAAGGTGAATCAAGAGGCCTCATCTGAGGTTTTAATATGAATCATATTTGAATATCTTTTGTCTGGTATATCAAATAAATTCTAGGCTTTAACGACTATGCCTTTGATTTGGACATGTCTTTTTTGTGCATTTTCTTTATGGTCCTATGTCAAGAGGAAATAATTATGTACTGATTTTTATTCTCTTCCTATTTTAAACTCAAGAAATTTTATAATTGGAAGGTATTAAAATTTTTTTGTTTGAAATTCTAAATCATATGGGCCCTTTTCTAGAATTTATCCCCTCCAGGGTTTTCTTATTTCCCTCCCAGATGATATAAGGATTTTTCATGTCCTTCTCGGAAAACTTCTTTAAAATTGGACAAACAAGATTCTATCCATATATGCTATGATTTCCAAATGTTTGGACCCTTTTCTTATCTTAAATGATCTACTCGACACTAGTCTAAATATTGGACACTTGAACATAGTGGGGAGAGACTCCAATTATTTCCCAATATTTTTAGAATTGGATCCCTTCCCAGAAAACAATCTTAGTTATTTTAAATTAAATCATTCTTAGTTCAATGAACCCTCCCTATTGCACCTTTTTAATAACAATTGGTGACATGTCTCCCCAGATCTCTAAGAATCCCCTACCATTTAGTTTCAAATAAATCTCAAAAGATCCAAAGGTATTATGATTGAATTGGAGAAAAAAAACAAGGTTAATTGTAGAGTCCTCATAGACATCAAATCAAATATTCAATCATTTTCTCAGTTGCACACCTCTATGGAGGTGCTTTAGAACCTGATGGATAGAATTCTAGACCTTGAAAATACCAGAATAAATATCCTTCTAGATAGAGAGAAGGATTCAAAAATAAAATTTTGTGCCATTTTAGTATAAGAAAGCGATGAAAATATAAATTTCTTTAATAAGGTTGAAAATGGTACGAAATATATCAATACAATCCTAGGAATGAAAAAATTTAAGGGCTCCGTAGTTACTGCCTTATTAGATATTTCTACAGAGGTTTATACTCATATTTCAAAGATATATTCCACCATAAAAACATAGACACCATTAAACAAATCTTAGATGTAGTAAGGAAATTCCCTAAGTTCATTGATCAAGAGGAAATGATTCCCTAATGGAATAGGTTTCAATATAGGGGCTTGATAGAGTTCTTCATATATTTCAAAATGGAAAAATCCCTTCCTTGGATTGAATCACAATAGATTTTTATACCAAATTATTGGATTTTATTGGTGATTATCTCCTCTTAGTCATTAATTACTCAAGTACCATTGGTCAAATACTTCTCCCTTTCAATTCCACCTTCATTTCCCTCGTCCCAAAAGTTAAAATTGTTGATTCATTTGATTTATTCATAACCATTTCCTTATGCAGTTCCTTCTATAAAATAATATCGAAGATCACTTCCCTTAGAATTAAGGAAATTTTATATGAAAAAATTTCCCTTAAAAAATTTGGCTACTTATCAGATAGAAAAATGTAAGATGTTATTGTACTTTCCCAAGAATTTTTATACTCCATACATACCAAGTGTCATAAACCTTTAATAGTAAAATTTTAGCTTTAAAGATCCTTTTATTGGGTGATTTGATTACACCTCAAATTAATTTTAATACATCTACGGTTATATCACTCTTTGTTTTCATGGATTGTGAATTTTATTAACATATCATTCTTCTGTATCTGAATCAATGGGGTATCCTCTCGCTTCTTCCATGGTGAGAGAGGACTAAGAAACGTTTTTCCACTATCCCCTCTCTTATTGTTATTGGTGGTAAAAGGCTTAAGCAAGCTCATTTCAAAAGTAGTTCAAAGGGGTGTATTTAAGGGGATTTTCATTATCCCCCATTGTTCCCTAATACGTCTCGTCTTTATGGATAATGTCTTCATATTCTCTAATAATATTTACTCACATCTCTACATTAAAGGAAAACTTGGACCTATTCTATCAAGTCGTAGGAATGATAATAAATGCCAATAAATACTCAATTATTAGTTGGGTTTTTTCATAATATGAGAAGGGAATTGTTGAAAAAAAATTATCTTAATTTTTTTTGGAAATAAGCCATGGCATTAAATATTTGGGTTTTATGTTAAATCTATACATCTATAAAAATTAAGAATGGTTCTAGTTATTAGAAGAAATTGCAAAAGGAATCAGACTCTAGACCAATAGATGGTCATCAATAATAGGGATATTATTTCTTTACAAATTGGTAGTAGAATATATTCCTATTTACTAGGCTTCCATAGCATGAATTCCTTTGGGAATCCTCTATAGGATTAGGAAATAATATTTCCGCTTCCTATGGTGTCGGAAAAGTGAAAAGAAATTTTTTTCTGTGATAGTATGGAATTCAATAGCTCTCCTTAAATCATAAGGTGGATGGGGAATCAAAGGCTTACCTCTATTTGTAGGGGCCCTTACAACTAAGAGCACGTGAAAAATTGTTTAAGGATATAACCTTTGGTCTCATGTGATGCAACATAATTAGATTGTCTTTGAAAACTCTTGCATGGATAATATCCCCTCAAAATTCCCATAATCAAGGCTCCATTATTTGGAAATGGATCATAAAGGCATTCTCTTTCATTTTTAATAAACTCCATTGGAAAGGGAAGGAACAAATGTTCTCTTATGTAAATTTTGGGTATATTTATATTATTTTCATAACTTATATGCACCGTGAACAAACGGGGTCATGGGGTATACAAGGAGGTGACATTCCCCTACACGAGATTCAGTCAAGTTCCCTAAGAAAATAAATTGGTCCCTTTTTCGCATTTTTTTGGTGGTTTTTTTTACCATGATTTTGCTAAAAGTGGTTTTGTGGCACATTGTGGATTTTCCCATGGTTTTTTAGTTTCAGTTATGGAACTATGGTTGGATTGGTGGTTCATGTATGATGTGGGATATATATTTTTTTTTAATACTATACAAAAAATATAATGAAGAACAATATTGTTGTTTTCGTGAGTATGTGTTTCCAGTGTAAAATATAAGTGTAAATTTATGTGTTTTCTAATCTATATTTTATGTTTTATTAACAATGTGTTTTCATTGATAAATTTTATAGGGTTAAACCTTATGATAAATATCCATGGATTGGAATTCTTCACTAGTATCATCTTCTAGGCCGAATTATCCAACAATTATCTAAATCATGTTTTACTACTCTTAATTTTGTCCCCCTAAATCAAACCCCTAATGGAACCTAGACTTGGATGTCCTCAAATGACCTTCTTTTTGCAATATAAGTATTAGAATATTAATATCACTACATTCATGCTCTCAAATTTTTAAATTTCACTCTCTTAGACATGTAATATTATCTAGTATGCACTCTCAAGAATCATATTATTTATGGCCCAAATTATGGATATAAATCTCAAACAACACATATAGATAAACCCCCCATGGTGGGGAAAATAAATTTGGAAGCTAAGATTCCCTCCAAAATCCAATTTATTCATGTGGTTTATGCTTAGGAACAAATTCCCTACCAAGGAGAACCTTTAGAAAAAATATTGTAAGGTCCTAACATATGCCATCTATGTTGGATGGATTCATAATTGTTCTCTCCATTAGAGGAAATTTCTTATTAAAAATGGCCTACCAAGGAAAAATAATAAAATAATATGTATGAATTTTGGAGAGAAAAGAAGAAACATATTTTGTAATTGTATTTTTGGCTTATCTCCTTATATTTTTACTTGAATTTCAAGTTTATACACTCGTTGAATGTGGAATTAAATTCCACATCCTACTAATATCCATTATGCATACTTTTTAGAATATCCACGTTGATCAAATATGAAAATACATTAAAAAAAAACATGTTGAACACACTTTTTTATTGTGCTTCTTTGGCATAGATTCATCTGGGAATCCTCCATATGATTAAGCAATTGCGTGCCCACTTCCTATGGTATAATAAAAGAGAAAATATAACTTTTACCTTGATAGCATGGAATCCAATAGCTCGCCTTAAATAATAAGGTGGATGGGTAATGAAAGGCTTTCCTCGGTTTGGAGGAGCCCTTGCAATTATAAGTGCATGGAAAATCATTCAAGAAGATAGCCTCTGGTATCATGTAATGTATCATAAATACATTAGAACTTTGAAAGCCATTAAATCGATCATAACCCCTCACAATTCCGAAAAATAAGGATCCATCACTTTGAAAGAGATCATAAAGGATTTCTCTTTCATTGCTAGCCACCTCTGTTGGATAATAAGGGAAGGAACAAATGTTCTCTTATGTAAATGTTGGATATGTGTTATATTTTTTTCACGACTTATATGCACCACAAATAGAAGGGGGTCCTATGTCAGAATTCCAGTAAGTGAGAGCCCTCATGCATAGTATTTTGGGAAGTGCCCCGTGAAAAACATTTGGGCCTTTTTATACATATGCTTTTGGTGGTTTTTGGCCTAAAATTTTGCAATAAGTGGTTTTGTGATGCATGGTGGTTTTTTACGTGGTTTTGTAGTTTCATTTATGGAATTATTGTTGGATTGGTGGCTCATGTATGCCATGGGATATATATTTTATTGTAATATTATGCACAAAATATAATGACGTAAAATATTTTTGGTTTTCGTGAGTTTGGGTTTCTAGGATATAAAATTCTATGTATAAATTTATATGTTTTCCATTGTATCTTTTTTTTTTATTAAGAATTTTTTTGCATCAATTATTTGGATAAGGTTAAAATCTATAGTAAATATCCATATGGACTCTCATCCCTTGTCATATCTATGCCCCAAATTGTGCATATCTCTCTTAGAAACCACATATAGATAACCACCCATGTTGGGGAGAAGAACTATGGAAACTCAATTACGCTCCAAAATCGAAGTTATTCATCTAGATTATGCTCAAGAAAAAATTCCCTACCTGGGAGAACATTCAGAAAACATTGTTCTAGGGTCCTAGCATCTTCCCACTATGTTGGATGTATTAAGAAACAGTCTCCCACCTCTACATTATTTTCCCTTTCACCTAGTGATTTTAGGATGATTCTATAAAAATTTGCAACCTTTCCACCAATTGCGAAGAAAAATTTATAAACCTTTTTCTAGAATCATGGGTCTCTCATCCTCTCCATGAAAATATAAAACTTTTTCCATTGGGAATCTCTTGGGGTATTTTGTTGGAGAGAAACATGAACATTGTTTAAAATATACCACCAAACACTACAAAGGTGTCCACAACTTTCCTAGGCATTAAAAATTATTTTACACATATTTCTACCATTGGGCCTGCTACTTCTTCTTCTAAAACTAAAATTCCAATAGAAATATCATGGGATTTCTTTGATGGAGCAGCCAAGTGCACCATGTTTATGGGAGGGGTCGGGGGAACTCTACACATCACAACCTCTCATTTTCTATAAATATAGGTGATTCTTCAAAATAAATGTTTGTGGGGTTATTTTATTTATATGTCAATCTATTTTCGGCTCAAAAATATGATTTTCACTCTCCTCAAAAATAAATGTCATAAATTGGAAGAACAGATGTGCAGTTATCTAAAATTTCGCATTGCTTCCTCTCTTTCAAAATATCACTCAAATGTTAACTTTTACTTACTCATATTTCCTTTGAACATATCTATAGGACTAGGAACATGAAAGCCAATAGGTTCTCAAAAACTAGATTAGATCTACATGATGGCACACGCTCGGTCCTTGAAGTTAAAGAAGTTAGGCCAGAAGAATTTCATTCTCACCCTTAGGTTTGACTGGTGCTCTAATAGATATATATTACAAGAATAAAAATCCTACACTTATATATGTTTATATCTACTCATTGATTATATTTTTTTATATATATAACTAAACATTGTATTTGGAAAAAAAAAATTGATAGCTCACTCAGAATGAGTTTTTGGACTGTTGGTACTACTTTTTTTGGTTGGGAAAATTGCCAAAAAAATCAATTTTGAGGATTTGGGATTGATATATTTTTGTATTAATATAGAGGAAATATTTTTTGGATGGCATGCAAGTTGTCTATGGAGAGGCCTTAGGCGCTCAGAATGCTTACAACATGTACTTATGTAACCCGGTTTATTTTTATTTTTTTGTAAGCTAATCCATCTATTACCTAAGAATATCATATTACATCATTCCATACATCTCATATTAGCACAGTTCGTACCATTATTCTAAATGTACCTCGATGGAAACCATATCTATTGGCCGATAATGTAACAACATGAGTCCAAATATGGAGTCTACTACAATGAGCATGTAAAACTAACAAAGATAGTGTAACATGAAAAAATAGGAAACAAAGTAAGTCATGAAAAGTGATTAAGAATCTAATGAGGTCACTTGAGAAAGATCCTATGAATTGGTACTTACAAGGGAAAAATGCTTGAGCTAACATTTAAAATGGCTTTCCCCATGATCTAGATGATCATCCAAGCTAGCCAAACACAATTATTGATGACACTACACTAGTTTTATCTTTATCAAGGAAGAAATAATGTTATTTTGATCTTCATATTTATCTTTCGATACTCTTTCCAAAATAGTTTTCAATTGCCAATGGAGTATGATAAAATTCAGATACTTGTATATTCGTATTTTGGCATGACTAGGGTCAGGTAGCTAATTAGCTAGTTCTTCCATGATCTTAGAGTCAGAATATGTCTGGAAGTCATTAGTAGTGTAGGTTTCTAGCTAGCAAATTTATTAATGGATATTTGGAGGAGTGACAAACTGAAAAATGGATGCCACTTCTTACTCATATGCGTGGGTACGTAGCTAACCCTGTTGTGTTTTACCCCCGTTTCTCATGCAACTATGCATGAGTGGTTGTGGCATATTTCCTCAATGGGAAAAGAATACAGCCAAAAAAATGAAATAAAGAAGAACGAGGAATAGAAGAAGATTTATAAGTTGTCCAAAACCAAAGACAAGGTCATAGGAACTAAGGAATTGGGGTGACCCAATATTGGTGGAAAAAAAAATCTAATATAGCATAATCACAAAAAACTACTTCCACACAGAGACCCTTTCGTGCCATAGGACCAAAATCAGTGCACGAGAAAAACAATTGTGTTGAATCCTAGAAAATTAACCCAACATAACTTAGAACTAGAAAATCAACAATAGGAAAGGAAGGATAAGGTTGAAACCTGCTACTACTAAGGTTGAAATCAGAGCGATTTAACAATTTCAAAAAGTATGAGTGTTTTTTAAATTGTAATTTAATTATTATTTTTAAAAGTTATGTAAATATTTGGAAAATTAAGAACTTTTTACATCTCAAACAATTGTTTTCTACTAATTCATTTGTATACGATTAAGCCTTATCAACCAGAAGGTGAAAATAACATGAAGGTGAAAATACGTACTCTAGTTTACTTAAATATAAAATCTCATAAATATTTTCAAATTGGCAAATATTAAAGCGAATATTTTACATTCTTTAAGGATTATAAAATTTATGTTTTTCGAGCTTGTTTAATGAAAAGATCTACGAATTATCTACAATATGATAAAGATAAAACAATGGTTTACTGGATCCATCTCCAAAACAAGATTGATAAATGAAGAGTGAAAGAAAAAGACAAAGAAGACGAAATTTAGAAGACTTAATTTAAAAACTCAATTTTACTTTTAAAACAAAATATTATCTACTTCATATATCTGTTATTTGACGATGCTGTAAAATTATATTTGTTCAATTCAATGAGGTTTATTGAGTTTGTTATTTGTTTAACTAAATTTATTTTTGATTTGGCCAATCGTGTGGCCAATATGTTATCAGTTGTTTTTACTTACCAAACACGCCATTCTTTCCGTTTTACTTCAAAGTTCTTCGAAATCCATACATAAGCCACTATTATCGTTTCAATTAAATTTGTATGTGATTTACCTACACATACGGTATAGATAACCTCCAACATCAAAATCCATCAATTTCTCTTTCTATCGAAAAGCAAAAGAAAACACTAAAATAACTTCCTGACACGTAAGTAAATGATTATATTTTCCATCCAACAAAAGTAGATATCTTCTCTTTTTTAAGAGTATTAAATAGAAAATTAAAACACTCAAGGCCTTTTCTAATGGATAATCAAATAGAGGAGCTTTAATTCAGGAATTTTTTAATTATTACATAGGACTGTATACAAGCCGTTTACTAATATGTGAGAGAATTCTATACCTTAATGATGAGAGTAAATCATTAAAACAACAATTTTATAAGATGGTAATTTTTTATTTTATTTTACTTCATTTATGGGAGGGAGGACCGTGTTTGAAATTAAAAAAAAAATTGAAATATAGTAATTACACACTAAGACATTTGTTTGAGACAAAAGAAATTTTTTGTCTTAAAAAATCAATTTTATTTTAGTTATTTTATACTAAAATTTAATATCAATTGAATTGTCTTAAATATAAAATTTAAGACAAAAGTAGTATGAGACAAAAGTAGTTTGAGACAAATTTATTTTTAAGACAAAAACAATTTGAGACAATTATTTTAAGACAAAAACAATTTAAGACAAAAATGCTTTAATAAAAAAATTTATATTTTAGACAAAAACAGTTTGAGACAAGAATAGTTTAAGACAACTTTATATTTAGGACAAAATGAGTTTGAGACAAAAATATTTCAATACAAAACTTTATATTTAAGACAAAAGCACTTTGGGACAAAAATATTTTAATATAAAACTTTATATTTAAGACAATGGCAATTAAGGCAAAACCCATTTTACAAACAAAACACATTAATTATTGTGGGGATTTGCATATATATTATTTATGAGTAAATAGTGGATAATTATATATATATATATATATATATATATATATATATATATATATATATATATATATATATATATATATATATATATATATATATATATTTGAATATATTTTATTTCTTTTATATTAGATTTGTTCTTTTCCATTTAACCACATTCTAAAAATATGATAAATAAATAGATTAAAAAAATATTATTTTTTGGTTGGCCACTCAAAGGGATTTAAGTTTGAATCTCGTGTTTTTACATAATACTTCATAACAAGGTGATTTTCAAATGAGTTACATTCCATGAACTAAAATTGTTTGTTTTTTAAATATGCTAACATTTTTAAATTACTTCAACTAAAACTTTGATATAAATTTGAAAGGAATTAAATACAATATAACAAAATAAATAAATAAAAATAAATAAAAATAAATAAAAATAAATAAAAAACAATAAATAAAAATAGATAAATAAAATAAAATTTTAATTTTTCAATTGTTTTCCATATATGCATTTTAAACCTTAATTTTTTTTCTTTCAAAATGAAAAATAAAAAATTTGTTTCTTGCATGTCTTATAGTCACATCTCGATTTTATTTCACTATTAAACAAATATATCAAAGAGATAAATAACAATAATTAAATTAATTTTTAGATAAAATTTTAGTATTTAATTTTTGTTATTGTAAAAAAAAATTCTACTAATTCAGAGTCGTTGGCACAAAACTACCTGGAAATGCCCCTAGTTGCAGGCATTCCTTGTTGTGGGAGCGACTGCAGGTTCTAAGTCGCATGCATGCCCATGTCAAGGGAGAGATTAAGGCTTTGATGCAGAAAATTTTCATTTTGTCTCAAGGGTTAGTCACTCGGATGGGTTGGATGGCTCTGGTCACCTAGATGGGTTGGATGGCTCCGATCACCTAGATGGGTTGGATGTCTCCTGGGGGTTTTGTTGCAAGTGCAGAAGGTTAGGTTGGTTGTGTTACGTCGGTTCCACTTCCTTAATTGATATATAGGGAGTTGAATCATATCATAGTAACTTTTTATCACATGTTTGCACTGGTTGGCCGGTAACTTGGGTAGATGTGGGAGGAGGGTGTTATAGAGTAGTATCGTAGCATGGTTCCCTTCTCCTTGGGTGATGTCTGTTTTCCATTCCACTTATATGAATGTGTTTTTGTATCTACATGTTGGTTGCATATAGCTCCTTGTACTTGTGATCTATGTGCTTGTTGTTTATGCATGGTATTGGTCATGATTGTAGTGGTGTCGTCATGTGAAAGTTGATGGTGTCATTGTTGAATGTATTTGTTGTGTTTATGTCGGTCATGCATTGATTATGTGTATAAGCATTTATATGTTGTTATGCATACTTTGACTAGATGATGGTCATTGTGCATGAATTCATGGTATGTGGTCAACATAGTCATGCATTGATAAATGGATAATGGTTGAAAATATATTTATATGTTGATATGATTATGTTTATATGTGTGTGTGTGTGTGTGTGTGTGTGTATTGTGCTAATATGGTCGGTCTTACAGATGAGATATCCTCTTCGAGCTATACTAAGGTACACTAATTTTCTTATTATTTGGTTTAACTGACATAATATATCTTGCAGGAAGAAGAGATCAAAGATGACTAACAAGATGGTAGACTACAAAGATTCTCCCTATGAATCAGATGAGTAGCATGGTGCTGGGAACACTTCTGACTTAGCAGACACATTGAGGAGTTTGAAGGAGGAAATAAGGATTTGCAAAGCAGATAATGACAAAATCATGCAGGCGTAGGATAAATAAGCAAAAGTCAATGCAATAATTCTTGAGAGTTTTTCAAAATTGCAGAGACAAGGACCACTTTGAATCAACTATGGATAGGAGGATATGACTAATGGGGCATGTGGAAGTAGACCCCATAGTGGGCATAGATCAGATAGAGATGACACGATCAGGGATCTCAGGTTCTTGGATACTCCGGAAAGGAGGGGTGATGGACACAGGTACTATTCTCGTTCTGGTTTTGAAAGGTATCATGGTCATCATCGTTATAATCCTTAAAGGAGGAGTGATAGGGGATATTTTCCGGATGATTTCAAGAAATAAAAGCCACCTACATTCGATGGGGAAATGAATAAATCACATGATACAAAAGCATGGTTTATTGGAATGAATAAATTCTTCAGATTGCACGATTACTTATAGAACATGAAGGCCAGGATATCTACATTCAGTCTTAAAGGTAAAGCATATATTTGGTGTGAAGATGTAAAGAACATTAGAGATATTTATGAGGATTTGACTTGGAGTGAATTCAAGAGACTATTCAGGAAGCAATATCTATTGAAGATGTACTATGATGACAAGGAAAAATAGTTTTATGAGCTAAATATGGACTCTATTATCGATGAGGAGTAAACTAGCAAATTTCTGGAGTTGTTGAGATATGTGCCTTACCTCAAGGACGAGAAGGCCAAGATTCAATGATTCATCAAGGGGTTGTCGATAAAATTCAAAGGCGGGATTGAGTTTGATGAGCCTAGATCATTGGGGGAGGCCATCCGGAAGCTAAAGCATTTTTATGAGCAATCAAAGCGTAGATCTGAGACTAACCAGACTGGAAAGGTAATGCAACAAATAAAGGGAAATGGGGTAAGAAGTGAGCAAGGCCTTGAGATACAGGTAAAAAAGAGAACACTCTAAGTTACATTTCCATTTCCACATATTTTCCATTTCGCTAAGTTACAAATAAACGACTCCAATTCTATATGAAATAGACTAATAACCTATTGATACACTTTTAGTGATTTATGCATAGCTCTCACCTATCACTATAGATCAATAGATAAAGCCTAAAAGAGTTTGATTTTATGCCCAAGACACCAGTATAATGGAGTAGTTGTGAAGGCAACAATATCCATTGGGGATTTCCATTTTTTCAGCAACATAGAAGAAAAATCTTGGTGTTGGAGGAAGAGATAAAATATCTTTGCCAAAAACACAATATCATCACTCTCCCAGTGCCATTTCTGTTAACTCGTTAGAATGCAGGTGATGCATAAGGATTGATCAGCATCTATGAAATTTTATCTCTTTCCAATAACAAAATAGGTTCATCCTAATATTAATATATAAAATACGGTTCATTAATATGCATGGTTCATTTTTTTTTTATGATCCTATTTCTCTAAAGGATATCTATTTTTTGAGTTTTCTTTGGTATAAGATATGGTGATACCTTTAAATATGAGGTAATTTTGGGTAAAATTAGAAGTGGAACAAAAAGTTGTGGTTTGAATTTCCTTTGTAGTAGTAGGCTACATGCAATTTCTATCGAAAGGTTTTGTTATAGCCCAACATGGAATAATCTTTGGATAAAATGTTCATTATGGGTGGTATGTTTTTTAGCTCTTCAACTCATTGGATTCTTTGTCTTTTCATGGTATTTGTTGTTCTCAACTTAGAATCCCTGAATCACCTTGAAAGGTCATGGCAATGTAACCTTTGGAGGCATTGATGGACAACCCCCACCCCCCCCCAAAAAAGTCATTAGAATAAAACTTTTAGAAGCTTTTGTTAAATGATTGCCTCCAAATGTTCAATTCTCATGAATTTTGGGGGAGGCGGATCTTTTGGTGTATTGAACGGGGCAAGAAGACATAATGGTATCATGGATGGGTAGAAGTGAGAGGTTAGTGCATGGTATATTGAGATCTATAATACTAACATTAAAGAATGAGAAGGAGCCTTAGGGCCTTATGCCACAAGGGCTAGGGGGCCTATAAGTAAGGAAATGAGAGAAATTAATAGGGGAACCTCCAATATTTGTGATAAGGGGATTAGGGGACACATTATCACAACCCATAAGAACTTAACCCATAAACACCAAAGTCCGTATCCCTTTAACCCCAAAGCGACAATCCCTTAACCCCTACACTCGTAACTCATAAAAATTTAACCCCTTCATCCCTTAAACCCCAAGCCACTAACCCCTTAACCCCTAACCCCTAACATGAAATCCTTGAAACCCATAAACCCTAATCCCATATCCTCTTAAAACTTGACCCTTAACCCTGTAAGATTCTATCCTCTACCTATTATGTTTGAAAATTTTCTATTGGCTATTAAAATCCCCTTCAATCCTTAGTTAAACTCTCATGCTTTGAAGCATTGATCTTAAAATAATGTTTTATATTAGGGTATTATACATCCTCGAGGTCTCTAATCTTTCGTTTTCTTTCGATAACCCAACCCTCCTTGAAGAATCGATGTTGAATACTTTGATCCACAACAAGAATGATGTCATAAAACATTTGTAGAGATATATAGATGAAATTACCCGCTAGCCACCACTATATTATACACATTGATTCAATGGAATCACTTCTAACCAGTATCGATCTCTATTTCTCTCCTATCTTGTTCTTGACTTAATGGCCACCTTCTTCGATGTCGTTCCTTTGGAAGTTAGAAAAGAGATTTTATTGCTAGAAAGTAAAGAGCTTGAGGGTCTCCCTTATCACTCAGATTTTGAGGTGATGGGCGAGGATTTGAAATGGAAACAAGACCCTAGAAAAACCTCAGAAGAAACAATTTTTCTATCAAAATTTGTTGGCCTTACACCAACAACTGGCTACTTTGTTTCGCTATTACTTCAAGATAAACAAGTTGAGACCTATAATCTATTTTTTTCCCTTGAAGATGTCAAAATAATGCTTCGTAACCTATGGTACTGTTTCAATAGGGTGGAATCCTAATTGGCTCACGTTGAAGGTTTTATGGTTAGTGACTCTGCCTCGAGGGACCTTATTAATCCTCCAGTTGACAACTCTTATTATTATTTCCTTAAGCGTGGAAATTATGTTTTATTGTCACTTGTATGAGATTGTATGAATAGTTATGGTCTTGTTGATGGTGCAGAGAGTATCTAGAGTGGATCTTCGTTTGGTCTCGCTGTATATGCTCTGGAAGTGGAGGATTCCCATTGTTGTTGTCAATATTATGCTTACTTGGTCTTTTGTTGGTGGTTTATGTTTATGTTTTCATGATCCTTGGGATTTGGTGCTAGCATCAAAATAAACTCTGTTTCCTCTCATTTTATGGGTACCTACAACTTGAATTTTGGCAATTTAAGATTTTTTTAACATATGCTTTCAACTTGGCTTGTTTTGGGATGGATGAGTATGTTCACATCTGAGAAAGTGGTTACTCTTTTCATGCTAGATGGAATATGTGGTTTTGTGTAGAGGACCCTTAGGAAGACCATAATATCATATAATTTCCAACTATCTTTCTACACATTTCCAAAATACTTAAATACAAAATAAATATTAATTAAAATATACAATACATGATACCATTCACTAATTTCATTCGTCAATTTCCAAAATACACTTGTAACGAATTTTCTGATCGCAGGTTTGCTACCATATACTTTCCAACCATCTTTCTATACATTTCCAAAATACTTAAATACAAAATAAATATTAATTAAAATATATAATACATGATACCATTCACTAATTTCATTCATAAATTTCCAAAATACACTCGTAACGAATTGTCCGAGCACGGGTTTGCTAATGGAATCACGAGCTAATCCATTTAAATTGGGTACCCTTTTTAGCTCCTTATCAAATTATGTTTGTGTTCTACGAGATTGCAAGTCACTTAAACTCTGTTGTGCACTTATTCTATTTGTGTTCTAAACTCTCTAGTCGTGAGTCGTGATAAGCGCTCAAGATCAAATGCCATACAACCATCGCGTTGCGATTGACTCCCGTGTGACGTCCCGCTGGAACACCCATGCTCTGTATTTCAATGAAAGAAGAGGAAAAATACCCAAAAAAATCGCGCGAAGACATATTTCAGAAATCAGGAAGATTAGTAATTAAGAAGCCCTCGAATCGATGGTCCTTGAACTTGCAAGAGCAAGCGAATAGCGAACTTGCAAGAGCAGGGGAATAGATTGCAGGGATGTTATGCAGACGAGCAAGCTAACCCTAGTTGAAACCCACCCATCACAGGTGAAGGTGTGGTTATATCCTAACTCAGAATCCCTATCCCTGGCCTTGATGCTTTCAGATTCATCACCTTCTGTATTCTTTGAAGTTTCCATCTTCTACAGCAACCCAAATCCCGGCTCTCAAATCATAGGCGTGTTTTCTGCACCTCATAAAGTCCCGGTCAGCCAACAGGCCCAAAAAAGGCGCGGGAGTCGTCGTTTTTATATCCGCAATGCCCAATCACGTTGGATCCTACATGGTTCTAAGGGCTTGACAGGTGTGACAGAGCTTCGCTTCAAATCGAAGTTCGATTTTTGGTTTTAGATGTGCGAGTATCGAGGTGAGGGCTTCCAAAGGCTCTGAGGTTTTGACAAAACTTGGGATTGTGGAATTGGTACACGGATTTTCGGTGAAGATCGCGACGTCTCAGCTTCTGAAGGGAAAATATGGGTCATGGCCGCCAAGCTTAAGGTCGAGCAAGGGACTTCGAAATTGAAGGGTGAGGGCTTTGAACCTAGGAATCTAGTATGTATTAGTTTGATTAAGTGTTGTGTCATTGATTGCAATGTTTTCATTTAGTAAATTCAGCTTTTGTTTCAACATATGTTGTTGGGGCAGGACAACGAGGTCAATATTTAACCACTTCAACATATGTTATTGGGGCAGGACAATGGGGTCAGGTTTTTTCCATCTTCTATTGCTTGTCTAGCATCTCCAAAAACCTACGCTGGGGCAGGACAATGGGGTCAGGGTTTGGCCATATTCTATTGCTTGTCTGGCATCTCCAAAAATCCTTAAAGATTTTTTGGTAGTATTTATATGCTTGGTCATCTTCTATTGCTTTTCTATCATCTCCAAAAGCCTTGGGATCCATGCCAATTACTAAATTGGCTAAGGTTTAACCACCATGAGGTATAGTAATGTAAGAGATTTGTGGCCAGGGTTTCACTACCGCCTCTGTGGATTCCTTAATCGACCCATATCCTTGTCCAATCCCACCATGTTTTTTTCCATCTAACAACATCTCTAGGACGAGAGTTTTATAACTCTAGGACGAGAGTTTTATAAACTCTAGGACGAGAGTTTCATAACTCTAGGACGAGAGTTTTATAAACTCTAGGATGAGAGTTTTATAAACTCTAGGATGAGATTTTTATAAACTCTAGGAAGAGAGTTTACCTAAGAGTTTATGTCAATAAAACTCTTGGACGAGAAAATACTTAACTCTCATCTGAGATTATTTTAACTCCGGTCAAGCCTAATCAAACTCTCAGGAGAAACATTAAAAATATCTCGGACTAGAGTTTTAAAAACTCTTGGTTGAGAAATTGAGTTGACTATTTTCTCGGACGAGAAATTAAAAATTTCACCCAAATTCTAGCCATTCGCCAAAAAGTGTTTCCCAAATTTGGGATTTCACCCCGCAAATTTTCCTCCAGTTTTGATGTTGATTCTCCTGTCCACATATTTATTTTATCTTATAATCTTCCTTGACTATAAATAATCCTTTCGTAGCATAGCCCCATATCAATATGTCTGACCCTTCCTCGAAGGTGATACTTCTTGATTCTAGCTCCTTCAAATGTATCCATTGACCTGAATTCGTCGCATTTGGCCAATATGTCATGTTTTCCATCTTCTCCATCCACCGTTAATGGTCTCTTCCCTCCAGTATTGGTTTAATATTTTATAATTGGTCTTCATAGCATAAGTGAACCATTCACTCAACTTCTGTCTAGGGAATAATTTTCCCCTCTGTTGCTAGGATTCATTCCAAAAGAGTGTTGTTTTTCCATTCATTATTTCCCAAAATAAATGTTACAAAATAAGATTTATGTTTTGGGCTACTAGATTCCAGAGGGTCGATCCTTTAGGGGGGTCCTGGTATCTTAAAATATCCTCTGTACAGTTGGGCATGTCATATTTCCTCGTCTATATATGCTTCCACAGTCCCATTCCTCCCTGTGCCCATACCCACCATAATTTTGCCCCGAATACCTGGTTGAGAATAAATGGGTCTCTAAGGCTTGCTCCCCCTTCCATATTAGGTTTTATGAGGTTCGACCATGCTACCATCTTATATATTTTTTACAATACTAGGCATACCTCAATTTTTTCGAATGGGGAAAATATAATGAATAGATCGAGATTTTTGTATTTAGAGTTAATAACATTCCCTAGTGTATCTCTGCTGCTATCAAGCCTATTGAGTACCACAACACAGTTACCTCAAGGGATCATAATAATTTATTCACTATCAGTAGGATTTTTCAGTACCCTGGCGATGTTGCTTGCTTCACCTCTCTACACAAAAAACATTTCTCTTCTTCACACTTTTATTTCATCTCCAATATGCCTTATCATTTGTTAGACTTAATTTATTGAGGTGTAAGAGGGATACCAACTTATTTAATAACAAAATTGGTTGTTCCTTTTTTGATGGATTTGAATGATATCTAAAATGGATATGCTTGTTTTAAGTTTCTTCCCATTCTGTAATTGATTGAGTAAACAAATCAAAAGACCAATTAATTACAAGGTTAAGTGATGAATGGAGGTACTAAAATATATATAGAATTTGTATTTTGGCGAAAGGGTTTCCATCTTGACCGAATCATATTTTCCATTCACACATCATTGAATTTAAAGATATGTAAACCTAAAAAAAGAAGGGGATCACAAACTAGCGAACTATTCTTTGTCATCACAATTTCCATTTCAAATATTTGACACATTTTCTTTTGATCTAGAAAACAAAAAAAAAATAGGTGGAATCTAATTAAACAAAACATGAAATAAAATACATGAAAAAATAAGAAGAGAAAATATAAAACTAAAATGAAAAGCAATATGTAGGAAAAAAAAGAAACTAAATAAATGTGAAGACTATATGAGGAAGAGGGTAATGTGGGGCCATGAAATGCAACTAGAAAAGTAAAAATGAAACTAAACCTACTCCTAAGGTAATGGGAAAGAAGGTCGGGACTAAGTGAAGTGAAATTTCCTATGCAACCATCAAAGTTTTTCCCTACCTAAAAGTACAAATATGTGGGAAATTATTTCTAAT
This sequence comes from Pinus albicaulis, assembly GCA_034641835.2. Lineage (NCBI taxonomy): Eukaryota > Viridiplantae > Streptophyta > Pinopsida > Pinales > Pinaceae > Pinus > Pinus albicaulis. The sequence continues at coordinate 481,907,172 of CM076571.1, forward strand.
ATGAATAAATGTGCATAAATAAATATATGATCATGAATAAATTGTACAAGAATATAATACATTTACTAATATTAGAAATATGTGACATACCAACTAATATTAACCATTCTACAATATTACCTTTCCTATTAGAACAAAAATCATACCAACCTTGAAAGCATCTCGTGAATGTACCTTCATCTATGTTATCATTCCTAGCAAATATCAAGAAACATCAAAACTTTGTATTTACAATAGAGCTTGCTAAGTAAGATTTTTCCAACCAATCATAGATTCGATCATAGAATTTGAAACAATCCTTTTGAAAACCCAAAAAATCTTGGGAGAATTAACTTTCAATTAGCACATTTGAATCAAGGGGATAGTATTGCAAAGAAAATATAACATGATCTCATTCAGAAACCTTGTCAAGATATAGAGGACATGGCGTAACCATTAGAAACAATTGAGGTTCCTCAACTGCTAACAATTATATGAATAATGAAATTATAAATAATGAATATTAATGGGCTCGAAAAGATAAATCGAGGTAAAACAACTATCATCATATATACTAGCAAAAAACAACTATTTGAATGATAGTTGTTAGCCCCAGTTTTATGATCACATTGGTGGCTTGATATACAAGATTCTTGACTCTTGATTTGTTCCCTTTGTGTCCAATTCGACACCAGGTCAGTAATATGAAAGTTGATGGAATTAAAAACAATCGTTGGCATTGTAAGTCTGGGAAACCAATTAGAATAAAAAACTAACAAAAGGTTAGAAGGATATGTCAAATAAAATCATGTATCCATATTAAAAAGGGGTTTTCATGATTCAAGAATTGAATGCTACTCGTAAGGATTTATTAGACTATAAAAGAAATTATTAGCTTCATACCATTCATGATAGATAATAGGAGTTTATTATTCATAAAATCACTTAACATATATGAATTCTCCGCCCAATGATGATATTTATCTTGACAATAAAAATGATAGGCTTCATAGCTCTGTGCATCCATGAAAAATATATGTTTTGATCCTCGGTTCAATACAAGAGGTTTACAAGAATATGAATTAAATAAAATAGAATCCACTATTTTATTAAAAAAATAACCTTGAAAAAACTTAAAATTATCTTCGAAAAAAATAGAATCATTCAAGAACAATTTTTCATCCAGTGGAACAATGCAGAGAAAAGAATCATGCTAGAAATTCCAAAACTAACCTAGATTTGGGACCCCATCAAGATAGTGAGAGCTTGAAATAACCATCAACAAGAGTTGAAGTGCCTCCACTCCTCGACAAGTCTCGAAAATTTCAAATATTGGATAATTATATTTTGAGGGTTGATTCATATCATGAGTTGAATGTGGAAAAATATTATTGGTTATTCCATCAAGATCGCTAAATTTTAGATGGGATCCATCTACAACACTGGTTTGATTATTTTTCATCTTGGAGAAACATATTATTCAAGGGATTAGATTATTTTTATTTTGTATCTAAGGATGTATAAATCAAAGAAATATCATGAGTAACTTGAACTAAAGAATTGTCCTGATGCGAGACTTGGAATTACAAGGCAATGGATGGATGGTTTATGATTCCATTTCTTTATTCTTCATCATGGATGACCTCACTGCCTTGTATCAATTCAAAATTCATCTCATGATATTGTAGATTCAAAGATCATGGCACATTTTCATCACATGTTAATTCATTACAAGGAGTAGGGCACAAGGGATAGAGATATAAAGAAGAAGTTGATATAAACTTATCTTCTTGAGAAACAAAAATATTTTTCGATATACCTAGGCATTCATCAATGGGATCATGGTCACTAAAATGACAATTTTCCAAGGGTTTCTCTTAGTCAATAACTTTGATTTCATTTTACTGATTGTCAAGTTCATAAGATTCTAGGTCATCCAAGAATGAAGGAACAACATATTTACATAGAGGAATTTCAATTAAGGGAGATATATCATAAGTATCTTCACTGTTCTTCTCCTCTACCTCTGGAATGTAAAAACCTTATGCCTTATCACAATTTGGATCGAGAACCTGAGGATCACGAGTATATGAACAACATGCTAGTAAAGTATATTGATCAAGTGAATCAGCATACAAAATTCTATAAGATGTATATGATAGAGGACGACAGGTATCCTGTGAAGAAACAATAATTTAAATTGAAATAGATTCATGATTAGGAATATGTCCATTATGATATTGATAAATCAAGGGGTCATCACCCACCTTACTCTCTATGAATTTATTATAAATAAATAAAAATTCTCGAATACTACGTTTACCATGGGAAGAAAAAGAGGGTGGAAGAATAGGATCAACAATTTGATTTTAATATTCCCCAACTTCAACAATAACACCACAGACTACCTTGTTAGAAATAAAAAGGGAGGGGGACATGGGAAAAAAGGGACAGCATGTTAATCCTTTGAGATTATAGATGTATCATGATTAATAAAAGTTGGGAGAGAATAGTCAACCAAGAATTCATATTCACAATTTTTCAAAGATAGTTGAACCAGAAATTGAAACTTTTCCCTAAATAAATTCCAATCAAAATCTTCTTCACAAAACACATGGCAGAGGTCAAGAAATCTATCAGAAAATCCTTTATTGATTCATCGAGCTTAATTATAAGTTGAATAATGATTTCATAAACATCAAATTAATCATACCTATCAAATACTTGATGATTCTCATTGAAATTTTTTCAAATGAATGAATGGAAGCAATTGGTAAGGTATGATACCATAGATTAACTCGACAATCAAGTGTGATGGTGAAAATTTTGCAAGAAACATCTTCACAATCAAGTTCATTAAGATCCTAAAATTTAAAAAATTGATATGTATGCTCAGTTATGGATATTTGACCGTCACTATCAAAATTTAATTGAGACAAGTTGTAAATAAGTTCCATGTGCAGTGTAATATTTTTTCTATTATAAAAACATCTAAGGATTACAATTTGGGTATTAGCCACTCATAATGAGAGATTGAAAATAGACTCAATGTGTTAAGCTTCTCATTTGGCCCTCCTTCTAGTGCCAATTGTTGACTATGTCGTAAATCAATTAACCAAGCTCATCTCCCAAGTAGACCTCACATCGTTTAGAGTAGGAGACCCAACCAAGAAAGAAAGCCAATTTCCATTATCCTTTGGAATTTTCCTTGGCTACAAATATCAACGTATGCTAATATATAAATCATATTTGGGAAAATAAATTAATTTGACACTGTGAGGCATATAATTACAATGCATATAAGGTACGTTCACACAAGGGAAAAGAGAGAGTGTGCCTAGACTAGAAGAAAAGTAATAGTATTATCCCAAAAGAGACACATAAGAGAATGAAAGAATCATTGATTAACTTGAAAATTAATTCACAAGATAAAAATGATCTTAAAATCACGTGACAATGCACATTAAACAATATGCATTCCAAAGCCAATGGAATAGTTCATTTTCATTAGTATGTGTTAACATAAGCATACACCACAAAAAATGAAATTATAGTCTCAAAATCATTAAAAAAATATGTATGAAAATTCTCCAACTCTTAGAGCTTCATATATTAAGTGAAATTCCCAAGATATATGACTACAATGCTTCCACACTAGCCTCAATAGTGGAAAATTATGTCACCACTTTCTCCTCCAAAGAAAGATATTCTCTCCTAGGTCAGTCTGGAGAAGCCAAGGTGGAAAGCCCAATGTCCCCATTCTTAAGTTGTGATGGTGTATTTATAAAAAATGATATGAATCTCCACTTCCCACATGACTCTTGACCTCCCTCATGACTCTTGATTTTTTGTAATGAATTTTCGAATTCATAAATGACCTTCTAGCTTCTACATGACTTTATAACTTTACTGGTGACTTGTCACTTTCCATGTGGTACCATTTGGTTTTCACATATTTTACATTTTATCATTATTATAAATTACCTAATTACATTCCACGTGTCATGTGGCCAAATGAATTAATGCATATGACTTTGTGATGACATTTTGAGAAGCCATGACTTGGAAATGGTGACATAAGAATTCATTTCATCAATAGAAAGTTCTTCTCCTTGTTGTTATGAATTTGAATTATTTATGATGGATATTTGGTTGTTATTTATATCCGGCCTCCAAAGGGTCTATATGAGCATCAAAACCTTCTAAGTCAGCATGAGTTTCCACCCCTTTATCTTGGTCCAATACTCCTTCATGTCCTTCATGATGGTTCTTGCTTTTTCTCCTTCTTCGCAAGTGATATCTTACAGCCTCTCCTTGATAACTTCCCTTAAGCGTCACCCTACCATGTTGGGATGGTAAAACCAGTAAATGAATTCCACTCATGAAAGGCCAATACCAGTCTGGAAATCATATGTTCAACCTATGCATGCTCATGGAAAGTTATGACTATGATGGGTCTGTGTAAGGGTTGAGAGGGAGAGGCCTTGTTGGGTACATTATACAATTATTAGAGGTAAGAAGTGGGATATTGTGCACTATAAAATCACATTGTGATAAGACAATATGAAGAGACAATAATGTGTGTGTAAGGCACAAGAGTCAGTGATTTGGATCCTATGGATTGAAGCTACCCAAGAGAGAGGGAGGGACAAGGTATTATGAAATTCTCTGCTTCAAGGGCTTCATTACTAATTAGAACTGCATGATGCACAATGAAGGGAGGTAATGAAAATACATTTTTTTAGTGGGTTGGTGTGGCATATAAGGGTTAGAAAATTGTTGAATATAATTATGCAATGCATAGTCAAGGAGAGGGAAGCTCAAGTTATTGTGAATTTCTCTTCATTAGTTACCCAGAGGATCCTCCACTATCCACTGAAACTATGAAATGTGTATTTGATGGAAGGTTGAACAATGGATTACACAGTTTGGTAAGTTAGGGAGACAGGGAGATAATGTTTCACATTGTAACTACATAATATGTAGTTGCTAAAGAGGAATATTAAGGGATTGTGGAGTTGGGAATGCCAATGAGAAAAAGAGGAATCCAATATCCACTGCAACTACACAATGCAAAATATAGGGCAAGAGAGATCATGAACTATGCAATTGACCGAGATAAGTATCAAAAGTGATTATCCAAACTTCAAGGTTTCTCAATGTGCAAGTGGAGTAGGTTGTTCGTAAAATGAGCATAGTGCACATGTTGGAAAGGTGAGGATTCATTAATAATACTTAGGATTGTGCAAATTGAACATCACTTTCGTAGGAGGTTAAGTAAGCTCGTGATTCACGCAATATGTGAGGATGAGGATGAACTCCAAAATTGGCTAAGTGTTGGATTAATGGAACAAGGGAGAAAAATTGATGTAAAAATTTTCCAAAACCAAATCACACATATGAATACCATTTAAAAATGAGCCATTGGAATGTACCATACATATAATCCACATGCATACCTTGAAATGACAATGTCACACTTATTTATAAGTGAAAAATTTGAAACGTGGCTTTGTGAAATTTAAAATACAAGTTAAAACAGAAGTGTCAATTGTAACTAGAATGTGAGCTAAGCTGTTGGAGAGTGTTTATAACATATCCTTATAATATATATGATAAACCAATACAAAATAATCCACTATATCTTCTTTTAGTGGTGCAAAAAAGTGTGACACATGCAAGAGTGAAAACAATAAAAAATGACACTTGTGATAATAAGAAAAAGTGAAAACGACACTTGGAAAAGATAAAGAAAGAAAAAGAAACACATGCTAAAGTGAAGAAAAAGAAAAAGTAACATTTGTGAAAGAAAAATATAGCAAAATTGATATTCTTGAAAGTTAAAGCGACACTTGAGAAAGAAAATGGTACAAAACTGACAATTGAGAAGACTTATGGGAATGTTGATACAATTAATGCCACTAAGAGTGAGAGAGACTATCACATAATGTTGAGAACTAAATTTCGAGATGCATTAAATAGTGCATTATCGATAGGGGATTCCTAGGGCCTATGAGTTGCATAGTGTCTATTAACAAGGAATACACAATCATTGTTACTAGTGAGTGCACATGCTTTATTTCCAAATATTGCACAAGAATTTTTCTCAAGTATTACGCAATGCTTGTCTTTAGAGATATATATTGACCACTAAGCCTGCTCGAAATAAGCGCACTTGTAGATGCTCAAAATATAATCATGTGTAAGAAAGTGACTTCGATAGTTAAAATCTCAAAAGAAGGCTTAAACACTCAAAAAAACATCAACAAATCATGAAGTGATCATGAATAACTTGAGACGACGGATCATAAGATTAGAAGTAGGCTCCAAAATTTAGGATGTATGCAAAATTTTCGAGAGAATTTTCCACAGCGACAACAGGTCTACAAATGGAGTATTTTTGGGCCCTTCAACTCTCAATTGCAAGCCAAAAAAATAATTGCAACTCTCACTGCTAGTGTCCTAGGTGTGTTGAAGGGTAAAACAACTAGTTTTTGTAGAGCTTCCATGGATTTGTTTCTGCATTCCAATCTTCATGTTGTTTATCTTTCCCTAACATACCAAAGGAGGCATTACTTCTAATAGTAGCCGAAGTGCTGCTAAACCCACATTCTTCTCTATGATGCATATAAGCATGCATATTAACTTTTTAGATCATTATAATTCCGAGATTTGGTCTAACACAATTTGCGGAAGCTCATCTCTCAAATACATATAAAAATGCATTGTCCATTCTAGACCGAAATCATTCACAAGCTGGGCAAATTATTTTAATTGTGGAAGCTTCTTTCATTTAATCTTCAAATGAAGATTATTCATTTGTTAATACAAGGTTTTTAAAATGCAACAATATAACTTCATGAATGGAAGTTGTGTGCTTTCTAGAACTATGGTTAAAACCATAACCAAAACCTGTTTCAAGAAATGGGATCAACATACATAACTTTGGTAAACACTCATACAAATCTTGGCCAATACTTACATCTCACCTTTAAGTAATCCTTATAAGCACTCGAAATCCAAATGTTAATGATCTGATTATCAAGATCACCAACAACCAAAAACATATCGGCCCACATATATCTCAACTTTTTATTACTATGCCACAACATTTCAAAGGTTTACGGAATTTCATTAACTCACATAACTTTCGTCAAAGATACTTTTACGCATCGATTCTGCATATCAATCCCTGCACATTCACCGAGGTTTATTTATATATCATATGTGGCCCACTTCTATTTCAACGTTCATCATTCACCAAATTGGACGATGGATGCACCATCGCACTCCAATTCAATAATCCAACGACATTGGCATTAAAAAGATGCACACTCGTTGGTATTCCAAATTCAAGCAACAAAAATGGTTTTAAAAATACCACCGATGCCACGCGTCCATCAATGAATGCTATCACGTTCGAATGCAATGAAACTACTTACCATTCTGAAGGTGTGCGAGACCACTGGTTTGTTGTTTTCAAAACCGCTCTTTCTATTCATCGCTTCTGTTGCACATCTCTATCTCTACATACATTAACTCGGGTTTTGATTTCACTTTGAAATGTAAAACCTCTCACTTAAACAATCCATCGACTCATTATCTCAGTTTGCTAACACGGCCAGGTTCCATCCTGAAGGTTTCACCACTATTATCTGCGCCTTCAACTCATGGTTCTGCCACTCGTGACTTAGGATTCTTCTTTCAAAACCCGTGCATTCAATTCTATTGTTAATTTGAATCATTTTTCAGAATGTAACTAAGGTTTCATTCCATATTCGCTACCTTTCACTAAACTGTGTGAAACCCTTTTCACGATTTCATTGTTCTACTTCAGGTTTTTCAACAAATGCAAATCCGCTCCTTATTTAAAGGCTATGTGGAAATACTTCAACAATGATCCAATTTAAAAGTTGATCAGATATATTTTTGATACACATACAACCAAATGTATTATTTACTAAATTCTGAATTTAAACTCATATTCCCTCTTGCGTCATCAATCCTTACAGTGATCGATGACTACAATTTCCTCTAATCTCCCCCAGAAATATATGTAACCCCTCTTATGCACCTCGCTCTAAATCAATATTAACCCTGTAATTAACATCAATTTACTCAATCATATGCAGAATCTCATATTCAACCCTTAACACATAGTTTTATCACGCACTGCTCATAAACTGTGAGTTTTTAAAATCTAAGTATTTTTCACAAGTAATTCAAACAGTCAATGACCATATATTCAAAACAAATTCCTTCACATATAAATATGAAATTAAATACAAAACCTTTCTTGTCTCTGGCCTGATTTTCAAATCAATGGCCCTTCCCTACATCTACTACCCATAGGCTTACAAACAAAACTTTGTTTGTCCAATTCCCACTCTAACTCCTACCTACTACTTTGCCTTTGAGGCTTATTATTTTTATACAAAATAATCTGAAAAAATTTAGTTTCAGATCCTCAATAAAATCCTCAAAATCCTTAAGTCTTAAAATCTCTCTTTTATCCCTAAGGATCCTCTTTAATCCAAAAAATCATGAAACTAATTTCTAACTTGAGATTTAAAATCAATTCTCAATCTCTCAATCCCTATGAATCTCAACTATCATATTTCCCTCATGTTCTCCAATCATTCGAGAACATTTACAAAATCCTCACAATAATTAATATCTCTCATTAATCACTCAAAAAATTTAATAATTTACATAAAAACCCAATATTCTTTTAAAAATTCAAGACCCCTATGTTTATTAAAATACAAAGTATTTTATGAATCTAATGCCCCTGCATCAGACTCCCAAGGTTAAAAATAATCATGATCTCCTAATCATATGCTTTTAGTCCTTGTCTTCCTGGATCCAACACTTTGTTCTGTAATTTTTCATTTACATCTATAGTTGTTTGTTGCTTTTCTCCAGGTCTCCATATTTTATGATGCCTTGCTCCACTAGCTACACTTTCACAGTCTATTACTGTCTTTCTTCTACTGCTGCTACTTTTCTTTCTTTCTAATGTCTTATTCAGAGACACTTTCACCATTATATTTCTCATCAGTTCAATTTCTCTGTCCAATAAATCTTCTGATTTCTAAATTCTTTCATCTCTTGATTGTTGCTCTTTCATTCTTAGTCCTGCTTGCTAAGTTCTTACTTGCTAAACTTTTGCTGCCACCCTATCATCCATACCCTCTTGTTTTCTGCAACTGAAAACTTCTTCCAAATTTTCACTTAAGACAATTTCTTTGCCTCCTTCCTTCAGCAATTCATTGGACTGGTACATGCCATACCCTTTACTATTATCTTTATTCTCTTGCATCTACAATTCCTAATTTTGAAATTGAGATTTCTCTTCCTATACTGAATTCTAATTATTCAGCATAATTTCCAGAAATTCAACTTCTTTATTCCATGGATTAAATATTTCCACTAAATTTTCTTCCTCTTCCTTCTTTTGACTGCCCAACTGTGTCAAATGTTCTCCAGCACCTGCAACAAAACCTGCATTCACAAAATAATTATTAAAACAAAAATCATAAGGCCTCAGTGCCTTTCTTTCCTCTACCAACATTTCATTATGTTGTTCTAAAATTTCTTTCTCAATCAGCACATGAGTATGCTAATTCAAACTTCCCAAATAATTCTCTGAAGAAATCTCAAGACTATCAACAAGTCTCTCTTTTATGCCATCTCCTTCCATGATGTTTTTTTGTTCTTGTTCACTGTAGTGAACGCTTCCTTCTGTAATCTCCCTATCGTATTCTGAATTTTCCAACAAATATTCCAACAATGCAATTTCCTTTTGGAAATTCTGGAGTATTTCATCATCATTTACAATTCCTGCATTTATACATAAATTTTTAGTTTGAAAATTAAAAATGTCAACAGTCTCAACTGTTGCTTCACATATCAATGTTTCAGACTGAATCTCCTCTTCTTCATTCACAATAAATTCTTCTTGTGTTATAACAACTTTAAATACAAATGCATCACTTATTCCTTCAGTCAAGAGACATTATTCATCTTTTCTTTCTGCTTCAAAGTATTTATCTTCTAAAATATATTCTCCCATACTTCCAACAGTTTCAAAAGATTGCTCATCCTCTTTTGCAAAACCTGTAATCACATCACAATTATTAGATTAAAAAATACAAGGCTTTACATCATCCAACTGATCTAGACTTGCCCAATAGTTCAGGAAATCATCAATAATTTCCTCTTCTGCTTCACAAATAGAAACTTCCATTTCCAGCTCAGCTACTCTGAGTTCTATACATCCCAACTATACATTCATATTATGTTCAAGCTTTCTCATCTTTTTTGCTAGCTGCATGTTCATTTGTTGTTCTCTCTTCTGTTGTAGCCTTTTCCACTTTACTCTCATCTTCATGAACCAACCAATTCTCTGTGTTTCTTCTATCATCAATTTCAATTTATTAAATTGGTTCCTTATCTCAGCTAATTCTTTCTCATATTTTGCATCAGTCAACATTTGCCTTATGCCATTTGTCTTGCCATCTTCTTTCCCCTTTCTTCTGTTGTGGTCTCTCTAAGAACCTCTTCTATCTCTTCTATGACTATCAGTAGTCATCTTCCTCTCCATGAGTTCTTCACTCATTCACCATGAGATGTACTAAAGCCTCTGCAATAACAATTTCTCCTTGTTACAACTTACCTCACCAATCCTTTCCTCTGGATCTGGTCTTCTAGAAAACACTAGTCCTCTATCTGCTGGAACCTTTTAAGCATTATTCACTGCTCCTTCTAAGCTTCAACTCATCTGCAATTGTTAGAACATAATTTTTCATATTCATCCAACCTCTATTGAATTTCCTCAAGGTTCTACCACATTCTTCTTCTACTTAGAATCCTTTGTTGGATTCCTTCATCACTGCTATCAAAGCTATGATTTTCCTTTGCTGATATTTTCTTCAACTGCCTACAACCTGAATCCTGTAAACATGTTATTAAAACCAGAGTTAAAATAATATTTTCCAACTCACCTTCAACATCCCTGTATGATCTTGCTTCACCTCTCATATGTACTACATCTCTATGTGCTTCAATTTATCAGTTTCAAAAAATCCGATCTTCTTCATCACACATGCATTCAATTAGAAAAAACTTGAACTTTCAAAAAGAGATATTTCCATCTCCGATACCACTTGATAGCAGCCTAAGTGCTGCTAAACCCATATTCTCCTCTATGATGTATATAAGAATGAGTCTTAAATTTTTAGATCATTATAATTCCCAAATTTGGTCTAAAAAAATTTGTGAAAGCTTATCTCTCAAATACATATAAAAATGCATTGTCCATTCTAGACCATAATCATTCACAAGCTAGGAAAATTATTTTAATTGCAGAAGCTTCTTTCATTTAATCTTCAAATGAAGATTCTGTGTTTTTTAATCCAAGGTTTTTAAAACCCAACAATATAACTTCATGAAGGGAAGCTGTGCTTTCTAGAACTATGGTTAAAACCATAACCAAAAGTTGTTTTAAGAAATGGGATCAATATACATAACTTTGGTAAACACTCATAGAAATCTTGGCCAATACTTACATCTCATCTTTTCCTTATAAGCACTCGAAAGCTGAATGCTAATGATCTGATTATCAAGATCACCAACAACCAAAAACATATTGGCCCACATATATCTCAACTTTTTATTACTATGCCACAACATTTCAAAGGTTTACGGAATTTCATTAACTCACATAACTTTCATCAAACATACTTTTACTCACCAATTCCGCCTATCAATCCCTGCGCATTCACAAAGGTTTATTTATATATCTTATGTGGCCCACTTCTATTTCAACATTCATCATTCACCAAATTGGACGATGGACACACCATCGCGCTCCAGTTCAATAATCCAATGGCATTCACATTACAAAGATGCACACTCGTTGGTCTTCCAAATTCACACGACAAAAATGGTTTTAAAAATACCACTAATGCCATGTGTCCATCAATGAATTCTATCACATTCGAACGGAGTGAAACCACTTACCATTCTGAAGGTGTACAAGACCGCTGGTTTGTTGTTTTCAAAACCACTATTTCTTTTCATCGCTTCTGTTGCACATCGCGATCTCTGCATACATTAACTTGGATTTTTATTTCACTCTGAAATGCATAACCTCTCACTTAAATAATCCATCAACTCATTAACTCATTTTGCTAACATGGCCAGGTTCCATCCTGAAGGTTTCACCACTGTTATCTGTGCCTTCAACTCATGGTTACGCCACTCGTGACTCACATTTGATCAGATATATTTCTAATACACATACAACCAAATGTATTAATTACTGAATAATGAATTTAAACTCACATTCCCTCTTGTGTCATCAATCCTTACAGTGATCGATGACTACAATTTCCTCTAATCTCCCTTATAAATATATGTAACCCCTCTTATGCACCTTGCTTTAAATCGATATTAACCCTGTAATTAACATCAACTTACTTAATCATATGCAAAATCTCATATTCAACCCTTAACATAGCGTTTTATCATGCACTGCTCATAAACTATGAGTATTTAAACTCTAAGTGTTTTTCACAAACAATTCAAACAAACAATGACCATATATTCAGAACAAATTCCTGCATATATACATATGAAATCAAATACAAAACATTTCTTGTCTCTGGCCTGATTTTCAAATCAATGGCCCTTCCCTACAGCTACTAACTGTAGGCTTAGAAGCAAAACTCTGTTTTTCCAACTCCTACTATAACTCCTACCTACTACTTTGCCTTTGAGGCTTATTATTTTTATACAAAATAATTTGAACAAATTTAGTTTTATATCCTCAATAAAATACTCAAAATCCTTAAGTCCTAAATTCTCCCTTTTATCCCTAAGGATCCTCTTTAATCCCAAAAATCATGAAAATAATTTCTAACTTAAGATTTAAAATCAATTCTCAATCTCTTAATCCCTATGAATCTCAATTATCCTATTTCCCTCATGTTCTCCAATCATTCGGGAACATTTACAAAATCCTCACAATAATTAATATCTCTCATTAATCACTCAAAAAATTTAATAATTTACATAAAAACACATTATTCTTTTAAAAACTTAAGACCCCTATTTTTATTAAAATACAAATCATTTTCTAAATCTAATGCCCTTGCATCAACTTCTAAGATCTAAAGTATTCTGATGGTGACATTTTCAACTATAACTCTTCGAGAATATAGCCCTCTCTATGTTGTTAAACAAATCTCCTCTCTATAAATTGTAGGAATATTTCCAACCCCTCAATGAAACTAGCAATCAAAATACTTATTCACCTTCACACTCCACATGTTCATCTACTTTAAAAAATAATGTAGGAACGACGTATGGCCATAAACATCATCATGCCACTTCTCCTAGAATTGTATTTTATAGAAATTAATGATGAAGGTGAATCAAGAGGCCTCATCTGAGGTTTTAATATCAATCATATTTGAATATCCTTTGTCTGGAATATCAAATAAATTCTAGGCTTTAACGACTATGCATTTGATTTGGACATGTCTTTTTTGTGCATTTTCTTTATGGTCCTATGTCAAGAGGAAATAATTATGTACTGATTTTTATTCTCTTCCTATTTTAAACTCAAGAAATTTTATAATTGGAAGGTATTAAAACTTTGTTGTTTGAAATTCTAAATCGTATGGGCCCTTTGCTAGAATTTATCCCCTCCAGGGTTTTCTTATTTCCCTCCTAGATGATATAAGGATTTGTCATGTCCTTCTCGGGAAACTTCTTTAAAATTGGACAAACAAGAGTCTATCCATATATGCTATTATTTCCAAATGTTTGGACCCTTTTCTTATCTTAAATGATCTACTCGACACTAGTCTAAATATTGGACACTTGAACATAGTGGGGAGAGACTCCAATTATTTCCCAATATTTTTAGAATTGGATCCCTTCCCAGAAAACAATCTTAGTTATTTTAAATTAAATCCTTCTTAGCTCAATGAACCCTCCCTATTGCACCTTTTTAATAGCAATTGGTGACATGTCTCCCCAGATCTCTAAGAACCCCCTACAATTTAGTTTCAAATAAATCACAAAATATCCAAAGGTATTATGATTGAATTGGAGAAAAAAAACAAGGTTAACTGTAGAGTCCTCATAGAAATCAAATCAAATATTCAATCATTTTTTCAGTTGCACACCTCTATGGAGGTGCTTTAGAACCTGATGGATAGAATTCTAGACCTTGAAAATACCAAAATAAATATCCTTCTAGATAGAGACAAGGATTCGAAAATAAAATGTTGTGCCATTTCAGTATAAGAAAGCGATGAAAATATAAATTTCTTTAATAAGGTTTAAAATGGTACGAAATATATCAATACAATCCTGGGAATGAAAAAATTTAAGGGCTTTGTAGTTACTGCATTATTAGATATTTCTACAGAGGTTTATACTCATATTTCAAAGATATATTCCAACAAAAAAGCATAGACACCATTAAACAAATCTTAGATGTAGTAAGGAAATTTCCTAAGTTCATTGATCAAGAGGAAATGATTCCCTAATGGCATAGGTTTCGATATAGGGGATTGATAGAGTTCTTCATATTTTTCAAAATGGAAAAAGCCCTTCCTTGGATTGAATCACAATAGATTTTTATACCAAATTATTGGATTTTATTGGTGATTATCTCCTCTTAGTCATTAATTACTCAAGTACCATTGGTCAAATACTTCTCCCTTTCAATTCCACATTCATTTCCCTCATCCCAAAAGTTAAAATTGTTGATTCAATTGATTTATTCATAACCATTTCCTTATGCAGTTCCTTCTATAAAATAATATCGAAGATCACTTCCCTTAGAATTAAGGAGATTTTATATGAAAAATTTTCCCTTAAAAATTTTGGCTACTTATCAAATAGAAAAATGTAAGATGTTATTGGAATTTCCTAGGAATTTTTATACTCCATACATACCAAGTGTCATAAACCTTTAATAGTCAAATTTTAGCTTTAAAGATCCTTTTATTGGGTGATTTGATTACACCTCAAATTAATTTTAATACATCTATGGTTATATCACTCTTTGTTTTCGTGGATTCTGAATTTTATTAACATATCATTCTTTTGTATCTGAATCAATGGGGTATCCTCTCGCTTCTTCCATGGTGAGAGAGGACTAAGAAAAGCTTTTCCACTATCCCCTCTCCTATTGTTATTGGTGGTAAAAGGCTTAAGCAAGCTCATTTCAAAAGTAGTTCAAAGGGGTGTATTTAAGGGGATTTTCATTATCCCCCATTGTTCCCTAATACGTCTCGTCTTTGTCGATAATGTCCTCATATTCTTTAATCATATTTACTCACATCTCTACATTAAAGGAAAACTTGGACCTATTTTATCAAGTCATAGGAATGATAATAAATGCCAATAAATACTCAATTATTATTTGGGTTTTTTTATAATATGAGAAGGGAATTGTTGAAAAAAAATTATCTTACTTTGTTTTGGAAATAAGCCATGGCATTAAATATTTGGGTTTTATGTTAATTATATACATCTATAAAAATTCAGAATGGTTCTAGTTATTAGAAGAAATTGCAAAAGGAATCAGACTCTAGACCAATAGATGGTCATCAATAATAGGGATATTATTTCTTTACAAATTGGTAGTAGAATATATTCCTATTTACTAGGCTTCCATAGCATGAATTCCTTTGGGAATCCTCTATAGGATTAGGAAATAAGATTTCTGCTTCCTATGGTGTAGGAAAAGTGAAAAGAATTTTTTTCTGTGATAGCATGGAATTCAATAGCTCTCCTTAAATCATAAGGTGGATGGGGAATCAAAGGCTTACCTCTATTTGTAGGGGCCCTTACAACTAAGAGCACGTGCAAAATTGTTTAAGGATATAACCTTTGGTCTCATGTGATGCAACATAATTAGATTATGTCTTTGAAAACTCTTGCATGGATAATATCCCCTCAAAATTCCCATAATCAAGGCTCCATTATTTGGAAATGGATCATAAAGGAATTCTCTTTCATTTGTAACAAACTCCATTGGAAAATAGGGTAAGGAACAAATGTTCTCTTATGTAAATGTTCGGTATATTTATATTATTTTCAAAACTTATATGCACCGTGAACAAACGGGGGTCATGGGGTATACAAGGAGGTGACATTGCCCTACACGAGATTCGGTCAAGTTCCCTAAGAAAATAAATTGGTCCCTTTTTCACATTTGTTTGGTGGTTTTTTTTACCATGATTTTGCTAAAAGTGGTTTGCATTGATAAATTTTATAGGGTTAAACCTTATGATAAATATCCATGGATTGGAATTCTTCACTAGTATCATCTTCTATGCCGAATTATCCAACAATTATCTAAATCATGTTTTACTACTCTTAATTATGTCCCCCTAAATCAAACCCCTAATGGAACCTAGACTTGGATTTCCTCAAATGACCTTCTTTTTGCAATAGAAGTATTAGAATATTAAGATCACTACATTCATGCTCTCAAATTTTTAAATTTCACTCTCTTAGACATGTAATATTATCTAGTATGCACTCTCAAAAATCATGTTATTTATGGCCCAAATTATGGATATAAATCTCAAACAACACATATAGATAAACCCCCCATGGTGGGGAAAATAAATTTGGAAGCTAAGATTCCCTCCAAAATCCAATTTATTCATGTGGTTTATGCTTAGGAACAAATTCCCTACCAAGGAGAACCTTTAGAAAAAATATTGTAAGGTCCTAACATATGCCATGTATGTTGGATGGATTCATAATTGGTCTCTCCATTAGAGGAAAAAACTTATTAAAAATGGCCTACTAAGGAAAAATAATAAAATAATATGTATGAATTTTGGAGAGAAAAGAAGAAACATATTTTGTAATTGTATTTCTGGCTTATCTCCTTATAGTTTTACTTGAATTTTAAGTTTATACACTCGTTGGATGTGGAATTAAATTCCACATCCTACTAATATCCATTATGCATACTTTTTAGAATATCCAAATTGATAAAATATGAAAATACATTAAAAAAAAACATGTTGAAGACACTTTTTTATTGTGCTTCTTTGGCATAGATTCCTCTGGGAATCCTCCATATGATTAAGCAATTGCGTGCCCACTTCCTATGGTCTAAGAAAAGAGAAAACATAACTTTTACCTTGATAGCATGGAATCCAATAGCTCGCCTTAAATAATAAGGTGGATGGGTAATGAAAGGCTTTCCTCGGTTTGGAGGAGCCCTTGCAATTATAAGTGCATGGAAAATCATTCAAGAAGATAGCCTCTGGTATCATGTAATGTATCATAAATACATTAGAACTTTGAAAGCCATTAAATCGATCATAACCCCTCACAATTCCAAAAAATAAGGATCCATCACTTTGAAAGAGATCATAAAGGATTTCTCTTTCATTGCTAGCCACCTCTGTTGGATAATAAGGGAAGGAACAAATGTTCTCTTACGTAAATGTTGGATATGTGTTATATTTTTTTCACAACTTATATGCACCACAAATAGAAGGGGGTCCTATGTCAGAATTCCAGTAAGTGAGAGCCCTCATGCATAGTATTTTGGGAAGTGCCCCATGAAAAACATTTGGGCCTTTTTATACATATACTTTTGGTGGTTTTTGGCCTAAAATTTTGCTAAAAGTGGTTTTGTGATGCATGGTGGTTTTTTACGTGGTTTTGTAGTTTCATTTATGGAATTATTGTTGGATTGGTGGCTCATGTATGCCATGGGATATATATTTTATTGTAATATTATGCACAAAATATAATGACGTAAAATATTTTTGGTTTTCGTGAGTTTGGGTTTCTAGGATATAAAATTCTATGTATAAATTTATATGTTTTCCATTGTATCTTTTTTGTTTTATTAAGAATTTGTTTGCATCAATTATTTGGATAAGGTTAAAATCTATAGTAAATATCCATATGGACTCTCATCCCTTGTGGTATCTATGCCCCAAATTGTGCATATCTCTCTCAGAAACCACATACAGATAACCACCCATGTTGGGGAGAAGAACTATGGAAACTCAATTACGCTCCAAAATTGAAGTTATTCATCTGGATTATGCTCAAGAAAAAATTCCCTACCTGGGAGAACGTTCAGAAAACATTTTTCTAGGGTCCTAGCATCTTCCCACTATGTTGGATGTATTAAGAAACAGTCTCCCACCTCTACATTATTTTCCCTTTCACCTAGTGATTTTAGGATGATTCTATAAAACTTTGCAACCTTTCCACCAGTTGCCAAGAAAAAATTATAAACCTTTTTCTAGAATCATGGGTCTCTCATCCTCTCCATGAAAATATAAAACTTTTTCCATTGGGAATCTCTTGGGGTATTTTGTTGGAGAGAAACATGAACATTGTTTAAGATATACCACCAAACACTAAAAAGGTGTCCACAACTTTCCTAGGCATTAAAAATTATTTTACACATATTTCTACCATTGGCCCTACTACTTCTTCTTCTAAAACTAAAATTCCAACAGAAATATCATGGGATTTCTTTGATGGAGCAGCCAAGTGCACCATGTTTATGGGAGGGGTCGGGGGAACTCTACACATCACAACATCTCATTTTCTATAAATATAGGTGATTATTCAAAATAAATGTTTGTGGGGTTATTTTATTTATATGTCAATCTATTTTCGGCTCAAAAATATGATTTTCACTCTCCTCAAAAATAAATGTGATAAATTGGAAGAACAGATGTGCAGTTATCTAGAATTTCGCATTGCTTCCTCTCTTTCAAAATATCACTCAAAAGTTAACTTTTATTTACTCATATTTCCTTTGAACATATCTATTGGACTAGGAACAAGAAAGCCAATAGGTTCTCAAAAACTAGATTAGATCTACATCATGGCACATGCTCGGTCCTTGAAGTTAAAGAAGTTAGGCCACAAGAATTTCATTCTCACCCTTAGGTTTGACTGGTGCTCTAATAGATATATATTACAAGAATAAAAATCCAACACTTATATATGTTTATATCTACTGATTGATTATATTTTTTTATATATATAACTAAACATTGTATTTGGAAAAAAAAAATTGATAACTCACTCAGAATGAGTTTTTGGACTGTTGGTACTACTTTTTTTGGTTGGGAAAATTGCCAAAAAAATCAATTTTGAGGATTTGGGATTGATATATTTTTTTATTAATATAGAGGAAATATTTTTTGGATGGCATGCAAGTTGTCTATGGAGAGGCCTTAGGCCCTCAGAATGCTTACAACATGTACTTATGTAACCCGATTTATTTTTATTTTTTTGTAAGCTAATCCATCTATTACCTAAGAATATCATATTACATCATTCCATACATCTCATATTAGCACAGTTCGTAACATTATTCTGAATATACCTCGATGGAAACCATATCTATTGGCCGATAATGTAACAACATGAGTCCAAATATGGAGTCTACTACAATGAGCAAGTAAAACTAACAAAGATAGTGTAACATGAAAAAATAGAAAACGAAGAAAGTCATGAAAAGTGATTAAGAATCTAATGAGGTCACTTGAGAAAGATCCTATGAATTGGTACTTACAAGGGAAAAATGCTTGAGCTAACACTTAAAATGGCTTTCCCCATGATCTAGATGATCATCCAAGCTAGCCAAACACAATTATTGATGACACTACACTAGTTTTATCTTTATCAAGGAAGAAATAATGTTATTTTGATCTTCATATTTATCTTTCGGTACTCTTTCCAAAATAGTTTTCAATTGCCAATGGAGTATGATAAAATTCAGCTACTTGTATATTCGTATTTTGGCATGACTAGGGTTAGGTAGCTAATTAGCTAGTTCCTCCATGATCTTAGAGTCAGAATATGTCTGGAAGTCATTAGTAGTGTAGGTTTCTAGCTAGAAAATTTATTAATAGATATTTGGAGGAGTGACAAACTAAAAAATGGATGCCACTTCTTGCTCATGTGCATGGGTACGTAGCTAACCCTGTTGTGTTTTACCCCCGTTTCTCATGCAACTATGCATGAGTGGTCGTGGCATATTTCCTCAATAGGAAAAGAATACAGCCAAAAAATGAAATAAAGAAGAACGAGGAATAGAAGAAGATTTATAAGTTGTCCAAAACCAAAGACAAGGTCATAGGAACTAAGGAATTGGGGCGACCCAATATTGGTGGAAAAAAAAATCTAATATAGCATAATCACAAAAAACCACTTCCACACAAAGACCCTCTCATGCCATAGGACACCAGAGAGCAAAAATCAGTGCACGAGAAAAAAAATTGTGTGGAATCCTAGAAAATTAACCCAACATAACTCAGAACTAGAAAATCAACAATAGGAAAGGAAGGATAAGGTTGAAACCTGCTACTACTAACCCTCTTCATCATAGTTGGGAAAATCCCTACCATTGAATATTGAGTGGCACCACTTGCAGTAATTAACCTTAGCCCCAGAAAAACCTGTGTTTATTTGTGGCTTGCAATTCATCGTAGTTGAGTTCTCGTGTTAGACCTGCAAGCACCTTTGCATTAGAGCTTTTCTTCCTTATAGACAATTGGGGCTGAAATGAATTACATGCATTTCCAAGTCCCTAACACTCTAAAACCAAAGGCAGACACCCCAAACTGAGAAAAAAGCTTAAGGTCATGCCATTTTCCTATTGAACTTTCTCCTCACACTAGCCCAGTATTGATAAACAATCGAGGAAATACTTGCACCAATGGCAGGGAGGATAACTAGACCCAACGTAAATTCCAAACATCAAATTCTTGATACACAAGATGAATTGGCAGAATAAGATTGTCCATCATATGAAGTGTGATAGTTAAGTTCAAATATGTTGCATGGGGAGGGTCGTCCACACCACACCCCTTGCCCCCCAATGCGACTTGGCACAACACCTAATCAAGGGATGTAACATTGTTTAGTACTCACCAAGATAGATCCATCTTAATTATGGATCTTACATGAGGTCATAGGGATCAAATTTCTTTATGTGCAAAATCATTTTAGAGCGTAAAAAACAATGTGTATTTTTTTATCATTTAGATTTTATTTTTGATTGTTATAGAGATTACATAAGATGTGTATTCAAAAATTTTATCAAGTTTTTTTATTATTAATATATTTTTAAATATATGACTTTATTAATTCATATTAAAATATTGTATTCATAACACACAATGAATATTTTATTCTATATGGACATATGGAAAATTAATTAAATATGCATAGCATATTTATTTTTTATTTTTTATTATAGTGGACATTGCTTTTCTATTTAGAGAATATTTTATTTTTATTATAAAAGAGACAAACATACTTACACATAACTTTCACACTCCAATGTAAAATAATCCTCTAGGATCAATAAATAAAAGTTACACATTTTTTTTCGTGTAAGAAATATTTATTTATAAAAATTATTAAGTTTTTATATGCTTATTAATTATATGTATCGTGATTATATTATTATTTGAAATATCATGATTATATTATTATTTTAAAATACGTTAAGATTTTTTAATAAGAAAAATTATAATTTTATTAATAAAAAAAAATTACAATATAAGAAACAAAATTAAATATTTCTATTTTTTTTAATTAAAACAATATTATATTATACCTCATCCTACTCTCCAATGTTTGAGACCACCCGATGCAAAAATTACATTAGATTAATTTATTATAAGCCGACACAATATAATTAATAAAAAAATATAAGCATCCGCTAAAACTAAAATGCCCCTTCCTATACCAGAATATAGTGTATTAAAAAAAGCCCAAAAATAAATGCATTCTTTTTCCCAATAAACCCTGTTATATTTTTCACTCAGCGCTATAACGGGAATCTAGTCAAGCTAATCCATCATTTTTTATTTTTGCAGAGTATCTTTTTATCTGTGTAGCTCATCGTCCACGACGTACGCACCTCTGTTTCTCTGCATACCGTCTACCAACTTTCAGCAATGGGCGGAATTTCACTCCTCTTTCGTCAAAATTTCTACAAAATTACTGGATTCAAGAGAAAACATAGTAGCGCCAAGTTGGAAGATGATAATGATAAGTCTGTTTCCCAATACCCTACAGGGACGTTGTACAGCAATATTGCTGATGATGAAAGAGAACACAATGAAGGTAACAAACGATCGTTAACAGAGAAAACTGTGCGAGAAGTCAGAAGGTGTATCAGACATGACATTACTAGTTCGACGAGAGGTGTCGTTTGGCAGTTTATTTCCGGCGAGCGGGACCTTCTGGTGGCAAACCTAGGAATTTACTCACGGCTGCTTCTCTCCCATGAATTTTCAGTGAACACAGAATCAGAGAAGATTATCGTTAAAGACATCCCTCGTACTTTGTCATCGCACGAATTATATAGAACGATAGGCAGGCCGGGACATAGGTCTCTCCACAATGTGTTAAAGGCGTATTCGGTATATGACAGGCCGGCTTCTGCTGTACTTGAATGAAGAAGAAGCCTTTTGGGTTATGATGGCACTGCTCAAAGGCAAGCAAATGCGAGGTGTGTATCTGGAAGGTCTGCCTCTACTCCACCAATAATTTTTTCAGTTCGAAATGCTTGCGAGGGAGCACCTTGTTGGAGAGACAGAGGATTCAAACACACAAATAACGCCAATATATTTCACACGAACAATGAGCTGCTGCTCTTCTATTAATCATAAACTCTGAATCATAAAACTCTCTTACTCTCTTGAAAACAATGAACCCGTGAAGGGTATTTAACCTAATTGACATGCAAACACTCTCACACAAAATTGGACTTAATCAACTCGCTAACTCGCTCACCAAACATAACTGAAACTGAACTCAACTAACTAACTCCACTTAACTGCATGAGGAAGTAATTATATATTTTAACACTCCCCCTTAATTACGACCTCTAAACTAAAACATAACTCATGACAACTCAAACATGCCTGCTGGTCTATGTCTCAGCTAGGCTTACAACACCCAAGTTTCTTTTATGAAACTGAAACAAATCTACTGCTAATGGCTTCGTAAAGATATCAGCCAATTGATCACTCGTTCTACAAGGCTTCAAGTGAACTTCTCCATTGTTCACTAGTTCTCGAATAAAATGATATCTAGTATCAATATGCTTGCTATTTTGATGAAACACACTATTCTTGGATAGTGCAATCGCTGATGTGTTGTCACAGTATATCGCTGTTGATCCTTGCTGTTTCTGCTTGAGTCCATCCAATACTCTTCTTAACCATACGGCTTGACATGCTGCTGAAGTCGCTGCTACATATTCTGCTTCTGCTGATGATAATGTCACAATAGGCTGCTTTTTAGATGCCCATGCTATCACACCTGAACCGAGATGGAACACATACCCGGATGTGCTCTTCCGATCATCCAAACTTCCTGCAAAATCACTATCTGTATATCCAATCAACTCTTTCTTTTCTGTACTTGCATACATTATGCCATAATCTCTGGTTCCTGCTATGTATCTCAGAATTCTTTTTCCAACACTCCAATGTGTGTCTTTTGGAGTCTCCATGAATATGGAAATCAGACTCACTCCCTGCATAATATCTGGTCTTGTAGCTGTGAGATACATGAGGCTGCCAACCAATCTTTTGAATAGAGTTGGATTGACATCTGCCCCTTCATCATCCTTACTCAACTTTGTACCTGTCGCAACTGGTGTAGGTACAGGTTTAAAATTATCCATCCTGAATCTTTTCAGCAAATCTGTTGCATACTTATTTTGAAAAATAAAAATGCCTTTTTTAGATTGCTAAACTTCAATGCCAAGAAAATATTTCATGAGACCTAGATCTGTCATCTCAAATTCTTTCATCATGGCTGCTTTAAATTCATCTATTTCAAGATCACCTGTAAAAATCATATCATCAACATACAAGCAGACTATCAAAATCTGTCCATGCTCATTTACCTTTGTCTATAAGGTAGGCTCAATGCTGCTTCTGCAAAATCCATTCTTGATCATATAATTGTCGATTCTGCTATACCATGCTCTAGGTGCTTGCTTCAGTCCATAGAGCGCTTTCTTCAATCTGTAAACTTTATCCTCTTTTCCTTCAACTTCATAACCTGGAGGCTGCTGCACATAAATTTCTTCTTCTAGAATGCCATTCAAGAAAGCTGATTTGACATCCATCTGATACACTTTCCACTTGTTTTGAGCTGCTGTCGCTAGAACTGCTCTTACAGTATCCAATCTGGCTACCGGAGAAAATTTTTCTCCAAAGTCTATTCCCGGTTGCTGCGAGAATCCTTTGGCTACAAGTCTTGCTTTAAATCTGTCAATCTCACCTTTTTCGTTCACTTTGGTCTTGTATACCCACTTCACACCAATGATATTTTTATCTTTTGGTAAATCAACCAAATCCCATGTATCATTCTTTTCAATGGAATTCATCTCTTCATCCATGGCTTGCACCCAATTGTCATCTCTGATTGCTTCTTCAAACGAAGAAGGTTGGAATGCCAACAATGCAAAATTTGAACTAACATCCAAATCATCATAAATATCTTTCAGACTTCTCATCTTTTTCTTACCTGATTCGCTGCTTGGAGAATTCTGATCCGTGGATCTGCTAGAAGATCCATGCTGCTCTGAAAATCTGGGAGTCCTTGCTGGTGTGACTCTGTTTGGTGTCTGCTCTTTTGGTTCTAGCTGATCCTCTTCTTCTACAAGATCATCCTCCATCAATGGTGTTTGAGCATCAGTTAGTGTGTCTACAGTGCCATTCCATGACTCTTGTTCTTTGAACACAACATCTCTGTTAATGATTGTCTTCTTTGTGACAGGGTTATACAATTTGTAAGCTTTTGACTGCTCACTATAACCAGTAAATATACATTTTTCACTTTGATCATCTAATTTGCCTCTTATTTGCTTAGGCACATGTGCATAGGCTACACATCCAAAAACTCTGAAATGAGATACACTGCAAGACATACCTGACCATGCTGCTTCTGGAACTCTGTTCATCACGCTCTTTGTAGGAGATCTATTTATCACATAAACAGCACATGCAACTGCTTCTGCCCAATACTCATTAGACAAGTGTCTTGCTTTCAACATGCTCCTTGTCATGTTCATGATTGTTCGATTCTTCCTCTCTGCTACACCATTCTGCTGTGGTGTGTATCTGGTCGTAAACTGTCTTTTGATTCCATGTTGTTTGCAGTACTCATGGAATGCCTTCGAATCATATTCGCCACCACGATCAGATCTCAATACCTTGATCTGTCGATCACTTTGGTTCTCCACCAAAGCTTTGAACTCTTTGAATTTCGCAAAAGTTTCAGACTTATGCTTTAAAAAGTAAACCCAAGTCTTCCTACTGTAATCATCAATAAAGGTGAGGAAGTAACAACTTCCACCAATCGACTGTGTCCTCATAGGTCCACACAAGTCGGTATGCACCAATTCAAGTGGTTTCTTTGCTCTGTAAGAAACTCCTTTCCGGAAACTTTCACGGTGTTGCTTGCCTAAGATACAACACTCACATGTGCTAGCAGGTTCTTTGATGGGAGGTAGACCTCTCACCATCTGTTTCTGCTGCAATAATTTTAAACCGGAAAAATGCAAGTGTCCAAACCGAAAGTGCCATAACCATTATGCATCAGAACATGCAGTTGTAAAAGAACTAACCTGATCATTGTAGTTCATAATGAGAGGAAAGAGTCTGTTCCTCGTCATCTGCACCTTTGCAATCAGCTGCTTGCTTGGGGATTTGTCATAAATAACACATTGTTGCCCCTGAAAGATAACTTTGTATCCTTTCTGCATCAGTTGGCCAACACTAATCAAATTGTGTTTGAGCCCAGGGACATAGTATACCTCTGATATGGTCTTTGGCTCCCCCTGCTTGGTCACAATGTTGACCACTCCTTTGCCATCTACGGCCACAGTCTTGTCAGTCCCCAACTTGACCTCTGTCTGCACTGTGACATCCAAATTAGCAACCAAATCCTTGTTGCCTGTCATGTGGTTACTACAACCACTGTCTAATAGCCAGACCTTATCAGACGGTGCATGCATGGTGTTGCATGCAAGAAACATAGAGTCAGTATTTTTTGTACTAACATTAGCTCTCTGATTGCCTTGATCTGCAATCTTCTTCCTACAATCACGAGCATAATGTCCAAATCTATTGCAGTAATAGCACTTTACCTTAGATTTGTCAGACCTTTGATTGTTATGAAAGCTTCTGCTGCTGCTGCTTCCACTTTGATGCTCATGATCAGCTCGGCCATCTCTGTGACCACCATAGTTGCTGCCTCGTCCTCTGCCTCTCGATCGACTTCTTCCTCGACCTCTTGAAATATAGACTTGACTTTGGAAGGCTGTTTCCAAAGTGGAATCTTTATTTCTGTCTATCCTTGCCTCATGCGATAGAAGAGATCCCATCAACTCATCAATTGTGAGTTTTTCCAAGTCCTTTGCTTCTTCTATGGCTGCTACCACCACATCAAATTTGGTAGACAGGGATCGAAGAACCTTCTCAATCATTGTTCGATCTTGAACATCTTCGCCATATATTTTTAACTGATTGACGATAGACATGACCCTATTCATGAAGGAATCAATGTCCTCTGTCTCCTTCATCTGCAGACTTTCAAAGTCTCTCCTAGTGTTCTGCAATTTAACAATGTTAACTTTAGCCATACCTTGATAGCTGGTCGCCAAGGTGTCCCATGCCTCTTTTGCTGACGAGGTTATCATGATCTTCTGGAACACGGCTCGATCTACTCCCTGCTGGATCAGAAGCAACGCTTGCGCGTTCTTCCGCTTATCTTTCTTCCACTGTTCCCTCTCTGCATTACTGAGGGCTCGTTCTGCCGCATCATCTTGAGGTTCTGCAAACCCATACTTAACATGATCCCAGACATCATGCGCTTTGAGCATAGTCTCCATTTTAATAGCCCACATATCGTAGTCTTTGCCATTGAAAGATGGAATTTGTGGCTGAAAATTTGATGTGGCCATCTTGCCCAAAAAAAAAATTGTCTCTGACAAAAAACCCAAAATTTCTCTCTTTTATGAAAGCTTTGCAAAGCTCTTTCGTTCTCTCAATAAACTCCAAGTCCTCCTTTTTTTGCTTTTTTTTATAATAAATCTTTTATATAAAAAATTTATATATATAAAAAAAATTCTTCTTAAAAACCCTTCTCTTTAAAAACCTTTATGTGAAAATCCTTCCTTTTTAAGAGATCATAAACTACCTTTGAGAAGAAATCCCTTTTTAAAAATAAACGATATGAGATCGGACTTTTGAAAAATAAACGCACGTGTTAATGGAAATATCATTTTTTTTTATAGCCCCCACGTGATTATGAAAACGTTAAACTCTGTACCTTTTGAAAAAGTTCGCGGGCCTGTGTTGTCGGCTTGTGCTCGGCCGCCGGTCGTTTATTTTTATTTAACAGGGTTCCGCACCCCGATGAAACGCAAACTACGTTCATGCAAGGTCCGCAGCTCCGTTTTGGGAGTGAATGCGGTCCTGCCTTGGGTATCTCCGCAGGTCCGGCACTAAAACACGTGCGGATCGGGTAAAATTTTTTTTTTTTTTTTTTGTAAAAAAAAATTTCGGCCTTTTGCTTTTGGCCTGCTTACGGGCTCTGCTCGCCCACGGATCTCTGATCCTTCTTCAGCTCCGATACCAATTTGTTGGAGAGACAGAAGATTCAAACACACAAATAACGCCAATATATTTCACACGAACAATGAGCTGCTGCTCTTCTATTAATCATAAACTCTGAATCATAAAACTCTCTTACTCTCTTGAAAACAATGAACCCGTGAAGGGTATTTAACCTAATTGACATGCAAACACTCTCACACAAAACTGGACTTAATCAACTCGCTAACTCGCTCACCAAACATAACTGAAACTGAACTCAACTAACTAACTCCACTTAACTGCATGAGGAAGTAATTATATATTTTAACACAGCTGCCCCAACTGGCTAACCATTTTGAGGAACAAATGATCACGCCAGCGATGTATGCAAGCAGTTGGTTCATGACAGCCATGTAAATATTTGGAAAATTAAGAATTTTCTACTAATTCATTTAAACAACGAATATAGTTTGTATACGATGAAAATATAGGATGATACGGATCGATAAAGATTAAGCCTTATCAACCAGAGCAAAAACCTTTAACATAGGTATTTCTCACTCTTTTCATAACATGAAGGTGAAAATACGTACTCTTGTTTACTTAGATATAAAATCTCATAAATATTTTCAAATTGGAACATATTAAAGCGAATATTTTACATTCTTTAAGGATTATAAAATTTATGGTTTTCGAGCTTGTTTAATGAAAAGATCTCCGAATTATCTACAATATGATAAAGATAAAACAATGGTTTACTGGATCCATCTCCAAAACAAGATTGATAAATGAAGAGCGAAAGAAAAAGACAAAGAAGACAAAATTTAGAAGACTTAATTTAAAAACTCAATTTTATTTTTAAAACAAAATATTATCTACTTCATATATCTGTTATTTGACAATGTTGTAAAATTATATTTGTTCAATTCAATGAGGTTTAATGAGTTTGTTATTGGTTTAACTAAACTTATTTTTGATTTGGCCAATCGTGTGGCCAATATGTTATCAGTTGTTTTTACTTTACGAAACACGCCATTCTTTCCGTTTTACTTCAAAGTTCTTCGAAATCCATACATAAGCCACTATTATCGTTTGAATTAAATTTGTATGTGATTTACCTACACATACGGTATAGATAACCTCCAACATCAAAATCCATCAATTTCTCTTTCTATCGAAAAGCAAAAGAAAACACTAAAATAACTTCCTGACACGTAAGTAAATGATTATATTTTCCATACAACAAAAGTAGATATCTTCTCTTTTTTAAGAGTATTAGATAGAAAATTAAAAAACTCAAGGCCTTTGTTAATGGATAATCAAATAGAGGAGCTTTAATTATTACATAATTGTGATTAATACTATGTGAGAGACTTCCATACCTCTTTGATGGGAGTAAGACATTAAAAGAAAATTTTAGTTCAGGAATTTTTTAATTATTACATAGGAGTGTATACAAGCCTTTTACTAATATGTGAGAGAATTCTATACCTTAATGATAAGAGTAAATCATTAAAACAACAATTTTATAAGATGGTAATTTTTTATTTTATTTTACTTCATTTATGGGAGGACGGTGTTTGAAATTTAAAAAAAAATTGAAATATAGTAATTAGACACTACTACATAAAAGGTATTTTAAGACATTTGTTTGAGACAAAAGAAATCTTTTGTCTTAAAAAGTCAATTTTATTTTAGTTATTTTATATTAAAATTTAATATCAATTGAATTGTCTTAAATATAAAATTTAAGACAAAAGTAGTATGAGACAAAAGTAGTTTGAGACAAAAATTTATATTTAAGACAAAAGCAATTTGAGACAAAAATATTTTAAGACAAAAACAATTTAGGACAAAAATGTTTTAAGACAAAATTTTATATTTTAGACAAAAACAGTTTGAGACAAGAATAGTTTAAGACAAAACTTTATATTTAAGACAAAATGCGTTTGAGACAAAAATATTTTAGTACAAAACTTTATATTTAAGACAAAAGCACTTTGAGACAAAAATATTTTAATATAAAACTTTATATTTAAGACAATGGCAATTGAAGCAAAACTCATTTAAGATAGTTAGCAATTAAGACAAAACCATTAGTATTGTGGAAGTTTGCACTGAAATTCTATGAGTAAATAGTGGATAATTATATTTTTTATTTTTGAATATATATATATATATATATATATATATTCAAACCACATGAAATGTAATCATGTCAATTTTATTTCTTTTATATTAGATTTTTCCTTTTCCATTTAAAGACATTCTAAAAATATGATAAATAAATAGATTAAAAAAATATTATTTTTTGGTTGGCCACTCAAAGGGATTTAAGTTTGAATCTCGTGTTTTTACATAATACTTCATAACAAGGTGATTTTCAAATGAGTTACATTCCATGAACTAAAATTGTTTATTTTTTAAATATGCTAACATTTTTAAATTAATTCAACTAAAACTTTGATATAAATTTGAAAGGAATTAAATACAATATAACAAAATAAATAAATAAATAAAAATAAAAATAAATAAGAAACAAAAAATAAAAATAAATAAATAAAACAAAATTTTAATTTTTCAATTGTTTTCCATATATGCATTTTAAACCTTAATTTTTTTTCTTTCAAAATGAAAAATCAAAATTTTTTTTCTTGCATGTCTTATAGTCACATCTCGCTTTTCTTTTCACTATTAAACAAATATATCAAAGAGATAAATAATAATAATTTAATTAATTTTTAGATAAAATTTTAGTATTTAATTTTTGTTATTGTAAAAAAAATTCTACTAATTCAGAGTCGTTGGCATAGAACTACCTGGAAATGTCCCTATTTGCAAGCATTCCTTGTTGTGGGAGTGACTGGAGGTTCTAAGTCGCATGCATGCCCATGTCAAGGGAGAGATTAAGGCTTTGATGCCGAAAATTTTCATTTTGTCTCAAGGGTTAGTCACTTGGATGGGTTGGATGGCTTTGGTCACCTAGATGGGTTGGATGGCTCTGATCACCTAGATGGGTTGGATATCTCCTGGGGGTTTTGTTGCAAGTGCAGAAGGTTAGGTTGGTTGTGTTACGTCGGCTCCACTTCCTTAATTGATATATAGGGAGTTGAATCATATCATAGTAACTTTTTATCACATGTTTGCCCTAGTTGGTCGGTAACTTGGGTAGATGTGGGAGGAGGGTGTTATAGAGTAGTATCGTAGCATGGTTCCCTTCTCCTTTGGTGATGTATGTTTTCCGTTCCACTTATATGAATGTGTTTTTGTGTCTATTAAGGAAGCAATATCTATTGAAGATGTACTATGATGACAAGAAAAAATAGTTTTATGAGCTAAATATGGACTCTATTATCGATGAGGAGTAAACTAGAAAATTTCTGGAGTTGTTGAGATATGTGCCTTACCTCAAGGAGGAGAAGGCCAAGATTTAGCGATTCATCAATGGGTTGTCGATAACATTCAAAGGCGAGATTGAGTTTGATGAGCCTATATCATTGGGGGAGGCCATCCGGAAGCTAAAACATTGTTATGAGTAATCAAAGCGTAGATCTGAGACTAACCAGACTGGAAAGGTAATGCAACGAATAAAGGGAAATGGGATAAGAAGCGAGCAAGGCCTTGAGACACAGGTAAAAAAGAGAACGCTCTAAGTTACATTTCCATTTCCACATATTTTACATTTCGCTAAGTTACAAATAAACGAGTCCAATTCTATATGCAATAGACTAATAACCTACTGATACAACTTTAGTGATTTATGCATAGCTCTCACCTATCACTATACATCAATAGATAAAGCCTAAAAGAGTTTGATTTTATGCCCAAGACACCAGTATAATGGAGTAGTTGTGAAGGCAACAATATCCATTGGGGATTTCCATTTTTTCAGCAACATACAAGAAAAATCTTGGTGTTGGAGGAAGAGATAAAATATCTTTGCCAAAAACACAATATCATCACTCTCCCAGTGCCATTTCTGTTAACTCGTTAGAATGTAGGTGATGCATAAGGATTGATCAGCATCTATGAAATTTTCTCTCTTTGCAATAACAAAATAGGTTCATCCTAATATTAATATATAAAATACGGATCATTAATATACATGGTTCAATTTTTTTTATGATCCTATTTCTCTAAAGGATATCTATTTTTTGAATTTTTTTTGGTATAAGATATGGTGATACCTTTAAATATGAGGTAATTTTGGGTAAAATTAGAAGTGGAACAAAAATTTGTGGTTTGAATTTCCTTTCTAGTAGTAGGCTACATGCAATTTCTATCGAAGGGTTTTGTTATGGCCCAACATGGAATAATATTTGGATGAAAATGTTCATTATGGGTGGTATTTTTTTTAGCTCTTTAACTCATTGGATTCTTTGTCTGTTCATGGTATTTATTGTTCTCAACTTAGAATCCCTGAGTCACCTTGAAATGTCATGACAATGTAACCTTTGGAGGCATTGATGGACAACCCCCGCCCCCCCCCAAAAAATTCATTAGAATAAAACTTTTAGAAGCTTTTGTTAAATGATTGCCTCCAAATGTTCAATTCTCATGAATTTTGGGGGAGGGGGATCTTTTGGTGTATTGAACGGGGCAAGGAGACATAATGGTATCATGGATGGGTAGAAGTGAGAGGTTAGTGCATGGTATATTGAGATCTATAATACTAACATTAAAGAATGAGAAGGAGCCTTAGGGCCTTATGCCACAAGGGCTAGGGGACCTATAAGTAAGGAAATGAGAGAAATTAATAGGGGAACCTCCAATATTTGTGATAAGGGAATTAGGGGACACATTATCACCACCCATAAGAACTTAAGCCATAAACACTAAAGTCTGTATCCCTTTAACCCCAAAGCCACAATCCCTTAACCCCTACACTCGTAACTCATAAAAGATTAACCCCTTGATCCCTTAAACCCCAAGCCACTAACCCCTTAACCACTAACCCCTAACATGAAATACTTGAAACCCATAAACCGTAATCCCATATCCTCTTAAAACTTGACCCTTAACCCTGCAAGATTCTATCCTCTACCTATTATGTTTGAAAATTTTCTATTGGTTATTAAAATCCCCTTCAATCCTTAGTTAAAGTCTCATGCTTTGAAGCATTGATCTTAAAAGAATGTTTTATATTAGGGTATTATACATCCTCGAGGTCTCTAATCTTTCATTTTTTTTTGATAACCCAACCCTCCTTAAAGAATCGATGTTGAATACTTCGATCCACAACAAGAATGATGTCATAAAACATATGTAGAGATATATAGATGAAATTACCCCCTAGCCACCACTATATTATACACATTGATTCAATGGATAGGGGTTCGTGGTTATCATTCAATGGAATCACTTCTAACCAGTATCGATCTCTATTTCTCTCCTCTCTTGTTCTTGACTTAATGGTCACCTTCTTCGATGTCGTTCCTTTGGAAGTTTGAAAAGAGATTTTATTGCTAGAAAGTAAAGAGCTTGAGAATCTCCCTTATCACTCAGATTTTGAGTTGATGGGAAAGGATTTGAAATGGAAACAAGACCCTAGAAAAACCTCAGAAGAAACAACTTTTCTATCACAATTTGCTGGCCTTACACCAACAACTGGCTACTTTGTTTCGCTATTACTTCAAGATAAACAAGTTGAGACCTATAATCTATTTTTTTCCCTTGAAGATGTCAAAATAATGCTTCGCAACCTATGGTACTGTTTCAATAGGGTGGAATCCTAATTGGCTCACGTTGAAGGTTTTCTAGTTAGTGACTCTGCCTCCAGGGACCTTATTAATCCTCCAGTTGACAGCTCTTATTATTATTTCCTTAAGCGTGGAAATTATGTTTTATTGTCACCTGTATGAGATTGTATGAATATTTATGGTCTTGTTGATGGTGGAGAGAGTATCTAGAGAGGATCTTCATTTTTTCTCGTTGTATATGCTCTGGAAGTGGAGGATTCCCATTTTTGTTGTAAATATTATGCTTACTTGGTCTTTTGTTGGAAGTTTATGTTTATTTTTTCATAATCCTTGGGATTTGGTGCTAGCATCAAAATAAACTCCGTTTCCTCTCATTTTATGGGTACCTACAACTTGAATTTCGGCAATTGAAGATTTTTTTAACATATGCTTTCAACTTGGCTTGTTTTGGGATGGATGAGTATGTTCACATCTGAGAAAGTGGTTACTCTTTTCATGCTAGCTGGAAGATGTGGTTTTGTGTAGAGGACCCTTAGGAAGACCATAATATCATATACTTTCCAACCATAATTCTACACATTTCCAAAATACTCAAATACAAAATAAATATTAATTAAAATATACAATACATGATACCATTCACTAATTTCATTCGTCAATTTCCAAAATACACTTGTAACAAATTTCCCGATCACAGGTTTGCTACCATATACTTTCCAACCATCTTTCTACACATTTCCAAAATACTTAAATACAAAATAGATATTAATTAAAATATATAATACATGATACCATTCACTAATTTCATTCATCAATTTCCAAAATACACTCGTAATGAATTGTCTGAGCACGGGTTTGCTAATGGAATCATGAGCTAATCCATTTAAATTGGGTACCCTTTTTAGCTCCTTATCAAATTATGTTTTTGTTCTACGAGATTGCAAGTCACTTAAACTTTGTTGTGCACTTATTATGTTTGTGTTCTAAACTCTCTGGTCATGAGTCATGATAAGCGCTCAAGATCAAATGCCATACAACCGTCGCATTGCGATTGACTCCCGTGTGACATCCCGCTAGAACACCCATGCTCTGTATTTCAATGAAAGAAGAGGAAAAATACCCAAAAAAATCACGCGAACACATATTTCAGAAATCGGGAAGATCAGTAATTAAGAAGCCCTCAAACTGATGGTCCTCGAACTTGCAAGAGCAAGGGAATAGCGAACTTGCAAGAGCAGGGGAATAGATTGCAGGGATGTTATGCAGGTGAGCAAGCTAACCCCAGTTGAAACCCACCGATCACAGGTGAAGGTGTGGTTATATCCCAACTCAGAATCCCTATCCCTGGCCGTGATGCTTTCAGATTCATCACCTTCTATATTCTTTGAAGTTTCCATCTTCTACAGCAACCCAAATCCTGGCTCTCACATCATAGGCGTGTTTTCTACGCCTCATAAAGTCCTGGTCGGCCAACAGGCCCAAAAAAGGTGTGGGAGTCGTCGTTTTTATATCCACAATGCCCAATCACGTTGGATCCTACACGTTTCTAAGGGCCTGATAGGTGCGACAGAGCTTCGCTTCAAATCGAAGTTCGAGTTTTGGTTTTAGCTGTGCGAGTATCGAGGTGAGGGCTTCCAAAGGCTTTGAGGTTTTGACAAAACTTGGGATTTTGGAATTGGTACACGGGTTTTCAGTGAAGATCGCGGCATCTCAGCTTCTGAAGGGTGAGGGTTTTGAACCTAGGAATCTAATATGTATAAGTTTGATTAAGTGTTGTGTCGTTGATTGCAATGTTTTCGTTTAGTCAATTCAGCTTTCATTTCAACATATGTTTTTGGGGTAGGACAACGAGGTCAGTGTTTAACCACTTCAACATATGTTATTTGGGCAGGACAGTGGGGTCAGGGTTTTCCCATCTTCTATTGCTTGTCTGGCATCTCCAAAAACCTACGCTGGGGCAGGACAATGGGGTCAGGGTTTGGCCATATTCTATTTCTTGTCTGGCATCTCCAAAAAGCCTTGAAGATTTCTTGGTAGTATTTATATGCTTGGTCATCTTCTATTGCTTGTCTAGCATCTCCAAAAGCCTTGGGATCCATGCCAATTACTAAATTGGCTAGGGTTTAACCACCATGAGGTATATTAATGTAAGATATTTGTGGCTATGGTTTCACTACCGCCTCTGTGGATTCCTTAATCGACCCATATCCTTGTCCACTCCCACCATGTTGTTTTCCATCTAACAACATCTCTAGGATGAGAGTTTTATAATTCTAGAATGAGAGTTTTATAACTCTAGGACGAGAGTTTTATAAACTCTAGGACGAGAGTTTCATAACTCTAGGACGAGAGTTTTATAAACTCTAGGATGAGATTTTTATAAACTCTAGGAGGAGATTTTTATAAACTCTAGGAGGAGAGTTTACCTGAGTGTTTATGTCAATAAGACTCTTGGACGAGAAAATACTTAACTCTCATCTGAGATTATTTTAACTTCGGTCAAGCCTAATCAAACTCTGAGGAGAAACATTAAAAATATCTTGGACTAGAGTTTTAAAAAATCTCGGTCAAGAAATTGAGTTGACTATTTTTTCGGACGAGAAATTAAAAATTTCACCCAAATTCTAGCCATCCGCCAAAAAGTGTTTCCCAACTTTGGGATTTCACCCCCCAAATTTTCCTCCAGTTTTGATGTTGATTCTCCTATCCACATATTTATTTTATCTTGTAAGCTTCCTTGACTGTAAATAATCCTTTCGTAGCATAGCCCCATATCAATATGTCTGACCCTTCCTCGAAGGTGATACTTCTTGATTCTAGCTCCTTCAAATGTATCCATTGATCTGAATTCGTCGCATTTGGCCAATCTGTCATGTTTTCCATCTTCTCCATCCACCGTTATTCCCTCCAGTATTGGTTTAATATTTTATAATTGGTGTTCATAGCATAAGTGAACCATTCACTCAACTCCTGTCTAGGGAATAATTTGCCCCTCTGTTGCTAGGATTCATTCCAAAAGAGTGTTGTTTTTCCATTCATTATTTCCCAGAATAAATGTTACAAAATAAGATTTATGTTTTGGGCTGCTAGATTCCAGAGGGTCAATCCTTTACAGGGGTCCTGGTATCTTAAAATATCCTCTGTACAGTTGGGCATGTCGTATTTCCTCGTCCATATATGCTTCCACAGTCCTGTTCTTCCCTGTGCCCATATCCACCATAATTTTTCCCCCAATACCTGGTTGAGAATAAATGGGTCTCTAAGGCCTGCTCCCCCTTCCATCTTAGTTTTGATGAGGTTCGACCATGCTACCTTCTTATAGATTTTTTACAATCCTAGGCATACCTCAATTTTTTTGAATGGGGAAAATATAATGAATATATCGAGATTTTTGTATTTAGAGTTAAGAACATTCCCTAGTGTATCTCTGCTAATATCGAGCCTATTGAGTACCACAACACAGTTACTTCAAGGGATCATAACAATTTATTCACTATCAGTAGAATTGTTTAGTACCCTAGCGATGTTGCTTGCTTCACCTCTCTACACAAAAAACATTTGTCTTCTTCACACTTTCATTTCATCTCAAATATTCCTTATCATTTATTAGACTTAATTTATTGAGGTGTAAGAGGGATACCAACTTATTTAATAAGAAAATTGGTTGTTCCTTTTTTGATGGATTTGAATGATATCTAAAATGGATATGCTCGTTTTAAGTTTCTTCCCATTCTGTAATTGATTGAGTCAACAAATCAAAAGACCAATTAATTACAAGGTTAATTGATGAATGGAGGTACTAAAATATATACATAATTTGTATTTTGGCGAAAGGGTTTCCATCTTGACCGAATCATATTTTCCATTCACACATCATTGAATTTAAAGATATGTAAACCTAAAAAAAGAAGGGGATCACAAACTAGCCAACTATTCTTCATCATCACAATTTCCATTTCAAATATTTGACACATTTTCTTTTGATCTAGAAAAAAAAAAATTAGGCGGAGTCTTATTAAACAAAACATGAAATAAAATACATGAAAAAAATAAGAAGAGAAAATATAAAACTAAAATGAAAAGCAATATGTAGGAAAAAAAAGAAACTAAATAAATGTGAAGACTGTATGAGGAAGAGGGTAATGTGGGGCCATGAAATGCAACTAGAAAAGTAAAAATGAAACTAAACCTACTCCTAAGCTAACGGGAAAGAAGGTCGGGACTAAGTGAAGTGAAATTTCCTATGCAACCATCGAAGTTTTTCCCTACCTAAAAGTAAAAATATGTGAGAAATTATTTCTAATATGAAGAAATGTGCATAAATAAATATATGATCATGAATAACTTGTACAAGAATATAATACATTTACTAATATTAGAAATATGTGACATACCAACTAATTTTAACCATTCTACAATATTACCTTTCCTATTAGAAAAACAATCATACCAACCTTGAAAACATCTCGTGAATGTACCTTCATCTATGTTCTCATTCCTAGAAAATATCAAGAAACATCAAAACTTTGTATTTACAATAGAGCTTGCTAAGTAAGATTTTTCCAACCAATCATAGATTCGATCATAGAATTTGAAACAATCCTCTTTAAAACCCAAAAAATCTTGGGAGAATTAACTTTCAATTAGCACATTTGAATCAAGGGGATAATATTGCAAAGAAAATATAACCTGATCTCATTCAGAAACCTTGTCAAGATATAGAGGACATGGCGTAACCATTAGCAATGGTTGAGGTTCCTCAACTGCTGACAATTATATGAATAATCAAATGATAAATAATGAATATGAATGGGCTCAAAAAGATAAATCGATGTAAAACAACTATCATCAGATATACTAGTAGTAAACAACTATTTGAATGATAGTTGTTAGCCCCAGTTTTATGATCACATTGGTGGCTTGATATACAAGATTCTTGATTCTTGATTTGTTCCCTTTGTGTCCAATTCGATACCAGGTCAGTAATATGAAAGTTGATGGAATTAAAAACAATCGTTGGCATTGTAAGTCTAGGAAACCAATTAGAATAACATACTGACAAAAGGTTAGAAGGATATGTCAAATAAAATCATGTATCCATATTAACAAGGGGTTTTTGATCCACTAAATGATTCAAGCATTGAATGCTACTCGAAAGGATTTATTAGACTAGAAAAGAAATTATTAGCTTCATACCATTCATGATAGATAATAGGAGTTTATTATTCATAAAATCACTTAGCATATATGAATTCTTCAGCCAATGATGATATTTATCTTGACAATAAAAATGATAGGCTTCATAGCTCTATGCATCCATGAAAAATATATGTTCTAATCCTAGGTTCAATACAAGAGGTTTACAATAATATGAATTAAATAAAATAGAATCCACTATTTTATTAAAAAATTAACCTTGAAAAAACTTAAAATTATCTTCGAAAAAAATAGAATCCTTCAAGAACAATTTTTCATCTAGTGGAACAATGCAGAGAAAAGAATCATGCTAGAAATTCCAAAACTAACCTAGATTTGGGACCCCATCAAGATAGTGAGAGCTTGAAATAGCCATCAACAAGAGTTGAAGTGCCTCCACTCCTCGACAAGTCTCAAAAATTTCAAATATTGGATAATTCTATTTTGAGGGTTGATTCATATCATGAGTTGAATGTGGAAAACTATTATTGGTTATTCCATTAAGATCGCTAAATTTTAGATGGGATCCATCTACAACACTGGTTTGATTATTTTTCATCTT
The DNA here is from genome assembly GCA_034641835.2 of Pinus albicaulis. Lineage (NCBI taxonomy): Eukaryota > Viridiplantae > Streptophyta > Pinopsida > Pinales > Pinaceae > Pinus > Pinus albicaulis. The sequence goes on from CM076571.1 coordinate 481,946,267, forward strand.
GGAGAAAAATATTATTCAAGGGATAAGATTATTTTTATTTTGTATCTAAGGATGTATAAATCAAAGAAATATCATGAGTAACTTGAACTAAAGAATTGTCTTGATGCGAGACTTGGAATTGCAAGGCAATGGATGGATGGTTTATGATTCCATTTCTTTATTCTTCACCATGGATGACCTCACTGCCTTATATCAATTCAAAATTCATCTCATGATATTTTAGATTCAAAGACCATGGCACATTTTCCTCACATGTTAATTCATTACAAGGAGTAGGGCACAAGGGATAGAAATATAAACAAGAAGTTCATATAAACTTATCTTCTTGAGAAACAAAAATATTTGTCGATATACCTAGGCATTCATCAATGGGATCATGGTCACTAAAATGACAATTTTCCAAGGGTTTCTCTTAGTCAATAACTTTGATTTCATTTTACTGATTGTCAAGTTCATAAGATTCTAGGTCATCTAAGAATGAAGGAACAACATATTTACATAGAGGAATTTCAATTAAGGGAGATAGATCATAAGTATCTTCACCATTCTTCTCCTCTACCTCTAGAATGTAAAAATCTTATGCCTTATCACAATTTGGATCGAGAAACTGAGGATCATGAGTATATGAAGAACATGCTAGTAAAGTATATTGATAAAGTGAATAAACATACAAAATTCTATAAGATGTATATGATAGAGGACGACAGGTGTCCTGTGAAGAAACAATAATTTCATTTGAAATAGATTCATAATTAGGAATATGTCCATTATGATATTGATAAATCAAGGGATCATCATCCACCTTACTCTCTATTAATTTATTATAAATAAATAAAAAATCTCGAATACTACGTTTACCATGGGAAGAAAAATAGGGTGGAATAATAGGATCAACAATTTGATTTTAATATTTCCCAACTTCAACAATAACACCACAGACTACCTTGTTAGAAATAAAAAGGGAGGGGGACATGGGAAAAAAGGGACAGCATGTTAATCCTTTGAGATTATAGGTGTATCATGATTAATAAAAGTTGGGAGAGAATAGTCAACCAAGAATTCATATTCACAATGTTTCAAAGATATTTGAACCAAAAATTGAAACTTTTCCCTAAATAAATTCCAATTGAAATCTTCTTCACAAAACACATGGTAGAGGTCAAGAAATCTATCAGAAAAATCCTTTATTGATTCATCGAGCTTAATTATAAGTTGAATAATGATTTCATAAACATCAAATTAATCATACCTATCAAATTCTTGATGATTCTCATTGAAATTTTTTCAAATGAATGAATGGAAGCAGTTGGTAAGGTATGATACCATAGATTAACTCGAGATTCAAGTGTGATGGTGAAAATTTTACAAGAAAAATCTTCACAATCAAGTTCATTAAGATCCTAAAATTTAAAAAATTGATATGTATGCTCCGTTATGGATATTCGACCCTCACTATCAAAATTTAATTGAGACAAGTTTTAAATAAGTTCCATGTGCAGTGTAATATTTTTTCTATTATAAAAACATCTGAGGATTACAATTTGGGTATTAGCCACTCATAATGAGAGATTGAAAATAGACTCAATGTGTTAAGCTTCTCATTTGGCCCTCCTTCTAGTGCCAATTGTTGACTATGTCGTAAATCAATTAACCAAGCTCATCTCCCAAGTAGACCTCACATCGTTTAGAGTAGGAGACCCAACCAAGAAAGAAAGCCAATTTCCATTATCCTTTGGAATTTTCCTTGGCTACAAATATCAACGTATGCTAATATATAAATCATATTTGGGAAAATAAATTAAGTTGACACTGTGAGGCATATAATTACAATGCATATAAGGTACTTTCACACAAGGGAAAAGAGAGAGTGTGCCTAGACTAGAAGAAAAGTAATAGTCTTATCACAAAAGAGACACATAAGAGAATGAAAGAATCATTGATTAACTTGAAAATTAATTCACAAGATAACAATGATCTTAAAATCAAGTGACAATGCACATTAAACAATATGCATTCCAAAGCCAACGAAATAGTTCATTTTCATTAGTATGTGTTAACATAAGCATACACCACAAAAAATGAAATTATAGTCTCAAAATAATTAACAAAATATCTATGAAAATGCTCCAACTCTTAGAGCTTCATATATTAAGTGAAATTCCCAAGATATATGACTACAATGCTTCCACACTAGCCCCAATAGTGGAGAATTATGTCACCACTTTCTCCTCCAAAGAAAGATATTCTCTCCTAGGTCAGTCTGGAGAAGCCAAGGTGAAAAGCCCAATGTCCCCATTCTTAAGTTGTGATGGTCTATTTATAAAAAATGATATGAATCTCCACTTCCCACGTGACTCTTGACCTCCCTCATGACTCTTGAGTTTTTGTAATAAATTTTCGAATTCATAAATGACCTTCTAGCTTCTACATGAATTTATAACTTTACTGGTGACTTGTCACTTTCCATGTGGTACCCTTTGGTTTTCACATATTTTACATTTTATCATTATTATAAATTACCTAATTACATTCCACGTGTCATGTGGCAAAATGAATTAATGCATATGACTTTGTGATGACATTTTGAGAAGCCATGACTTGGAAATGGTGACATAAGAATTCATTTCATCAATGGCAAGGTCTTCTCCTTGTTATTATGAATTTGAATTATTTATGATGGATATTTGGTTGTTATTTATATCCAGCCTCCAAAGGGTCTAGATGAGTGTTAGAACCTTCTAAGTCAGTAGGCGTTTCCACCCCTTTATCTTGGTCCAATACTCCTTCATGTCCTTCATGATGGTTCTACCTTTTTCTCCTTCTTCGCAAGTGATATCTTACAGCCTCTCCTTGATGACTTCCCTTAAGCATCACCCTACCATTTTGGGATGGTAAAACCAGTAAATGAAGTCCACTCATGAAAGGCCAATACCAGTCTGGAAATCATATGTTCAACCTATGCATGCTCATGGAAAGTTATGGCTACGATGGGTCTATGTAAGGGTTGAGAGGGAGACGCCTTGTTGGGTACATTATACAATTATTGGAGGTAAGAAGTGGGATATTGTGCACTATAAACTCACATTTTGATAAGACAATATGAAGAGACAATAATGTGTGTATAAGGCACAAGAGTCAGTGATTTGGATCCTAGGGATTGAAGCTACCCAAGAGAGAGGGAGGGACAAGGTATTATGAAATTCTCTGCTTCAAGGGCTTCACTACTAATTAGAACTGCATGATGCACAATGAAGGGAGGTAATGAAAATACCTTTTTGTCTTCCTCTTCCTTATTTTGACTACCCAACTGTGTTAAATGTTCTCTAGCACCTGCAACAAAACCTGCATTCAGAAAATAATTATTAAAACAAAAATCATAAGGCCTCGGTGCCTTTCTTTCCTCTACCAACATTTCATTATGTTGTTCTGAAATTTCTTTCTCAATCAACACATGAGTATGCTAATTCAAACCTCCCAAATAATTCTCTGAAGAAATCTCAAGACTATCAACAAGTCTCTCTTTTACGCCATCTTCTTCCATGATTTTTTTCTATTCTTGTTCACTGTAGTGAACCCTGCCTTTTGCAATCTCCCTATCGTATTCTAAATTTTCCAAAAAATATTCCAGCAATGCAATTTCCTTTTGGCAATTCTGTAGTATTTCATCATCATTTACAATTCCTGCATTTATACATAAATTTTTAGTTTGAAAATTACAAATGTCAACAGTCTCAACTGTTGCTTCACATATCAGTGTTTCAGACTGAATCTCCTCTTCTTCATTCACAAGAAATTATTCGTGTTATAACAACTTTGAATATAAATGCATCACTTCTTCCTTCATTCAAGAGACATTATTCATCTTTTCTTTCTGCTTCAGAGTATTTATCTTCTGAAAGATATTCTCCCATACTTCCAACAATTTCAAAAGATTGCTCATCCTCTTTTGCAAAACCTGTAATCACATCACAATAATTAGATTAAAAAATACAAGGCTTTACATCATCCAGCTGATCTGGACATGCCCAATAGTTCAGGAAATCATCAATAATTTCCTCTTCTTCTTCACAAATGGAAACTTCCATTTCCAACTCAGCTACTCTGAGTTCTGTACATCCCAACTATACATTCATCCTATGTTCAAGCTTTCTCATCTTTTTTGCTAGCTGCATGTTCATTTGTTGTTCTCTCTTCTATTGTAGCCTTTTCCACTTTACTCTCATCTTCATGAACCAACGAATTCTCTGTGTTTCTTCCATCATCAATTTCAATTTATTAAATTGGTTCCTTATCTCAGCTAATTCTTTCTCATATTCTGCATCAGTCAACTATTGCCTTATGCCATTTGTCTTGCCATCTTCTTTCCCCTTTCCTTCGTTGTGGTCTCTCTGAGAACCTTTGTTGTCTCTTCTATGACTCTCAGTAGTCATCTTCCTCTCCATCAGTTATTCACTCATTCACCATGAGCTGTACTAAATCCTCTGCAATAAAAATTTCTCCTTGTTACAACTTACCTCACCAATCCTTTCCTCTGGATCTGGTCTTCTAGCAAATAGTAGTGCTCTATCTGCTGGAACCTTTTAAGCATTCTTCAATGCTCCTTCTAAGCTTCAACTCATCTGCAATTGTTAGAACACAATTTTTCATATTCATCCAACCTCTATTGAATTTCCTCAAGGTTCTACCACATTCTTCTTCTACTTAGAATCCTTTGTTGGATTCCTTCATCACTGCTATCAAAGCTGTGATCTTCCTTTGCTGAGATTTTCTTCAACTGCCTGCAACCTGAATCCTGCAAACATGTTATTCAAACCACAGTTAAAATAATATTTTCCAAATCACCTTCAACATCCCTGTATGATCTTGCTTCACCTCTCATCTGTACTACATCTCTATGTGCTTCAATTTATTAGTTTCAAAAAATCCGATCTTCTTCATCACACATGCATTCAATTAGAAAAAACTTGAACTTCCAAAAAGAGCTATTTCCATCTCCGATACCACTTGATAGTAGCCCGAGTGCTGCTAAACCCATATTCTCCTCTATGATGCATATAAGCATGAATCTTAAATTTTTAGATCATTATAATTCCCAAATTTGGTCTAACAAAATTTGCGAAAGCTCATCTCTCAAATACATATAAAAATGCATTATCCATTCTAGACCAAAATCATTCACAAGCTAGGAAAATTATTTTAATTGCAGAAGCTTCTTTAATTTAATCTTAAAATGAAGATTCTATGTTTTTTAATCCAAGGTTTTTAAAACCCAACAATATAACTTCATGAACGGAAGCTGTGCTTTCTAGAACTATGGTTAAAACCATAACCAAAAGTTGTTTTAAGAAATGGGATCAATATACATAACTTTGGTAAACACTCATAGAAATCTCGGCCAATACTTACATCTCACCTTTTCCTTATAAGCACTCAAAATCTAAATGTTAATGATCTGATTATCAAGATCACCAACAACCAAAAACATACTGGCCCACATATATCTCAACTTTTTATTACTATGCCACAACATTTCAAAGGTTTACGGAATTTCATTAACTCGCATAACTTTCATCAAAGATACTTTTACTCACCAGTTCCACCTATCAATCCCTGCACATTCACCAAGGTTTATTTATATATCATATGTGGCCCACTTCTATTTCAAATTTCATCATTCACCAAATTGGACGATGGACGCACCATCGCGCTCCAGTTCAATAATCCAATGGCATTCGCATTACAAAGATGCACACTCGTTGGTATTCCAAATTCACATGACAAAAATGGTTTTAAAAATACCACTAATGCCATGTGTCCATCAATGAATTATATCGCATTTGAATGGAGTGAAACCACTTACCATTCTGAAGGTGTACAAGACCACTGGTTTGTTGTTTTCAAAACCGCTATTTCTATTCATCGCTTCTGTTGCACATCTCGATCTCTGCATACATTAACTTGGATTCTGATTTCACTCTGAAATGCATAACCTCTCACTTAAATAATCCATCAACTCATTAACTTAGTTTTCTAACACGGCCAGGTTCCATCCTGAATGTTTCACCACTGTTATCTGCGCCTTCGACTCATGGTTACGCCACTCGTGACTGACAGTTGATCAGATATATTTCTAATACACATACAACCAAATGTATTAATTACTGAACTCTGAATTTAAACTCAGATTCCCTTTTGTGTCATCAATCCTTACAGTGATCGATGACTACAATTTCCTCTAATCTCCCTTAGAAATATATGTAACCCCTCTTATGCACCTTGCTCTAAATCGATATTAACCCTGTAATTAACATCAATTTACTCAATCATATGTAGAATCTCATATTTAACCCTTAACATAGAGTTTTATCATGCACTGCTCATAAACTATGAGTATTTAAACTCTGAGTATTTTTCACAAATAATTCAAACAAACAATGACCATATATTCAGAACAAATTCCTACATATATACATATGAAATCAAATACAAAACCTTTCTTGTCTCTAGCCTGATTTTCAAATCAATGGCCCTTCCCTACAGCTACTACCTGTAGGCTTAGAAACAAAAATCTGTTTTTCCAATTCCTACTATAACTCCTACCTACTACTTTGCCTTTGAGGCTTATTATTTTTATACAAAATAATCTGAACAAATTTAGTTTTATATCCTTAATAAAATACTCAAAATCCTTAAGTCCTAAAATCTCCCTTTTATCCCTAAGGATCCTCTTTAATCCCAAAAATCATGAAACTAATTTCTAACTTAAGATTTAAAATCAATTCTCAGGGTCAGAAAGGCAAACAATCGCATAGGTTTCAACGTTGCAAAGTCGTAAAGTGGCATAGGTCGCAAGGTCGCAAATTCACATAAGTCGTAAAGTCGCAAATTCGCATAGGTCGGAAAGTCGTAAAGTCACATAGGTCGCAAAATCGCATAGTCTCAAAGTCGCAAATTCACATTGGTCACAAAGTCGCATAGGTTTCAAGGTTGCAAGTTCACAAGGTAGCAAAGTCGCATAGGTCGCAAACTTGCAAAGTTGCATATCCGCATAGGTCACAAATTCGCAAAGTCGCATATTCGCATAGGTCTCATAGGTCACAAAGTTGCATAGGTCGCAAGGTCGCAAGGTCGTAAAGTCGCAAAGTCGCATAGGTCACAAAGACGCATAGGTCTTAAAGTTGCAAAGTCGCAAAGTCGCACAGGTCGCAAAGTCACATAGATTGCAAAGGTCGCAAGGTCGCAAGGTCACAAGTCTACAAGGTCGCAAAGTCGCATAGGTTGCAAACTTGTAAATTCACATATTCGTATAAGTCGCAAAGTTGCATAGGTCACAAGGTCGCAAAGTCGCAAAGTCGCAAAGATACATAGGTCGTAAAATCATAAAATCACATAGGTTGCAAGGTCAGATAGGCACATAGGTCGCAAAGTGGCAAAGTCGCATAATCAGAAATTCGCAAAGTCACATAAGTGGCATAGGCCGCAAGGTCACGAAGTCACATAGGTTGTATTGATCACATAGGTCACAAAGGTCGCATTTCACCACTTAGCCACTCCTATAAAAGGGGAAAATCATCATGTTTCAAAAAGGCTTCAATGGTAGTAGACAACATCCTTGTCTCAACCAAAAAATATCTTGAAGCTCCTAATACTCTTCAAAAGAAGGATTGGATTATGACACAAAATGATAAAGTACAGCTACGCATGAGAATCCAATCTTGGGACATGTTGGCCAAGGATGTAGACAAATTCATATCTTCATATCATCATCTCCTCAGTGGGTTATATCAATGGTAGAAGTCCATCACACTCCTTCCATCAAGTCACTAGCAAGACCTAAGGAATGGGAGGAATTACAATACAAAATTCAAGGATTTCTCGACCAAATCAACCAAGCATATAGCTCCAATGACTTGCAGGTGACAAGAGAGACCATCACGTAGTATGTGGTTGAGCCGGTTAGGGTTCACACCAAATTTTCTACCATGTAAAACTAATTCAACGCTAAGAAAAACACGCTAATTCCAAATTCCCTTGGGTGCATGCACAGACACTGGGAAGACATGCCTCAACTGGTCACAGTAGATAAAACTAAAAAACATGGCAGATCTATCTTAGGGAGAATCAAAATATTGACACTCTGGCCTTATCAATCACCAGATCGCATGAGAAATACTATATCCCATTCTTTTTTTGCAAAACATGGTAGCTTAGGGAAAACTAAATCAAAACCTAAGAGACACATGAGGGAGTCCTTGGGTCAAAATTAGCCCTAGGTCACAATCAAACCTAGGTATTAATCAACCCTGCGTTGCAGTATCCCTTAGATCGCAACTTCCCCTAGTCTGCAATCTCCCCTAGGTCACAATATCTCTTAGGTCGCAACCTTCCTTAGGTCACAACCTCCCTTAGGTCGCAACTTCCCTTGGGTCGCAATCTCCCTTAGGTCACAATATCTCTTAGGCCGCAACCTTCGCTAAGTCGCAATCTCCCTCAAGTCACAATCTCCCTTAGGTCATAACTTCCCCTCAATCGCAAGTAAGCCCAATATTCTAGGAAGACTAAATGTCACGGGAAACCCAGGAGTCACCTCAGCCTATATGTACATCTTTTAGTGATTTTGTAGAGGAATTTTGAGTTGTGGACTTTTGAGAGAGACACATTACTTTTATTGAATGGATGCCTCTTGAGTAATACAAAGAAGTGTATTGGATCTCACTATTGAATTTGATGGAACTCTCTTTTGTGGTTATGCTATGAATATGGTCTCTTCGAATGAATAAATGCTTCCTTCAAATATTGGTGCGCATTTATACTCATGTATTCCCTTGGGTTATGAGCTTCCTTGCAACACGTGGATGGTATGTGATGTTCTAACTTAAAGATATGTTGATGAACTACGTTGTCGATATTTTCCTTAAATATTTATTGGGATGTGCATAGATAATAAATTAAACACTTTGCCATTACGAACTGTTTCTCATTTGTTAAGTGAATATTGTTATAAGTATGATCTTGGTAAAGTTTTTCTAACAATTATTTTCATAAGTTTCATGGTTTAAATTCCACTTTTCTATTCATGGCATTATATTTCACAGAGAATTCGTCCATCACTAAATTGTATTTTTTCAACATTTTTGAATTCTCCATCTTAGCAAGTGCCCTCTCTATCTAAGAAAACATCTTCACCATTTTAATGGTAACCGAGCCTACATATTGGATGGGATCCCCAAACCAAACAGTAGAGTCTAATTGGGATTCTGCACAAGGGAGATCCCATTATTGTTGGAGAGACATTTCAACCATCAATAGATTTGGCGCTAGAAGGAGGGCCAGATGACATGCTAAGCCCTTGGAGCCTGCATTCTAGTCTCATATCTGTAAATTGATCATCTCAAAATCATCCTCTCTAGATGTTTATTGAGTTTATCTATTTGCAAATTCTTAATCCTCGATGAACCTCTCTATCACTTGTCTCAGTTGCAGTTCGATGGTGAAAATGGAATTTCTGTAACCAAGCACCTTTCTGATTTTCTTCATTTTTTTTAATATTACGAAATTGACGATGAGGAGTTTTTTTGTGTGCTTCTCACCCACACACTTGAAGGACGCATCAAGAAATGTGTTGCACAGTGCCAGCAGCTTCCATCCATTTGTTCGAGAAAATCATCAGTGAGCTTCAACAAGCTTTTCACAGGTATGATTTTCAAGATGTATTAATAAGGATAAATGAGATGATAATGAAACCTCATGAATCTATAGAGGATTTTGCTATTAGAATTTTTCATCGTTGTTTTGAGTTCCCTGAAAGAGATTTCAATTGGGCATATTTAATTGAACGATTTCAACAGTTGGTTTTTTATTCTTTGCAACACCTTCGATATGAAACAAATACTGATCCTTATGGTTTTCATGATAATCCTAAAGTTACTAACTATCAAAATCCAGTCCCGAATATTTTATTTCCCATCTCTCCGAAGTTGGAACAACTTCAAGCCTTCAAGGAGGGACTTACTATTTGTGACAATTCTCATCCTCCTCCTGATTTTCTACCTAATGGTGTTTTCTTTGCAAATACTTTAAGTGATGAAATATGCTTGGTTTACCATTGGTCAAATACTTCTCCCTTTCAATTACACCTTCATTTCCTTTGTCCCAAAATTTAAAATTTTTGATTCAATTGATTTATTCATAACCATTTCCTTATGCAGTTCCTTCTATAAAATAATATCGAAGATCACTTCGCTTAGAATTAAGGAGATTTTATATGAAAAAATTTCCCTTAAAAAATTTGGCTACTTATCAGATAGAAAAATGTAAGATGTTATTGGACTTTCCCAGGAATTTTTATACTCCATACATACCAAGTGTCATAAACCTTTAATAGTCAAATTTTAGCTTTAAAGATCCTTTTATTGGGTGATTTGATTACACCTCAAATTAATTTTAATACATCTACGGTTATATCGCTCTTTGTTTTCGTGGATTCTGAATTTTATTAACATATCATTCTTCTGTATCTGAATCAATGGGGTATCCTCTCGCTTCTTCCATGGTGAGAGAGGACGAAGAAATTTTTTTGCTCGCCTTAAATAATAAGGTGGGTAATGAAAGGCATTCCTCGGTTTGGAGGAGCCCTTGAAATTATAAGTGCATGGAAAATCATTCAAGAAGATAGCCTCTGGTATCATGTAATGTATCATAAATACATTAGAACTTTGAAAGCCATTAAATCAATCATAACCCCTCACAATTCCGAAAAATAAGGATCCATCACTTTGAAAGAGATCATAAAGGATTTCTCTTTCATTGCTAGCTACCTCTGTTGGATAATAAGGGAAGGAACAAATGTTCTCTTATGTAAATGTTGGATATGTGTTATATTTTTTTCACAACTTATATGCACCACAAATAGAAGGGGGTCCTATGTCATAATTCCAGTAAGTGAGAGCCCTCATGCATAGTATTTTGGGAAGTGCCCCGTGAAAAACATTTGGGCCTTTTTATACATATACTTTTGGTGGTTTTTGGCCTAAAATTTTGCTAAAAGTGGTTTTGTGATGCATGGTGGTTTTTTACGTGGTTTTGTAGTTTCATTTATGGAATTATTGTTGGATTGGTGGCTCATTTATGCCATGGGATATATATTTTATTGTAATATTATGCACAAAATATAATGACGTAAAATATTTTTGGTTTTCGTGAGTTTGGGTTTCTAGGATATAAAATTCTATGTATAAATTTATATGTTTTCCATTGTATCTTTTTTGTTTTATTAAGAATTTGTTTGCATCAATTATTTGGATAAGGTTAAAATCTATAGTAAATATCCATATGGACTCTCATCCCTTGTAGTATCTATGCCCCAAATTGTGCATATCTCTCTCAGAAACCACATATAGATAACCACCCATGTTGGGGAGAAGAACTATGGAAACTCAATTACGCTCCAAAATCGAAGTTATTCATCTGGATTATGCTCAAGAAAAAATTCCCTACCTGGGAGAACGTTCAGAAAACATTGTTCTAGGGTCCTAGCATCTTCCCACTATGCTGGATGTATTAAGAAACAGTCTCCCACCTCTACATTATTTTCCCTTTCACCTAGTGATTTTAGGATGATTCTATAAAACTTTGCAACCTTTCCACCAATTGCGAAGAAAACTTTATAAACCTTTTTCTAGAATCATGGGTCTCTCATCCTCTCCATGAAAATATAAAAAAATTTCCATTGGGAATCTCTTGGGGTATTTTGTTGGAGAGAAACATGAACATTGTTCAAAATATACCACCAAACACTACAAAGGTGTCCACAACTTCCCTAGGCATTAAAAATTATTTTACACATATTTCTACCATTGGGCCTGCTACTTCTTCTTCTAAAACTAAAATTCCATGGAGAGGCCTATCTAGAATTATCTAAAATTATTTTACACAGATGTGCAGTTATCTAGAATTTCGCATTGCTTCCTCTCTTTCAAACTATCACTCAAAAGTTAACTTTTACTTACTCATATTTCCTTTGAACATATCTATAGGACTAGGAACAAGAAATCCAATAGGTTCTCAAAAACTAGATTAGATCTACATGATGGCACACGCTCGGTCCTTGAAGTTAAAGAAGTTAGGCCAGAAGAATTGCATTCTCACCCTTAGGTTTGACTGGTGCTCTAATAGATATATATTACAAGAATAAAAATCCTACACTTATATATGTTTATATCTACTCATTGATTATATTTTTTTATATATATAACTAAACATTGTATTTGGAAAAAAAAAATTGATAGCTCACTCAGAATGAGTTTTTGGATTGTTGGTACTACTTTTTTTGGTTGGGAAAATTGCCAAAAAAATCAATTTTGAGGATTTGGGATTGATATATTTTTGTATTAATATAGAGGAAATATTTTTTGGATGGCATGCAAGTTGTCTATGGAGAGGCCTTAGGCGCTCAGAATACTTACAACATGTACTTATGTAACCCAATTTATTTTTATTTTTTTGTAAGCTAATCCATCTATTACCTAAGAATATCATATTACATCATTCCATACATCTCATATTAGCACAGTTCGTACCATTATTCTAAATATACCTCGATGGAAACCATATCTATTGGCCGATAATGTAACAACATGAGTCCAAATATGGAGTCTACTACAATGAACAAGTAAAACTAACAAAGATAGTGTAACATGAAAAAATAGGAAACAAAGTAAGTCATGAAAAGCGATTAAGAATCTAATGAGGTCACTTGAGAAAGATCCTATGAATTGGTACTTACAAGGGAAAAATGCTTGAGCTAACATTTAAAATGGCTTTCCCCATGATCTAGATGATCATCCAAGCTAGCCAAACACAATTATTGATGACACTACACTAGTTTTATCTTTATCAAGGAAGAAATAATGTTATTTTGATCTTCATATTTATCTTTCGGTACTCTTTCCAAAATAGTTTTCAATTGCCAATGGATTATGATAAAATTCAGATACTTGTATATTCGTATTTTGGCATGACTAGGGTCAGGTAGCTAATTAGCTAGTTCCTCCATGATCTTAGAGTCAGAATATGTCTGGAAGTCATTAGTAGTGTAGGTTTCTAGCTAGCAAATTTATTAATGGATTTTTGGAGGAGTGACAAACTGAAAAATGGATGCCACTTCTTACTCATATGCGTGGGTACGTAGCTAACCCTGTTGTGTTTTACCCCCGTTTCTCATGCAACTATGCATGAGTGGTCGTGGCATATTTCCTCAATAGGAAAAGAATACAGCCAAAAAAATGAAATAAAGAAGAACGAGGAATAGAAGAAGATTTATAAGTTGTCCAAAACCAAAGACAAGGTCATAGGAACTAAGGAATTGGGGCGACCCAATATTGGTGGAAAAAAAATCTAATATAGCATAATCACAAAAAACCACTTCCACACAGAGACCCTTTCATGCCATAGGACACCAGAGAGCCAAAATCAGTGCACGAGAAAAACAATTGTGTTGAATCCTAGAAAATTAACCCAACATAACTCAGAACTATAAAATCAACAATAGGAAAGGAAGGATAAGGTTGAAACGTGCTACTACTAACCCTCTTCATCATAGTTGGGACAATCCCTACCATTGAATATTGAGTGGCACCACTTGCAGTAATTAACCTTAGCCCCAGAAAAACCTGTGTTTATTTGTGGCGTGCAATTCATCGTAGTTGAGTTCTCGTGTTAGACCTGCAAGCACCTTCGCATTAGAGCTTTTCTTCCTTAGAGACAATTGGGGCTGAAATGAATTACATGCATTTCCAAGTCCCTAACACTCTAAAACCAAATGCAGACACCCCAAACTGAGAAAAAAGCTGAAGGTCATGCCATTTTCCTATTGAACTTTCTCCTCACACTAGCCGAGTATTGATAAACAATCGAGGAAATACTCGCACCAATGGCAGGGAGGATAACTAGACCCAACGTAAATTCCAAACATCAAATTCTTGATACACAAGATGAATTGGCAGAATAAGATTGTCCATCATATGAAGTGTGATAGTTAAGTTCAAATATGTTGCATGGGGAGGGTCGTCCACACCACACCCCTTGCCCCCCAATGCGACTTGGCACAACACCTAATCAAGAGATGTAACATTGTTTAGTACTCACCAAGATAGATCCATCTTAATTATGAATCTTACATGAGGTCATAGAGATAAAAATTATTAAGTTTTTATATGCTTATTAATTATATGTTTTAAATTATCATGATTATATTATTATTTGAAAATTATTATTTTAAACTACAATATATTTTTTTTAATAAAGACAAAATTACACTATAACAAACCAAATCAAATAAATTAAATAATTTATTATACCTCGTCTTACTCTCACATCTTCGAGGCCACCCAAGACTCTAATTACATTAAATTAATTTATTCTAAGCCGACGTCAATATAATTAATAAAAAAATATAAGCATCGGCTAAAACTAAAATGCTCCTTCCAATACCAGAATATAGGGTATTAAAAAAAAACCCAAAAATAAATGCATTCTTTTTCCCAATAAACCCTGTTATGTTTTTCACTCAGCGCTATCACCAGATTCTAGTCAATCTAATCCATCATTTTCTTTTTTGAGAGTATCTGTTTATCTGTGTAGCTCATCGTCCACGACGTACGCACCAACTTTCGGCAATGGGCGGAATTTCACTCCTCTTTCGTCAAAATTTCTACAAAATTACTGGAGTCAAGAGAAAACATAGCAGTGCCAAGTTGGAAGATGATAATGATAAGCCTGTTTCCCAATACCCTACAGGGACGTTGTCCAACAATATTGCTGACGATGAAAGAGAACACAATGAAGGTACCAAAGGATCGTTAATAGAGAAAACTGTGCGAGAAGTCAGAAGGTGTATCAGACATGACATTACCAGTTCGGCGCGAGGTGTCGTTTGGCAGTTCATTTCCGGCGGGCGGGACTTTCTGGTGGCAAACCCAGGAGTCTACCCACGGCTGCTCCTCTCCCATGAATTTTCAGTGAAAACAGAATCAGAGAAGATTATCGCTAAAGACATCCCTCGCACTTTGCCATCGCACGAATTATATAGAACGATAGGAGGGCCGGGGCATAGGTCTCTCCACAATGTGTTGAAGGCGTATTCGGTATATGACAGTGAGTTGGGGTATACGCAAGGAATGAATTTCATAGCGGGGACGCTTCTGCTGTACATGAATGAAGAAGAAGCCTTTTGGGTTATGGTGGCACTGCTCAAATGCAAGCAAATGCGAGGTGTGTATCTGGAAGGTCTGCCTCTACTCCACCAATACTTTTTTCAGTTCGAAATGCTTGTGAGGGAGCACCTGCCCCAACTGGCTAACCATTTTGAGGAACAAATGATCACGCCAGCGATGTATGCAAGCAGTTGGTTCATGACAGCTTTTTCCGCAGACTTGCCATTGCCATTAGTTGTTCGCATTTGGGATGTTTTCCTCTGCGAGGGAATGAGGGCAGTTTTTGGAGTGGGTCTGGCGCTGCTTAAGTTGTTTCAGGATGATCTGTTAAAATTGCACTTTGAGAATTTGATACTGTTTCTGAGAGGTTTTCCAAAGGATGATTTGGATGCGAACACATTGATTTCAATGGCCTGCCCATTTCCGCTTAAAAATAGGTTAGAAGAACTGGAGTTGGATTATCTGGTACGTAATCATCAACCATCAGCTTCAACAGAAAGTAATTATGATGGATGGAATATCGTGAATAATCCAAATGATAAAAAGTCTGGGAATGATAAACCACAGAACTATTCCAATTCTGATGGATGGATCATGATTGATTTACATGTCGATCAATAGGATTGGAGAATCAGTGACTGTAAAATTGAATTCAACTCGATCAGTTGAATGGTGTAACATAACTTTTGTTTGGACTGTAACTGAAACCACAATCGCTGATCTCACACATGATTTACTGTGAAAATCAGAGCGATTTAACAATTTCAAAAAGTATGAGTGTTTTTTAAATTGTAATTTAATTATTATTTTTAAAAGTTATGTAAATATTTGGAAAATTAAGAACTTTTTACATCTCAAACAATTGTTTTCTACTTATTCATTGAAACAACGGATATACTTTGTATACAATGAACATATTGATGATCAACCAGAGCAAAAACCTTTAACATAGGCATTTCTCACTCTTGTCATAACATGAAGGTGAAAATATGTCCTCTAGTTTACTTAGATATAAACTCTCATAAATATTTTCAAATTGGAACATATTAAAGCGAATATTTTACATTCTTTAAGGATTATAAAATATATGGTTTTCAAGCTTGTTTAATGAAGAGATCTTCGAATTATCTACAATATGATAAAACAATGGTTTACTGGATCCATCTCCAAAACAAGATTGATAAATGAAGAGTGAAAGAAAAAGACAAAAAAGACAAAATTTGTAAGACTTATTTACCTCCGTGATGATGTAATTTAAAAACTCAATTTTATTTTTAAAACAAAATATTATCTACTTCATATATTTGTTATTTAGCAATGCTGTAAAATTATATTTGTTCAATTCAATGAGGTTTAATTGAGTTTGTTAATTGTTTAACTAAATTTATTTTTGATTTGGCCAATCGTGTGGCCAATATCAAACACGCCATTCTTTCCGTTTTACTTCAAAGTTCTTCGAAATCCATACATAAGCCACTATTATCGTTTCAATTAAATTTTTATGTGATTTACCTACACATACACAGAAGATAACCTCCAACATCAAAATCCATCAATTTTTCTTTCTATCGAAAAGCAAAAGAAAACACTAAAATAACTTCGTGACACGTAAGTAAATGATTATATTTTCATCCAACAAAAGTAGATATCTTCTCTTCTCTTTTTAAAGAGTATTAGATAGAAAATTAAAAAACTCAAGGCCTTTGTTAATGGATAATCAAATAGAGGAGCTTTAATTATTACATAAGTGTGATTAATACTATGGGAGAGACTGCCTTTGTTAATCGATAATCAAATAGAGGAGCTTTAATTATTACATAAGTGTGATTAATACTATGTGAGACTTCCATGGGAGTAAGACATTAGAAGAAAACTTTAGTTCAGGAATTTTTTAATTATTACATAGGAGTGTATACGAGCGTTTACTAATATGTGAGAGAATTCTATATCTTAATGATGAGAGTAAATCATTAAAATAACAATTTTATAAGATGGCAATATTTTATTTTATTTTAATTCATTTATGGGAGGACGGTGTTTGAATTTTTTTTTAAAATGAAGTATATTAATTACATTCAATGAGGAGAAAAAAATTGTATATATAAATTATCGTGTAATTTATTTTGGATTTGATGCTAGGTTTCCCATACTAGTCATCAGCAATCACTCGGGGCACCAAGCTAAGACAGATAAGGCTTCAGTTTGGCTTGCATTATGCTCGTCGTGCTAGGGTTCAGGAGAAACCCTAATTTTTCAAGAAAGTGGTCCTATTCCCATTTTACCTAATTCATATCCCTTTGGGGCACATTCTAATAGGCATTGCATGAAATCAAGATAAAATCATCAAATATAATTTTCCCTCGAGTTTAGGATTGGTTTCCCTCACCTCGACATGTGCATTAAGGTTTTCAAGGTTTTAGTAAGGCATTAAAAGTCCTACGCACCTCCAAGCCCCATTTCTCTGGCATATGCATTGAAACGAAGTGGATACATGATCCAAGTGGATATTGGTGGGTACCCACCTATTCCATTTGGACCCACACATCAACACTTTCAGTTCTTCACTTCCAACAACTTACTATTTTTAGCAACTTTTTGGCTGCTACACTCTCGGAGCCGTTTTGAGGCCTTGATGATCCAGGTGGATATTGGTGGCCACCCACCTATTCCATTTGAACCCCCACCTTGATGATTAGGGAAAGAATTTAGTTTCATTAGGGTATGGAAAAGACTGGCTCTCCTTTGCACCTCTAAAAACCTAAATTATTATGAAGAAGAATCTGACCATGCCTTTAATTAACCTTCACTATCTAGAATTCTTTTCACATAGCGCTTCAAGGAACTTTCCTGAAATCACATCGTGACTGTGGGAAAGAAAAAATATTAAAGTCATGATTGGTGGTTCCATTAAATGTCTAAATGTGAATTCGATTTCCAAAGTGAAGCATGAGTTGATCCATCCATGCAATTTATAACAAATTAATTTGGATTATTTTATGGTTCATGCTCTTGGAGTGAATCAATGTTTGTATTTTTATCTATTCATTTATTCCACATGAAAAGTATCACTTTGGTAAACTAACTTTTTTATTTCATCTTCTTTGCATGACACCAAGAAAATGTGGCTTGGATCCACATCCAACGAGTAAAAACTTATACTCGAGGAAAGAAACGAATAGGTCCAAAGTCGCAAAATCGCAAGGTCACAAAGCCACATAGGTCATAAAGTCGCAAATTTGCATAGGTTGCAAGGTATAAAATTCACAAAGTCTCATAGGTCGCAAGGTTGCAAATTCACAAATTTGCATAGGCCACAAATTCACAAAGTCACAAAATTGCATAGGTGACAAAGTCGCAAAATCATATATATCGCAAAGTCACAAAGTTGCATAGGTCGAAAGTAGCATATGTCCCAAAGTCACAAAGTCACAAATTCACATAGATCACAACGTCGCAAAGTCACAGAGGTCACAAAGTTGCAAATTTTCATAGGTCGCAAAGTCACATAGATCGTAAAGTCTCAAAGTCGCATAGGTCACAAATTTGGAAAGTTGCATAGGTCGCAAAGTCACAAGGTCGTAAAATCGCAAAGTCTCAAAATCGCATAGGTCGCAAAGTCACAAAGTCGCGTAGGTCCCAAAGTCACATAGGTCACAAAGTCAAAAAATCCCATAGGTTTCAACATTGCAAAGTCGTAAAGTGGCATAGGTCGCAAGGTCGCAAATTCACATAAGTCGTAAAGTCACATAGGTCACAAAATCGCATAGTCTCAAAGTCGCAAAGTCACATAGGTCACAAAGTCGCATAGGTTTCAAGGTTGCCAAGTCGCAAGGTAGCAAAGTCGCATAGGTCGCAAACTTGCAAAGTCGCATATCCGCATAGGTCGCAAATTCGCAAAGTTGCATATTCGCATAGGTCTCATAGGTCACAAAGTTGCATAGGTCGCAAGGTCGCAAGGTCGTAAAGTCGCAAAGTCGCATAGGTCACAAAGCCGCATAGGTCTTAAAGTTGCAAAGTCGCATAGGTCGCAAAGTCGCATAGATTGCAAAGGTCGCAAGGTCACAAGTCCGCAAGGTCGCAAAGCCGCATAGGTTGCAAACTTGCAAATTTGCATATTCATATAGGTCGCAAAGTTGCATAGGTCACAAGGTCGCAAAGTCGCAAAGTCGCGAAGTCGCAAAGATACATAGGTCGTAAAGTAGTAAACTCACATAGGTTGCAAGGTCACATAGTCACATAGGTCGCAAAGTGGCAAAGTCGCATAATCAGAAATTCGCAAAGTCACATAAGTGGCATAGGCCGCAAGGTCACAAAGTCACGTAGGTTGTATTGATCACATAGGTCACAAAGGTCGCATTTCACCACTCAGTCACTCCTATAAAAGGGGAAAATCATCATGTTTCAGAGAGGCTTCAATGGTAGTAGACAACATCCTTGTCTCAACCAAAAAATATCTTGAAGCTCCTGATACTCTTCAAAACAAGGATTGGATTATGACACAAAATGATAAAGTACAACTACGCATGAGAATCCAATCTTGGGACATGTTGGCCAAGGATGTAGACAACGTCATATCTTCATATTATCATCTCCTTAGTGGGTTATATCAATGGTAGAAGTCCATCACACGCCTTCCATCAAGTCACTAGCAAGACCTAAGGAATGGGGGGGAATTACAATACGAAATTCAAGGATTTCTTGACCAAATCAACCAAGCATCCAGCTCCAATGACTTGCAGGTGACAAGAGAGACCATCACGCAGTATGTGGTTGAACTGGTTAGGGATCACACCAAATTTTATACCTTGTCAAACTAATTCAACGCTAAGAAAAACACGCTAATTCAAAATTCCCTTGGGTGCATGCATAGACACTGGGAAGACATGCCTCAACTGGTCACAGTATATAAAACTAAAAAACATGGCAGATCTATCTTAGGGAGAATCAAAATATTGACACTCTGGCCTTATCAATCACCAGATCGCATGAGAAATACTATATCTCATTCTTTTGTTGCAAAACATGGTAGCTTAGGGAAAACTAAATCAAAACCTAAGAGACACATGAGGGAGTCCTTGGGTAGCAATTAGCCCTAGGCCACAATCAAACCTAGGTCATAATCAACCTTGGGTTGCAGTATCCCTTAGATCGCAACTTCCCCTAGTTCGCAATCTCCCCTAGGTCACAATATCTCTTAGGTCGCAACCTCCCGTAAGTTGCAATCTCCCTCGAGTCACAATCACCCTCAGGTCGCAACCTCCCTTAGGTCACAACCTCCCTTATGTTGCAACTTCCCTTGGGTCGCAATCTCCCTTAGGTCGCAATATCTCTTAGGTCGCAACCTCCGCTAAGTCGCAATCTCCCTCAAGTCACAATCTCCCTTAGGTCGTAACTTCCCCGCAGTCGCAAGTAAGCCCAATATTCTAGGAAGACTAAATGTCACGGGAAACCAAGGAGTCACGTCGGCCTATATGTACATCTTTTAGCAATTTTGTAAAGGAATTTTGAGTTGTGGACTTTTGAGAGAGACACATTACTTTTATTGAATGGATGCCTCTTGAGTAATACAAAGAAGTGTTATTGGATCTCACTATTGAATTTGATGGAACTCTATTTTGTGGTTATGCTATGAATATGGTCTCTTCGAATGAATAAATGCTTCCTTCAAATATTGGTGCACATTTCTACTCATGTATTCCCTTGTGTTATGAGCTTCCTTGCAACACGTGGATGGTATGTGATGTTCTAACTTAAATATATGTTGATGAACTGCGTTGTCGATATTTTCCTTAAATATTTATTGGGATGTGCATAGATAATAAATTAAACACTTCGCCATTACGAACTGTTTCTCATTTGTTAAGTGAATATTGTTATAAGTATGATCTTCGTAAATTTTTGCTAACAATTATTTTAATAAGTTTCATGGTTTAAATTTCACTTTTCTATTCATGGCATTATGTTTCACAGAGAATTCGTCCATCACTAAATTTTATTTGTTCAACATTTGTGAATTATCCATATTAGCGAGTCCCCTCTCTATCTAAGAAAACATATTCACCATTTTAATGGTAACCGAGCCTACATATTGGATGGGATCCCCAAACCAAACAGTGTAGAGTCTAATTGGGATTCTGCACGAGGGAGATCCCCTTATTGTTGGAGAGACATTTCAACCATCAATAGATTTGGCACTAGAAGGAGGGCCAGATGATATGCTAAGCCCTTGGAGCCTGCATTTTAGTCTCATATCTATAAATTGATCATCTCAAAATCATCCTCTCTAGATGTTTATCGGGTTTATATATTTGCAAATTCTTAATCCTCGATGAACCTCTCTATCACTTGTCTCAGTTGCAATTCGATGGTGAAAATGGAATTTCTGTAACCAAGCACCTTTCTGATTTTCTTGATTTTTTTTAATATTATGAAATTGATGATGAGAAGTTTTTTTGAGTTCTTTTCACCCACACCCTTGAAGGACGCATCAATAAATGGTGTTGCACACTGCCAGCAGCTTCCATCCATTTGTTTGAGAAAATCATCAGTGAGCTTCAACAAGCTTTTCACAGGTATGATTTTCAAGATGTATTAATAAGGATAAATGAGATGATAATGAAACCTCATGAATCTATAAAGGATTTTTCTATTAGATTTTTTCATCCTTGTTTTGAGTTCCCTGAAAGAGATTTCAATTGGGCATATTTAATTAAATGATTTCAACAGTTGGTTTTTTATTCTTTGCAACACCTTCGATATGAAACAAATACTGATCCTTATGGTTGTCATGATAATCCTAAAGTTACTAACTATCAAAATCCAGTCCCAAATATTTTATTTCCCATCTCTCTGAAGCTGGAACAACTTCAAGCCTTCAAAGAGGAACTTACTATTTGTGACATTTCTCATCCTCCTCCTGATTTTCTACCTAATGGAGTTTTTTTTGCAAATACTTTAAGTGATGAAATATGCTTGCAGGGAAATGAACCATGTTGTATCGCCTCTGTATATTTCATACTCCCTGTCAAATCAAGACTCGAAAAGAAGGTTGATCTAACATCTGTCCCTATTAATGAAACCAATCTCGATTCCATTAAACATAAGCATGGGTATAGTCCTAAATCTCATTCACCTATCAGAAATGACTTTGGATTTGTCTTGAATGAAGTTGATTGTCCTGAAAAATCCATGCGCCATGAATTCCATGCAAGTTCATTGTTCCCTATGGATGACAAAATGTGCGAGATGAAATTCCCGGTACGATTGGTACCCCCTCATTAGAATCATTTCATCCATTATTCCCTTATTAATTTCCTGAGTCGGGCACACTAGTTATTTCTACAAAATATTCATAACTTTCTTCTACTGGTTTCTGTGGCAGTGATGAACACGAAGGTGATGTTTCACAATCACACTACAAGAATGATGAATCTCTTACTCTCTATCTCTTCCATCCGCAGTCCTTAACCGGTCAAGAAAGAGACCTTATGCCATGAAAATATTGGGATATTTCTCTCACCATTTCATTCTCATTTTTAATCCAAGAAGAGCCTAATGTACTGGATATTAGACCTGATCAAATTGGTTTCTTCAATGTTTGTAATTTCTCCAAAAATGTATTCCCTCGCCCCTCTGGTGATTTTCACTCATATCTATATTTTGATCGTATGAAGCCATCCAAATTTGATTATTTACCTTTCGAATATTTAGGGAATCATCAGAAATTTGAGGCACTTCAAGTTTCGCTAATTGTTATATTAGGTTTTAACGATCTTGATGAGACCCCCGAACCAAGTCAAATTAGGGTTTCTGAAATAAGGTTTTCCATGTACCATACTCCTCCCGACATAATCTCGCTAAATTCCAACTCATCTTGGAAAGCCCCTGATTCGAGTGATATTTCCCTAAGCACATATTTCAATCCCCTATCAGCTGATATGCATCAACCACTATACTCTAATTTATTTGTTGAAGGGAGGACACTAGCCATTGTCTCAAATCTCTTTTATTGTTGCCTAGCTACTACATATTGCAGTCAAATACAAGGAGACGATGTTTTAAAATCCAATCACTCAACCTCTCTGTTGCCTAAGAGGCTCCTATTGAATTCATCTCATCCTTGGGAATCTAAATAATTTGATCTATTGAACAGTCAGTATATGACTGTGAAAACATCTAACCAAATCAATAATCTTCTCATTGATAGTATCCTAGTTTCCACAAACAATGACTCGCCAGTTAATCTCACGAAACCTATGAAGTTTGATAGCTCCCCGTTTCAAGGTTCAGAGTTTTTCTAGGGCAGTGAGGCACTGCAACTCCCACTAACGGTTATGTTAGGTCCTCACATCCTCAAAAAAACCCATGGCCAACTTCAAACTAGGGTTTC
Source organism: Pinus albicaulis (assembly GCA_034641835.2). Classification (NCBI taxonomy): domain Eukaryota; kingdom Viridiplantae; phylum Streptophyta; class Pinopsida; order Pinales; family Pinaceae; genus Pinus; species Pinus albicaulis. Next base: position 481,969,868 of record CM076571.1, read on the forward strand.
TGAAATTAGGGTTTTTGCACTTAAATTCTCTATCATCTTAATTTCACCTGGAAAACACATATTTTCTCCATGTCATAAAATTCATCATCCCCACTCTTATGATAAGGTTGATTCTTTGATTGAAGGATTTTATCTGACAAATTTCTCTACAAACAGACAAAATCTTACCTCACTTGCACTAGATTTAGGGTTAAACATGAACACATGTGTGTCATGGCTAGATGATTATAGGTTTCAAGTACATCTTCATGTCTATCAGGATGGGATTGTAGTTCAGCTTGAACAAAATTTTCCAGCACGTTCTCTGGTAAGTAGCCATGACCTTCTTGTTGTTATACATATTTTTCAATTAAGCTTTGTCGTTGCTGCACAATGTTTTATGTTGGTTCTGATTGCGTACATCCTTGCTCTTGCAGGTTGGGAACTAATGTGATGTTTGCACTAGAAATATGATTTCACATGACCTAACTGCCTCTATGGTTAAATCAAGGTTCGAGGTTTAGGATAGCTAAGGTTTATTAATTAAAGTTTACTTGTTCATGTTGTTAATTAGGGTTTACTTGTTAGGATTTTCTTTATGGTTAAATTATGTCCCCTATATTTTTTTCACTCTAGGTAATTTATTTTTATGCATTACAGTTTTTGTGCTAATTTTCATTTTCTCATTATTGCATGGAATTCTTAAAATCACTACACATGTGTTTCATTGTCCTGTATTTGAAATTAGTTGATTTATTTCACGCATAACATTGCATTGCATCATAATCCCTACCCATTGCACTACATCATACATTTTCCTTCTTGCATAGTATACACTTGTCGTTGGCCTAGATATGCATTTTTTATTTTGTTGCATACCACTCCTTGCAACTTCATTGAACCTGGAGACTTCAATCCTTTGGTTCCATGACTAGATTTCTTACACCTGCTTGCATATGCTCGAAGCCTTGGGGATTTATTTAACCTCTTTGTGCACGCCAAAACCCTAGAGTAGTTTCCCCAGACACCTTGCCCTAATGTTGAAACCCTAACCCTAATGAGTGTGTGAGGTTTTTATGGTTACTCCAAGAGTCATCTTATCTTAGAATTGGTCATCAGTGTCACATCCTAAGCATCTTCCCTATGAGTCTAATTCATTAGCTAGGGAAATGTGAACATGTTGCTTGTGGGGAACCCTAATTACTTTGAGTGACATATATCCATAACCTGAACCTTGTGCTCAACATGGTATTAAATATATTAATGAATTGTTTTCATGTTTCACATGTTAATTCGAGATGAGGTGGAGGATTAGCATGGGGGAAAAATTAAAATATATATATATATATATTTTAGTTTCTGTCAAACAAGAAACAACCTCTCTTTCCTGTAAAATAAGTCAGGATCCCTCATCTGCCCTGGTACAATGAACACCGAGTAATAAATTATAATGTGCACATAAAATATAATGAGATTAATGAAGGGTAAAGAATTGAGAAAGGCTTCCTGCATAGAGGGGTAATGCAATGACTCTGTCGGGGTAATGACCGGGCTCGCTAGCGGTGAAGAAACGTTTGTGATTTATTGAAGTGACATTTTTTAGGCGTTATCTAGGCCTACTCGTAGCAGAGCAACACAAAAAATGTATTTTAAAATTCTGAATATAATAAGCCCTCTACTTTTTTATTTGCATCATCATTAACTACTAGCATGCATAAATTTCTATTTGGGTTTTTATTGATCAACAAGGCCTAGATTAGGCACAAACGAAAGGCATATCAGTAAATTTCAAAGCAACACAGGAGGTACCCATAGTGCATGTTCAATATTCAGTTCCATCACTATCCAGACTCAGATTGTTGTAAGTATTTTCACAAACATGCTGGATTCTACCAGTGGTTCACCAGTTGTTGTAGCTGCTACAACACCACCCAAAATTTTTGGCATATTCAAAATTTTGAGTCCCCCTATGATTTCTTAGCCCATTAAAGTTTTGACTTGAGCTTTGGTCAGTTAATCTCCCCATGACCTATTCCTACCAAACCCTATCATTGTTCCCATTCATACGATGCACGCCCAACCCACTTGTCTTGTTGTCTCATGACTGCAGTAGGGTTTCTTGGGTTTGCTACTGCAAAGAGCATTGAGAGTTCCTCCATGGATTTATGATGTGCATGCCTAAAATCAAGAAAAAATTTACACTTGGCAGAAGTTTCTAAAAATAGTGAGAGTCCCTCCTCCGTGAAACTAATAATGGATCCCTATTTTCTATGAATGTTTTTTCAGCTTTAAGATTTTTTTTTCCTTTATCAGGATAATTTCCATTTTTCAATTTTGTAGAATTGGGAATATTTTAGGCTCATTTCATTGCGTAGTGAGGGATTGCACAATTTCTAGGCTCAATGTTGGGTTTTTTTCCATGACTGCAAAATTTCTATGTTTGAGCTTGATTTCCAGTATGAGTTGCACAAATTCAACCAAGAAGGTTTTTTTCCCTCAAGGATTACGTAGTTTCTGGAGGCAAGCCCAAAAATGTTGAAGATCAAGTATAGAGATTAGCTTATGACCTAGAAATATTAGTTAATTGTGAAAAAAAACAAACAGAAGCATAGATGAAATATATAAGTCTCAATCAAATAATGAATACTTGATAAAAATACAGCATAAGCTCTTGTGGATAGGAAGGAAGGATCCAAAATTGAAGCATAGGTAAAATTTTGGAGGGTGGCTGTAGCTAGTAAAATAGTTCACCAAGGGGGTATCCCTGGTATGGATTTCCAATTAGAACTCACATTGTTTGGAGTAGGAGCCCTAATCGGGAAACAAGGATGGTTTCCATTATCCATAGAAATTTTTCTTGGCTATAATTATCAACATAATATATTATATAAACGATATTTGGGACAAACAAGTAAATTGACATTGTGATCCATAAAATTGAAATGTGTATAAGGTATTTTCATGAAGGAGAAACCATATAGTGTTCCTTTAAAAGAAAATTAATATTACTATTCTAAAGCAAACACCCAAAATAATGAAAGAATCGTTTATTAACCTACAAATTATTTCATACGAAAACAAGAATCACAAAATAAAGTAACAATGCACATTCAATAAGATGCAAACCAAAGCCAACGAAACAGTTCATTTTCATTAGTATGTGTTAACATAAACATATAACGCAAATAATGAAATAATAGTTTCAAAATAATTCACAACATATTCATGAAAATTTTTCAACTCTTAGATATTCATATATTAAGTCAAAGTTGTAATATACCTGATCACAATGCTACCACACAAGTGCAAATAGTGGAACATTAACTCACTACTTCCTCCTCCAAATAAATATCTTCTATCTTATGCCAAACTAGAGAATCCAAGGAGAAAATTACGAACTACCAATTATTGAGCTAAGAGGCTATATTTATAACAAATGAGGTGACTCTCCACCTCCCACGTGACCCTTGACCTCCCTCGTGACTCCTGATTTTCTACTACGACTTTTCATATTCCTTCATGACCTTTGAGCTCCTACAATACTTTAGAACTTTACTAGTGACTTTTCACACTCCATGTGGGACCCTTGTGTTTCAACACATTTTATGTTTTCACATTTTATAATGTACATATTTGAATTCCACATGTGATGTTGAAAATAGCATTGATACACGTGGCTTTGTAATGGAACTTTGAGAAGCCATGACTTGGCAAGAGTGACATAAGACTTCATTTCATCGTTAAAATATCTTATCCTTGCTGTAATGATTTTCAATTCTTTATGATTTATATTTTATTCTTATTTATCTTCACCCTCCAAAAGGTATAGATGAGTTTTGGAACCTTCAAAGTCTACGTGAGTTTTCACCCATTTTTCTTGGTCAAGACTCCTTTATGTCCTTCACAATGGTTCTTCCTTTTGCTCCTTATTCGTAAGTGATATCTTGTATCATCTCATTGATGAATTCCCTTGAGAATCGCCTACCGCGTTCAAATGATAACACCTATAAATGAATTTGGCCCATGATAAGCCAACACTAGTCCAGAATTCCTCTATTCTACCTCTACCTACTCACGCAAATTTCTGACTATCATGGGTATGTGTAATGGTTGAGAGGGAGAGGCTTCATTGGCTATATTGCGTGGTTACAAGAGGTAAGAAGTGGGATACTATTCACTATAAATGTCCACTACACTAAGTCAAGAGGAAGAGACCAGCATGTGTGTGTAAAGCATAGGAGGAAGTAATTAGGAGCCTAGAGTCTGAATATTCCCATGAAAGACAAGGTATTTCATAATTCTAATATGCTACAAGTGTCTTAACACTAACTAGAATTGCACCATGAAAAGTCCTCGGCATAGTGGGAAGGTCTAGTAGATAAGGGTTGGAGGCTTGTTAACTATAAGTAATCAATGCATAGTGAAGAAGAGGGAAGCTCAAGGTACTACACAATCATCTTTAACAAAAACCTATAGGAGCCTCCATTTTCCACTAAAATTGCACAATGCATAGTTTACGGAAGGAAAAACAAGTGATTGTGGAGTTGGGCAAGATAGGGAGATAAGGTTGCACAATGTAATTGTGCGATGTGTAATAACTGAATAGGAATCTTAGGGAACTATGTGATAAGGAGTTATAGTGACATAGAGAGGACCTAAATATCCATTGCAATTGCATGTTTTTAAATCCAAGGCAAGAAATATCATGAACTATGCAGTTGACATGGCTAATCAGCCAAAGTGATGGTCCAAACTTCAATTTTGCTCAGATGGAGGAGTATCTCCTTAAGATGAGCAGAGTACACATTTACGAGACTTGAGTATTTAATAACTAGGACTTAGGAGTTTGTAAATTACTCATCACTTACCTGGGAGGTTTAGTATGCTAGTGATTCACATAATATGGGAAGATAGGGATGAACATCAAAATTTTATAAGTGTTGGATCAATGGAACAAGGGAGAAAATATGATGTAAACAAGTTCAAAAACCGAATCACACATATGCATACGATTAAAAAAAATAATAGAATGCATTGTAATGAAAATCGAACTGCATGCCTTGAAACGACATCAAAGCAACACTTATTTATAGGTGTGATAGTTGAAACGTGTCTTTGTGACACATAAAATACAAGTTAAGGCAGAAGTGTCGATTGAAACCATAATTTTTTCTAAGTTGTTGGAGTGTCTAGAAAATATACTTATGATATATATCATTAGAAAATGTCGAAGAATGTGCTAAACATTCCTCTAGTGGTGCTCCAAAGTGTGACACATGCAACAGTGGAAAACAACACTTAGAAAAAGTAAGAAAAAGTGAAAACAACACTTAGAAAAGCTAAAGTAAGTAACATAAAAATGTACTAAAGTAGAGAAAAATAAAAAGCGATACTTTTGAAACTGAGAACAAGAAAAAAATATAGTCATGGAAGTGAAAGCGACACTTAGGAAAGAAAAAGGTGCCCAAAAATAACAACTGAGAAGACTTACTGTAATGATGGTATAGTTTCTAGTAAGAGTGAGAGAGACTATCAAATAAAGTTGTTCCCCAAGTGTCATGATAGATTTCACAGTGCACTGTCCCAAGAATTATTTGATAGGGTTGTGCAGGGCCTATGAGTTGTGCAATTTCTATTACCAATGACTATGCAATCATTGTTACTTATAGAAATTATGAATTCTTTATTTCTATAGGATGCACAAGCATTGTTATCAAGAACTATGCAATTCTTCTCTTCATAGATAGACATTCAACGTTAAGCATTCTATAAAGAAGTGCACTTGTAGATGCGTCAAAAGCTAAGCATGTGAAATTATGTGACTTTGATGGTTAAAATATTGGAAGAAAGCTTTAGAACACAAAAAAACATCAACCAATCAAAAATTCACCATTAACAACTTGAGATGAGAGATCACAATATCATAAGGAGGATCCAAAATTTAGGATGCAGGAAAAAATTTGGAGGGTGTTCGACACACTATAAAAACTCTTGCTTATTTTATTAGGTCTACCTTTGAGCACAAAGTTTTAGTCCTTTAGTAAGTATTTATTCGCCATGTTGATTACCCAATATTTTCCACTTATCTTGATTAAATATATAGTCTCTCCTTTTCCTTTCCCATCTTATAGCTTTTTTACAAGACTAGGCATACCTCAATTTTTTCGAATGGGGAAAAGATAATGAATCTATTGAGATTTTTGTATTTAGAGTTAAGAACATTCCCTAGTTTATCTCCACTGCTATCGAGCCTATTGAGTACCACATCACAGTCACCTCAAGGGATCATAAGAATTTATTCACTATCAACAGGATTGTCCAGTACCCTGGCGATGTTGCTTGCGTCACCTCTCTACACAAAAAACATTTCTCTTCTTCACCCTTTTATTTCATCTCCAATATGCCTTATCATTTATTAGACTTAATTTATTGAGGTGTAAGAGGGATACCAACTTATTTAAGAAGAAAAGTGGTTGTTCCTTTTTTGATGTGTTTGAATGATATCTAAAATGGATATGATTGTTTTAAGTTTCTTTCCTTTCTATAATTGATTGATTCAACAAGTCAAAAGACCAATTAATTACAAGGTTAAGTGATGAATGGAGGTACTAAAATAGATACAGAATTTGTAGTTTGGCCAAAGGATTTCCATCTTGAAAGAATCATATTTTCCATTCACACATCATTGAATTTAAAGATATGTAAACCTAAAAATAGAAGGGGATCACAAACTAGCCAAATATTCTTCGTCATCACAATTTCCATTTCAAATATTTGCCACATTTTCTTTTGATCTAGACAAAATCACTTTTTAGGCAGAGTCTTTTTAAACAAAACATGAAAGAAAAGACATGAAAAAAATAAGAAGATAAAATATAAAACTAAAATGAAAATAAATATGTAGGAAAAAAGAAAGAAACTAAAGAAATACGATGACTATATGAGGAAGGGGGTAATGTGGGGCCATGAAATGAAACTACAAAACTAAAAATGCAACTAAACCTAGTCCTAAGCTAATGGGAAAGAAGTTCGGGACTAAGTGAAGTGAAATTTCCTATGCAACCATCGAAGTTTTTCCCTACCTAAAAGTACAAATATGTTAGAAATTATTTCTAATATGAAGAAATGTGCATAAATAAATATATGATCATGAATAACTTGTACAAGAATATAGTATATTTACTAATATTAGAAAGATGTGACATACCAACTCATTTTAACCATTCTACAGTATTACCTTTCCTATTAGAACAACAATCATACAAACCTTGAAAGCATCTCATGAATGTACCTTCATCCATGTTCTCATTCCTAGCAAATATCAAGAAACATCAAAACTTTTTATTTACAATAGAGCTTGCTAAGTAATATTTTTCCAACCAATCATAGAATTTGAAACAATCCTTTTGAAAACCCTAAAACTCTTGGGAGAATGAACTTTAAATTATCACATTTGAATCAAGGGGATAATATTGCAAAGAAAATATAACCTGATCTCATTCGGAAACCTTGTGAAGATATAGAGGACGTGGCATAACCATTAGAAATGTTTTTGGTTCCTCAACTGCTGACAAGTATATGAAAAATGAAATGATAAATAATGAATATCAATGGGCTCAACAAGATAAATCGAGGTAAAAAAACTATCATCAAATATACTAGCAGTAAACAACTGTTTGAATGATAGTTGTTAGCCCCAACTTTATGATCACATTGGTGGCTTGATATACAAGATTCTCGATTCTCGATTCCTTTGTGTCCAATTCGATACCAGGTCAGTAATATGAAATTTGATGGAATTAAAAACAATTTTTGGCACTGTCAATCTAGGAAACCAATTAGGATAACATACTGACAAAAGGTTAGAAGGATATGTCAAATAAAATCATATATCCATATTAATATGGGTTTTTTGATCCACTAAATGATTCAAGCATTGAATGCTACTCGAAAGGATTTATTGGACTAGAAAAAAATGATTAGCTTCATACCATTCATTATAGAGAATAGGAGTTTATTATTGATAAAATCACTTAACATATATGAATTCCTCGGCCAACGATGATATTTATCTTGAAAATAAAAATGATAAGCTTCATAGCTCTATGCATCCATGAAAATATACCTTCTGATCCTAGGTTTAATGCAAGAGGTTTACAAGAATATGAATTAAATAAAACAGAATCCTATATTTTATTAAAAAAAAATCTTGAAAAAACTTAAAATTATCTTCGAAAAAAATAAAATCCTTCAAGAACAATTTTGCATCCATTGGAACAATGCAGAGAAAAGAATCATGCTAGAAATTCCAAATCTAACCTAGATTTGGGACCCCATCAAGATAGTGAGAGTGTGAAATAACCATCAACAAGAGTTGAAGTGCCTCCACTTCTTGAAAAGTCTCAAAAATTTCAAATATTGGATAATTATATTTTGAGGGTTGATTCATATCATCAGTTGAACGTGGAAAACTATTATTGGTTATTCCATCAAGATCACTAAATTTTAGATGGGATCCATCTACAACACTGGTTTGATTATTTTTTAGCTTGGAGAAACATATTATTCAAGGGATAGGATTCTTCTGATTGTGTATCTAAGGATGTATAAATCGAAGAAATCTCATGAGTAACTTGAACTAAATAATTGTCCTAATGCGAGACTTGGAATTACAAGGCAATGGATGGATGGTTCATGATTCAATTTCTTTATTCTTCATCATGGATGACCTCACTACCTTATATAAATTAAAAATTCATCTCATGATATTTTAGATTCAAATGCCATGGCACATTTTCATCACATGTTAATTCATTACAAGGAGTAGGGCACAAGGGATAGAAATCTAAAGAAGAATTTCATATAAAACTTATCTTCTTGAGAAATACAAATATTTGTCGATATACCTAGGCATTCATCAATGGGATCATGGTCATTAAAATGACGATTTTCCAAGGGTTTCTCTTAGTCAATAACTTTGATTTCATTTTACTGATTGTCAAGTTCACAAGATTCAAGGTCATCCAAGAATGAAGGAACAACATATTTACATAGAGGAACTTCAATTAAGGGAGATAGATCACAAGTATCTTCACCGTTCTTCTCCTCTACCTCTATAATGTAAAAACCTTATACCTTATCACAATTTTGACTGAGAAACTGAGGATCACGAGTATATGAAGAACATGCTAGTAAAGTGTATTGATCAACTGAATCATCACAAAAAATTCTATAAGATGTATATGATAGAGAACGATAGGTATCTTGTGAAGAAAAAATAATTTCAATTGAAATAGATTCAGGATTAGGATTATGTCCAGTATGATCTTGATAAATCAAGGGATCATCATCCACCTTACTCTCTATGAATTTATTAGAATTTTTTTTTTTCTTGAATAATACCTTTACCATGGGAAGAAAAAGAGGGTGGAAGAATAGGATCAACAATTTGATTTTAATATTTCCCAACTTCAACAATAACACCACAGACTACCTTGTTAGGAAAAAAAAAGGGAGGGGGACATGGGAAGAAAGGGAAAATATGTTAATCCTTTGAGATTAGAGGTGTATCATGATTAATAAAATTTGGGAGAGAATATTCAACCAAGAATTCATATTCACAATGTTTCAAAGATATTTGAACCAAAAATTGAAACTTTTCCTTCAATAAATTCCAATCAAAATCTTCTTCATGAAGCACATGGGAGAGGTGAAGAAATCTATCAAAAAAATCCTTTATTGATTCATCGGGCTTAATTATAAGTTGAATAATGCTTTCATAAACATCACATTAATCATACCTATCAAATTCTTGATGATTCTCATTGAAAATTTGTTCAAATGAATGAATGGAAGCCGTTGGTAAGGTATGACACCATAACTTAACTCCACATTCAAGTGTGATGCTGAATAATTTACAAGAAACATCTTCACAATCAAGTTCATTAAGATCCTAAAATTTAAAAATTGATATGTATGCTCAGCTATGGATATTCGACCCTCGATATCAAATTTTAATTAGACAAGTTTTAAATAAGTTCCATGTCCAGTGTAATATTTTTTCTATTATAAAAACATCTGAGGATTACAATTTTGGAATTAACCACTCAAAATGAGAGATTGAAAATAGACTCAATGTGTTAAGATTCTCATTTGGCCCTCCTTCTAGTGCCAATTATTGACTATGTTGTAAATCCATTAACCAAGGCCATTAACCAAGGTCATCTCCCAAGTAGACCTGACATCATTTAGAGTAGGAGACCCAACCAAGAAAGAAGGCCAATTTCCATTATCCTTTGGAATTTTCCTTGGCTATCAATATCAACATACGGTAATATATAAATCATATTTGGGACAAGAAAGTAAGTTGACACTGTGAGGCATATAATGACAGTGCATATAAGCTACTTTCACACAATGGAAAAGAGAGAGTGTGCCTAGACTAGAATAAAAGTAATAGTCTTATCCCAAAAGAGACACATAAGAGAATGAAAGAATCATTGATTAACTTGAAAATTAATTCACAAGATAACAATGATCATAAAATCAAGTGACAATGTACATTAAACAATATGCATTCCAAAGCCAATGGAATAGTTCATTTCCATTAGTATGTGTTAACATAAACGTGCACCACAAACAATGAAAGTATAGTCTCAAAATCATTAATAAAATATGTATGAAAATGCTCTAGCTCTTAGAGCTTCATATACTAAGTGAAATTCCCAAGATATATGATTACAATGCTTCGACACGAGCCCCAATAGTGGATAATTATGTCACCACTTTCTCCTCCAAAGAAAGATATTCTCTCCTAAGTTAGTCTGGAGAAGCCAAGGTGAAAATCCCAATGTCCCCATTCTTAAGTTGTGATAGTGTATTTATAAAAAATGATATGAATCTCCACTTTCCACATGACCCTTGACCTCCCTCATGACTCTTCAGTTTTTGTAATGAATTTTTGAATTCATACATGACCTTCTAACTTCTACATTACTTTATAAATTTACTGGTGACTTGTCGCTTTCCATGTGGTACCCTTTGGTTTTCACATATTTTACATTTTCTCATTATTATAAATTACCTAATTGCATTCTACGTGTCATGTGGCCAAATTCATTAATGCATATGACTTTTTGATGCAATTTTGAGAATCCATGACTTGGAAATGGTGACATAAGAATTCATTTCATCAATGGCAAGGTCTTCTCCTTGTTGTTATGAATTTGACATATTTATGATGGATATTTGGTTGTTCTTTATATCCAGCCTCAAAAGGGTCTAGATGAGTTTGAAAACCTTCTAAGTCAGCATGAGTTTCCACCCCTTTATCTTGTTCCAATTATCCCTCATGTCCATCATGATCGTTTTTCCTTTTTCTCCTTCTTCGCAAGTGATATCTAAAAACCTCTCCTTGATGACTTCCTTTAAGAGTAACCCTACCATGTTGAGATGGTAAAACGCACAAATGAAGTCCACTCATGAAATGACAATACTAGTCTAGAAATCATATGTTCTACCTATGCATGCTCATGGAAGTTTTTGACTCCTATGGGTCTGTGTAAGGGTTGAGAAGGAGAGGCCTTGTTGGGTACATTATACAATTATTGGAGGTAAGAAGTGGGAGATAGTGCAATATAAACTCACATTATGATAATACAATAGGAAGAGACAAGAATGTGTGCGTAAGGCACAAGAGTCAGTGATTTGGATCCTAGGGATTGAAGCTACCCAAGAGAGAGGGAGGGACAAGGTATTATGAAATTCTCTGCTTCAAGGGCCTCACTAATAATTAGAACTGCAAGATGCACAATGAAGGGAGGTAATTAAAATACCTTTCTGTAGTGGGTTGGTGTAGCATATAAGGGTTAGAAAATTGTTGAATATAACAATGCAATGCACATTTAAGGAGAGGGAAGCTTAAGTTATTGTGAATTTCTCTTCAGTAGTGACCTAGAGGATCCTCCACTATCCACTGAAACTATGAAATGTGTAGTTGAGGGAAGGTAGAACATTGGATTACACAGTTGGGTAAGTTAGGGAGACGGGGAGACAATGTTTCACATTGTAACTGCATAATATGTAGTTGATAAAGAGGAATATTAAGGGATTACACTATTGGGAATGCCAATGAGAAAAAGAGAAATCCAATATCTATTGCAACTACACAATGCACAATATAGCGCAAAGAGATAATGAACTATGCGGTTGACAGGGATAAGTATCAAAAGTGATTATCCAGACTTCAAGGTTTCTTAATGTGCAAGTGGAGTAGGTTGTCATTAAGATGAGCATATTGCAAATGTTGGAAAGGTGAGGATTCATTACTAAGACTTAGGAGTGTGCAAATTAACCATCACTTTCATAGGAGGTTAAGTATGCTCATGATTCACGCAATATGTGAGGAGGAGGATGAACTCCAAAATTGGCTAAGTGTTGGATTAATGGAAGAAGGGAGAAAGTTTGATGTGAAAAATTTCCAAAACCAAATCCCACACATAAATACCATTAAAAACGAACCAATGGAATTTACTGTACATATAATCCACATGCATAACTTTAAATGACAATGTGACACTTATTTCTAAGTGAAAAATTTGGAACGTGGCTTTGCGACATTTAAAATACAAGTTAAGACAGAAGTGTCGATTGTAACTAGAATGTGATCTAAGCTATTGGAGAGTGTTTATAACATATCCTTATGATATATGTGATAAACCAATGAAAAATAATCCTCTAGATATTCTTCTAGTGGCGCGACAAAGTGTGACACATGCAAGAGTGAAAACAATAAAAAATGACACTTGTGATAATAAGAAAAAGCGAAAATGACACTTGGAAAAGATAAAGAAAGTGAAAGAAACACATGCTAAAGTGAAGAAAAATAAAAATTAACACTTGTGGAAGAAAAATATTGCAAAACTAATAGTCTTGAAAGTTAAAGTGACACTTGAAAAAGAAAATGGTACAAAACTGATAATTGAGAAGACTTATGGGAATGCTGATACAATTAACGCCACTAAGAGTGAGAGGGACTATCACATAATGTTGAGCACTAAATTTCGAGATGGATTAAATAGTGCACTGTTGGTAGGGGATTCCTAGGGCCTATGAGTTGCACAGTGCCTATTACAAAGGAATACACAATCACTGTTACTAGTGAGTGCGCATGCTTTATTTCCAAATATTGCGCAAGCATTTTTCTCAAGTAATACGCAATTGTTGTCTTCAGAGATAGATATTGACAATTAAGCTTGTTGGAAATAAGTGCACTTGTAGATGCATCAAAAGATAATCATGTGTAAGAAAGTGACTTCGATAGTTAAAATCTCAAAAGAAGGCTTAAACACTCAAAAAAACATCAACCAATCATGAAGTGATCGTGAACAACTTGAGATGATAGATCATAAGATCAGAAGTAGGCTCCAAAATTTAGGATGTATGCAAAATTTTGGAGAGAATTTTCCACAGCGACAATAGGTCTACAAATGGAGTATTTTTGGGCCCTTCAACTCTCAATTGCAACCCAAAAAAATAATTTCAACTCTCACCGCTAGTGTTCTAGGTGTGTTGAATGGTAAAACAACTAGTTTTTGTAGAGCTTCCATGGATTTGTTTCTGCACTCCAATCTTCATGTTGTTTATCTTTTCCTAGCATACCAAAAGAGGAATTACTTCTAAGATCTAAAGTATTATGATGGTGACATTTTCAACTGTAACTCTTAGAGAATAGCGCCCTCTCTATGTTGTTAAACAAATCTCCTCTCTCTAAACTGTAGGAATATTTACAAACCCTCAATGAAACTAGCAATCAAAATATTTATTCACCTTCACACTCCACATGTTCATCTACTTAAAAAAATAATGTAGGAAGGGCATAAGGCCATAAACATCATTATTCCACTTCTCCTAGAATTTTGTTTTATAGAAATGAATTATGAAGGTGGATCAAGAGGCCTCATCTAAGGTTTTAATATCCATCATATTTGAATATCCTTTGTCTAGTATATCAAATAAATTCTAGGCTTGAACGTCCATGCCTTTTATTTGGACATGTCTTTTTTGTACATTTTATTTATGGTCCTATGTCAAGAGGAAACAATTATGTACTGATTATTGTTCTCTTCCTATTTTAAAGTCAAGAAATTTTATAATTGGAAGGGATTAAAACTTCATTTTGTGAAATTCTAAATCCTATGGGCCCTCTGCCAGAAGTTATCCCCTCTAGGGTTTTCTTATTTCCCTCCTAGATGATATAAGGATTTGTCACGTCCTTCTTCAAAAACTTATTTAAAATTTTACAAGCAAGAGTCTATCCATATATGCTATGATTTCCAAAAAATTTTACCCTTTTCTTATCTTGAATGATCTCACATCGTTTAGAGTAGGAGACCCAACCAAGAAAGAAAGCCAATTTCTATTATCCTTTGGAATTTTCCTTGGCTACAAATATCAATGTATGCTAATATATAAATCATATTTGGGAAAATAAATTAAGTTGACACTGTGAAGCATATAATTACAATGCATATAAGGTACTTTCACACAACGGAAAAGAGAGAGTGTGCCTAGACTAGAAGAAAAGTAATAGTCTTATCCCAAAAGAGACACATAAGAGAATGAAAGAATCATCGATTAACTTCAAAATTAATTCACAAGATAACAATGATCTTAAAATCAACTGACAATGCACATTAAACAATATGCATTCCAAAGCCAATAGAATAGTTCATTTTCATTACTATGTGTTAACATAAGCATACACCACAAAAAATGAAATTATAGTCTCAAAATCATTAACAAAATACGTATGAAAATGCTCCAACTCTTAGAGCTTCATATATTAAGTGAAATTCCCAAGATATATGACTACAATGCTCCCACACTAGCCCCAATAGTGGAGAATTATGTCACCACTTTCTCCTCCAAAGAAAGATATTCTCTCCTAAGTCGGTCTGGAGAAGCCAAGGTGAAAAGCCAAATGTCCCCATTCTTAAGTTGTGATGGTGTATTTATAAAAAATGATATGAATCTCCACTTCCCATGTGACTCTTGACCTCCCTCGTGACTCTTGATTTTTTGTAATGAATTTTCAAATTCATAAATGACCTTCTAGCTTCTACATGACTTTATAACTTTACTGGTGACTTGTCACTTTCCATGTGGTACCCTTTGGTTTTCACATATTTTACATTTTATCATTATTATAAATTACCTAATTACATTCCACGTGTCATGTGGCCAAATAAATTAATGCATATGACTTTGTGATGACATTTTGAGAAGCCATGACTTGGAAATGGTGACATAAGAATTCATTTCATCAATGGCAAGGTCTTCTCCTTGCTGTTATGAATTTGAATTATTTATGATGTATATTTGGTTGTTATTTATATCCAGACTCCAAAGGGTCTAGATGAGTGTCAGAACCTTTTAAGTCAACATGAGTTTCCACCCCTTTATCTTGGTCCAATACTCCTTCATGTCCTTCATGATGTTTCTTCCTTTTTCTCCTTCTTCGCAAGTGATATCTTACAACCTCTCCTTGATGACTTCCCTTAAGCATCACCCTACCATGTTGGGATGGTAAAACCAGTAAATGAATTCCACTCATGAAAGTTCAATACCATTCTAGAAATCATATGTTCAACCTATGCATGCTCATGGAAAGTTCTAACTATGATGGGTCTATGTAAGGGTTGAGAGGGAGAGGCCTTGTTGGGTACATTATACAATTATTGGAGGTAAGAAGTGGGAGATTGTGCACTATAAACTCACATTGTGATAAGACAATATGAAGAGACAAGAATGTGTGTGTAAGGCATAAGAGTCAGTGATTTGGATTCTAAGGATTGAAGCAACCCAAGAGAGAGGGAGGGACAAGGTATTATGAAATTCTCTGCTTCAAGGGCCTCACTACTAATTAGAACTACACGATGCAAAATGAAGGGAGGTAATTAAAATACCTTTTTGTAGTGGGTTGGTGTAGCATATAAGGGTTAGAAAACTGTTGAATATAATTATGAAATGCACAGTCAAGGAGAGGGAAGCTCAAGTTATTGTGAATTTATCTTTAGTAGTTACCCAGAGGATCCTCCACTATCCACTAAAACTATAAAATGTGTATTTGAGGGAAGGTTGAACAATGGATTACACAGTTGGATAAGTCAGGGAGACAGGGAGACAATGTTTCACATTGTAACTACATAATATGTAGTTGCTAAAGAGGAATATTAAGGGATTGTGCAGTTGGGAATGCCAATGAGAAAAAGAGGAATCCAATGTCCACTGCAACTACACAATGCACAATATAGGGCAAGAGAGATCATGAACTATGCAGTTGACCGAGATAAGTATCAAAAGTGATTATCCAGACTTCAAGGTTTCTCAATGTGCAAGTGGAGTAGGTTGTTCGTAAGATGAGCATAGTGCACATGTTGGAAAGGTTTGGATTCATTAATAATACTTAGGAATGTGCAAATGGAACATCACTTTCGTAGGAGGTTAAGTAAGCTCGTGATTCACGCAATATGTGAGGATGAGGATGAACACCAAAATTGGCTAAGTGTTGGATTAATGGAACAAGGGAGAAAATTTGATGTAAAAAATTTCCAAAACCAAATCACACAAAAGAATAGCATTACAAATGAGCCATTGGAATGTACCATACATAGAATCCACATGCATACCTTCAAATGACAATGGGACACTTATTTCTAAGTGAAAAATTTGAAACGTGGCTTTGTGAAATTTAAAATACAAGTTAAAACAAAAGTGTCGATTGTAACTAGAATGTGAGCTAAGCTATTGGAGAGTGTTTATAACATATACTTATGATATATCTAATAAACCAATGCAAAATAATCCACTATATCTTCTTTTACTGGCGCGAAAAAGTGTGACACATGCAAGAGTGAAAACAATAAAAAATGACACTTGTGATAATAAGAAAAAGTGAAAACAACACTTGGAAAAGATAAAGAAAGCAAAAGAAACACATGCCAAAGTGAAGAAAAATAAAAATTAACATTTGTGAAAGAAAAATATAGCAAAACTGATAGTCTTGAAAGTTAAAGCGACACTTGAGAAAGAAAATGGTACAAAACTGACAATTGAGAAGACTTATGGGAATGTTGATACAATTAATGCCACTAAGAGTGAGAGAGACTATCACATAATGTTGATAACTAAATTTCGAGATGCATTAAATAGTGCATTATTGGTAGGGGATTCCTAGGGCCTATGAGTTACAATTAATGCCACTAAGAGTAGGACACTAGCAGTGAGAGTTGCAATTATTTTGTTGGCTTGCAATTGAGAGTTGAAGGGCCCAAAAATACTCCATTTGTAGACCTGTTGTCGCTGTGGAAAATTCTCTCCAAAATTTTGCATACATCCTAAATTTTGGAGCCTACTTCTAATCTTATGATCCGTCGTCTCAAGTTGTTCATGATCACTTCATGATTTTTTGATGTTTTTTTGAGTGTTTAAGCCTTCTTTTGAGATTTTAACTATCGAAGTCACTTTCTTACACATGATTATCTTTTGAGCATCTACAAGTGCACTTATTTCGAGCAAGCTTAGTGGTCAATATCTATCTTTAAAGACAAGCATTGCGTAGTACTTGAGAAAAATGCTTGTGCAATATTTGGAAATATTCCAATCTTCGTGTTGTGTATCTTTCCCTAACATACCAAAGGAGGCATTACTTCTAATAGTAGCCTGAGTGCTACTAAACCCACATTCTCATCTATGATGCATATAAGCATGCATATTAAATTTTTAGATCATTATAATTCCCAGATTTGGTCTAACACAATTTGCGGAAGCTCATCTCTCAAATACATATAAAAATGCATTGTCCATTCTAGACCAAAATCATTCACAAGCTGGGAAAATTATTTTAATTGTGGAAGCTTCTTTCATTTAATCTTCAAATGAAGATTCTTCATTTGTTAATCCAAGGTTTTTTAAATGCAACAATATAACTTCATGAATGGAAGTTGTGCTTTCTAGAACTATGGTTAAAACTATAACCAAAACTTGTTTCAAGAAATGGGATCAATATACATAACTTTGGTAAACACTCATACAAATCTTGGCCAATACTTACATCTAACCTTTAAGTAATCCTTATAAGCACTCGAAATCCAAATGTTAATGATCTGATTATCAAGATCACCAACAACCAAAAACATTCCGGCCCACATATATCTCAAATTTTTATTACTATGCCACAACATTTCAAAGGTTTACGGAATTTCATTAACTCACATAACTTTCGTCAAATATAATTTTACGCACTGATTCTACCTATCAATCCCAACGCATTCACCGAGGTTTATTTATATATCATATGTGGCCCATTTCTATTTCAACGTTCATCATTCACCAAATCGGACGATGGATGCACCATCGCACTCCAGTTCAATAATCCAATGGAATTCGCATTAAAAAGATGCACACTCGTTGGTATTCCAAATTCACACGACAAAAATGGTTTTAAAAATACCACCAATGCCACGCGTCCATCAATGAATGCTATCACTTTCGAATGCAGTGAAACTACTTACCATTCTGAAGGTGTGCGAGACCACTAGTTTGTTGTTTTCAAAACCGCTCTTTCTATTCATCTCTTCTGTTGCACATCTCGATCTCTACATACATTAACTCAAATTTTTATTTCACTCTGAAATGTAGAACCTCTCACTTAAACAATCCATCGACTCATTAACTCAGTTTGCTAACACGGCCAGGTTCCATCCTGAAGGTTTCACCACTGTTATCTGCGCCTTCGACTCATGGTTCTGCCACTCATTACTTAGGATTATTCTTTCAAAACCCGTGCGTTTGATTCTGTTGTTAATTTGAATCGGTTTCTAGAATGTAACTAAGGTTTCATTCCATATTCACTACCTTTCATTAAACTGTGTGAAACCCTTTTCACGATTTCATTGTTCTACTTCAGGTTTTTCAACAAATGCAAATCCGCTCCTTATTTAAAGGCTATGTGGAAGTACTTCAACAATGATCCAATTTCACAGTTGATCAGATATATTTCTGATACACATACAACCAAATGTATTATTTACTAAATTCTGAATTTAAACTCAGATTCCCTCTTGCATCATCAATCCTACAGTGATCAATGACTGCAATTTCCTCTAATCTCCCTTAGAAATATATGTAACCCCTCTTATGCACCTCGCTCTAAATAGATATTAACCCTGTAATTAACATCAATTTACTCAATCATATGTAGAATCTCATATTCAACCCTTAACACATAGTTTTATCACGCACTGCTCATAAACTCTGAGTATTTAAACTCTAAGTATTTTTCACAAGTAATTCAAATAGTCAATGACCATATATTCAGAAAAAATTCCTTCATATATACATATGAAATTAAATACAAAACCTTTCTTGTCTCTGGCCTCATTTTCAAATCAATGGCCCTTCCCTACAGCTACTGCCCGTAGGCTTACAAACAAAACTATGTTTGTCCAATTCCTACTCTAACTCCTACCTACTACTTTGCCTTTCAGGCTTATTATTTTTATACAAAATAATCTAAACAAATTTAGTTTCAGATCCTCAATAAAATTCTCAAAATCCTTAAGTCTTAAAATCTCTCTTTTATCCCTAAGGATCCTCTTTAATCCTAAAAATCATGAAACTAATTTCTAACTTAAGGATTTAAAATCAATTCTCAATCTCTCAATCCCTATGAATCTCAACTATCATATTTCCCTCATGTTCTCCAATCATTCGAGAACATTCACAAAATCCTCACAATAATTAATATCTCTCATTAATCACTCAAAAATTTTAATAATTTACATAAAAACCCAATATTCTTTTAAAACTTCAAGACCCCTATGTTTATTAAAATAAAAATTATTTTTCGAATCTAATGCCCCTGCATTAGACTCCCAAGGTTAAAAATAATCATGATCTCCTGATCATATGCTTTTAGTCCTTGTCTTCCTGGATCCAACACTTTGTTTTGTAATTTGTCATTTACATCTGCTGTTGTTTGTTGCTTTTCTCCAGGTCTCCATATTTTATGCTGCCTTGCTCCACTAGCTGCACTTTCACAGTCTGTTACTATATTTCTTCTTTTGTTGCTACTTTTCTTTCTTTCTAATGTCTTATTCAGAGACACTTTCATCATTATCTTTCTCATCAATTTAATTTCTCTATCCAATAAATATTCTGATTGCTGAATTCTTTCATCTCTTAATTGCTGCACTTTCATTCTTACTCCTGCTTGCTAATTTCTTACTTGCTAAACTTTTGCTGCCACCTTATCATCGATACCCTCTTGTTTTCTGCAACTGAAAACTTCTTCCAAATTTTCACTTAAGACAATTTCTTTTCTTCCTTCCTTCAACAATTCATTGGACTGGTACATACCATACCCTTTACTGTTATCTTCATTCTCTTGCATCTACAATTCCTAATTTTGAAATTGAGATTTCTCTTCCTGCACTGAATTCTAATTATTCAGCATAATTTCCAGCAATTCAACTTCTTTATTCCATGGATTAAATATTTCCACGGAATTTTCTTCCTCTTCCTTCTTTTGACTGCCCAATTGTGTCAAATGTTCTCCAGCACCTGCAACAAAACCCGCATTCACAAAATAATTATTAAAACAAAAATCATAAGGCCTCACTGCCTTTCTTTCCTCTACCAACATTTCAGTATGTTTTTCTGAAATTTCTTTCTCAACCAGCACATGAGTATGCTAATTCAAACTTCCCAAATAGTTCTCTGAAGAACTCTCAATACTATCAACAAGTCTCTCTTTTACGCCATCTACTTCCATGATTTTTTTCTGTTCTTGTTCACTGTAGTGAACCTTGCCTTCTGCAATCTCCCTATCGTATTCTTAATTTTCCAACAAATATTCCAGCAATGCAATTTCCTTTTGGCAATTCTGGAGTATTTCATCATCATTTACAATTCCTGCATTTATACCTAAATTTTTAGTTTGAAAATTACAAATTTCAATAGTCTCAATTGTTGCTTCACATATCAGTGTTTCAGACTGAATCTCCTCTTCTTCATTCACAAGAAATTATTTTTGTGTTATAACAACTTTAAATACAAATGCATCACTTCTTCCTTCATTCAAGAGACATTATTCAACTTTTCTTTCTGCTTCAAAGTATTTATCTTCTGAAAGATATTCTCCCATACTTCCAACAGTTTCAAAAGATTTCTCATCCTCTTTTGAAAAACCTGTAATCACATCACAATTATTAGATTCAAAAATACAAGGCTTTACATCATCCATCTGATCTGCACTTGCCCAATAGTTCAGGAAATCATCAATAATTTCCTCTTCTGCTTCACAAATGGAAACTTCCATTTCCAACTCAGCTGCTCTGATTTCTGTACATCCCAACTATACATTCATCCTATGTTCAAGCTTTCTCATCTTTTTTGCTAGCTGCATGTTCATTTGTTGTTCTCTCTTCTGTTGTAGCCTTTTCCACTTTACTCTCATCTTCATGAACCAACCAATTATATGTGTTTCTTCTATCATAAATTTCAATTTATTAAATTGGTTCCTTATCTCAGCTAATTCTTTCTCATATTCTGCATCAGTTAACTGTTGCCTTATGCCATTTGTCTTGCTATCTTCTTTCCCCTTTCTTCCGTTGTGGTCTCTCTGAGAACCTCTGCTATCTCTTCTATGACTATCAGTAGTCATCTTCCTCTCCATCAGTTCTTCACTCATTCACCATGAGTTGTAATAAAGCCTCTGGAAATAAAATTTCTCCTTGTTACAACTTACCTCACCAATCCTTTCCTCTGGATCTGGTCTTCTAGCAAACACTAGTCCTCTATCTACTAGAATGTTTTAAGCATTCTGCACTGCTCCTTCAAAGCTTCAACTCATCTGCAATTGTTAGAACACAGTTTTCCATATTCATCCAACCTCTGTTGAATTTCCTCAAGGTTCTACAACATTCTTCTTCTACTTAGAATCCTTTGTTGGATTCCTTCATCACTTCTATCAAAGTTGTGATCTTCCTTTGCTGATATTTTCTTCAACTTCTTACCACCTGAATCCTGCAAACATGTTCTTCAAACCAGAGTTAAAATAATATTTTCCAACTCACCTTCAACATCCCTGTATGATCTTGGTTCACCTCTCATCTGTACTACATCTCTATGTGCTTCAATTTATCAGTTTCAAAAAATCCGATCTTCTTCATCACACATGCATTCAATTAGAAAAAACTTGAACTTTCAAAAAGACTTATTTCCATCTCCGATACCACTTGATAGCAGCTTGAGTGCTGCTAAACCCATATTCTCCTCTATGATGCATATAAGCATGAATCTTAAATTTTTAGATCATTATAATTCCCAGATTTGTTCTAACAAAATTTGCAAAAGCTCATCTCTCAAATACATATAAAAATGCATTGTCCATTCTAGACCAAAATCATTCACAAGTTGGGAAAATTATTTTAATTGCAGAAGATTCTTTCATTTAATCTTCAAATGAAGATTATGTGTTTGTTAATCTAAGGTTTTTAAAACCCAACAATATAACTTCATGAACGGAAGCTATGCTTTCTAGAACTATGGTTAAAACCATAACCAAAACCTGTTTTAAGAAATGGGATCAATATGCATAACTTTGGTAAACACTCATAGAAATCTCGGCCAATACTTACATCTCACCTTTTCCTTATAAGCACTCAAAATCTGAATGTTAATGATCTGATTATCAAGATCACCAACAACCAAAAACATACTGGCCCACATACATCTCAACTTTTTATTACTCTGCCACAACATTTCAAAGGTTTATGAAATTTCATTAACTCAGATAACTTTCTTCAAAGATACTTTTACTCACCAATTCCACCTATCAATCCCTGCACATTCACCAAGGTTTATTTATATATAATATGTGGCCCACTTCTATTTCAACATTAATCATTCACCAAATTGGACGATGGACGCACCATCGTGCTCCAGTTCAATAATCCAATGGCATTTGCATTACAAAGATGCACACTCATTGGTCTTCCAAATTCACACGAAAAAAATGGTTTTAAAAATACCACTAATGCCATGTGTCCATCAATTAATTCTATCGCATTCAAATGGAGTGAAACCACTTACCATTCTGAAGGTGTACAAGACCGCTGGTTTGTTGTTTTCAAAATCGCTATTTCTATTCATCGCTTCTGTTGCACATCTCGATCTCTGCATACATTAACTTGGATTCTGATTTCACTCTAAAATGCATAACCTCTCACTTAAATAATCCATCAACTCATTAACTCAGTTTGCTAACATGGCCAAGTTCCATCCTGAAGGTTTCACTACTGTTATCTGCGCCTTCGACTCATGGTTACACCACTCGCGACTCACTATTCTGCTTTCAAAACGCGCGCCTTCGCTTCTGCTGTTCATTTGAATCGATTTCCAAAATGTAAATAAGGTTTCATTCCATATTCAGTACCTTTCATTAAACTGTGTGAAACCCTTTTCACGATTTCATTATTCTGCTTCAGGTTTTTCAACAAATGCAAATCTGCTCCTTATTTAAAGGTTGTGCGGAAATTCTTCAACACTGATCCAATTTCACAGTTGATTAGATATATTTCTAATACACGTACAACCAAATGTATTAATTACTGAATTCTGAATTTAAACTCAGATTCCCTCTTGTGTCATCAATCCTTACAGTGATCGATGACTACAATTTCCTCTAATCTCCCTTAGAAATATATGTAACCCCTCTTATGCACCTTGCTCTAAATCGATATTAACCCTGTAATTAACATAAATTTACTCAATCATATATAGAATCTCATATTCAACCCTTAACATAGAGTTTTATCATGCACTGCTCATAAACTATGAGTATTTAAACTCTGAGTATTTTTCACAAATAATTCAAACAAACAATGACCATATATTCAGAACAAATTCCTGCATATATACATATGAAATCAAATACCAAAAATTTCTTGTCTCTGGCCTGATTTTCAAATCAATGGCCCTTCCCTACAGCTACTACCTATAGGCCTAGAAACAAAACTCTGTTTTTCCAATTCCTACTATAACTCCTACCTACTACTTTGCCTTTGAGGCTTATTATTTTTATACAAAATAATCTGAACAAATTTAGTTTTAGATCCTCAATAAAATACTCAAAATCCTTAAGTCCTAAAATCTCTCTTTTATCCCTAAGGATCCTCTTTAATCCCAAAAATCATGAAACTAATTTCTAACTTAAGATTTAACATCAATTCTCCATCTCTTAATCCTTATGAATCTCAATTATCCTATTTCCCTCATGTTCTCCAATCATTCGAGAACATTTACAAAATCCACACAATAATTAATTTCTCTCATTAATCACTCAAAAACTTTAATAATTTACATAAAAACCCAATATTCTTTTAAAAACTTAAGACCCCTATTTTTATTAAAATACAAATCATTTTCCAAATCTAATGCCCTTGCATCAACTTCTAAGATCTAAATTATTCTGATGGTGACATTTTCAACTATAACTCTTCGAGAATAGAGCCCTCTCTATGTTGTTAAAAAAATCTCCTCTCTCTAAACTGTAGGAATATTTCCAACCCCTCAATGAAACTAGCAATCAAAATACTTATTCACCTTCACACTCCACATGTCCATCTACTTTAAAAAATAATGTAGGAACCGCGTATGGCCATAAACATCATCATGCCACTTCTCCTAGAATTGTATTTTATAGAGATTAATGATGAAGGTGAATCAAGAGGCCTCATCTGAGGTTTTAATATGAATCATATTTGAATATCCTTTGTCTAGTATATCAAATAAATTCTATGCTTTAACAACTATGCCTTTGATTTGGACATGTCTTTTTTGTGCATTTTCTTTATGGTCCTATGTCAAGAGGAAATAATTATGTACTGATTTTTATTCTCTTCCTATTATAAACTCAAGAAATTTTATAATTGGAAGGTATTAAAACTTTGTTGTTTGAAATTCTAAATCATATGGGCCCTTTGCTAGAATTTATCCCCTCCAGGGTTTTCTTATTTCCCTCCTAGATGATATAACGATTTGTCACGTCCTTCTCAGGAAACTTCTTTAAAATTGGACAAACAAGATTCTATCCATATATGCTATGATTTCCAAATGTTTGGACCCTTTTCTTATCTTAAATGATCTACTCGACACTAGTCTAAATATTGGACACTTGAACATAGTGGGGAGAGACTCCAATTATTTCCCAATATTTTTATAATTAGATCCCTTCCCAGAAAAAAATCTTAGTTATTTTAAATTAAATCCTTCTTAGCTCAATGAACCCTCCCTATTGCACCTTTTTAATAACAATTGGTGACATGTCTCCCCAGATCTCTAAGAATCCCCTACCATTTAGTTTCAAATAAATCTCAAAAGATCCAAAGGTATTATGATTGAATTGGAGAAAAAAAACAAGGTTAACTGTAGAGTCCTCATAGACATCAAATCAAATATTCAATCATTTTTTCAGTTGCACACCTCTATGGAGGTGCTTTAAAACCTGATGGATAGAATTATAGACCTTGAAAATACCAGAATAAATATCCTTCTAGATAGAGAGAAGGATTCGAAAATAAAATGTTGTGCCATTTCAGTATAAGAAAGCGATGAAAATATAAATTTCTTTAATAAGGTTAAAAATGGTATGAAATATATCAATACAATCCTGGGAATGAAAAAATTTAAGGGCTCCATACTTACTACCTTATTAGATATTTCTATAGAGGTTTATACTCATATTTCAAAGCTATATTCCACCAAAAAAGCAGACACCATTAAACAAATCTTAGATGTAGTAAGGAAATTCCCTAAGTTCATTGATCAAGAGGAAATGATTCCCTAATGGCATAGGTTTCTATATAGGGGCTTGATAGAGTTCTTCATATATTTAAAAATGGAAAAAGCCCTTCCTTGGATTGAATCACAATAGATTTTTATACCAAATTATTGGATTTTATTGGTGATTATCTCCTCTTAGTCATTAATTACTCAAGTACCATTGGTCAAATACTTCTCCCTTTCAATTCCACCTTCATTTCCCTCGTCCCAAAAGTTAAAATTGTTGATTCAATTGATTTATTCATAACCATTTCCTTATGCAGTTCCTTCTATAAAATAATATCGAAGATCACTTCCCTTAGAATTAAGGAGATTTTATATGAAAAAACTTCCCTTAAAAATTTGGCTACTTATCAGATAGAAAAATGTAAGATGTTATTGGACTTTCCCAGGAATTTTTATACTCCATACATACCAAGTGTCATAAACCTTTAATAGTCAAATTTTAGCTTTAAAGATCCTTTTATTGGGTGATTTGATTACACCTCAAATTAATTTTAATACATCTACGGTTATATCGCTCTTTGTTTTCGTGGATTCTGAATTTTATTAACATATCATTCTTCTGTATCTGAATCAATGGGGTATCCTCTCGCTTCTTCCATGGTGAGAGAGGACTAAGAAAAGTTTTTCCACTATCCCCTCTCCTATTGTTATTGGTGGTAAAAGGCTTAAGCAAGCTCATTTCAAAAGTAGTTCAAAGGGGTGTATTTAAGGGGATTTTCATTATCCCCCATTGTTCCCTAATACGTCTCGTCTTTGTGGATAATGTCTTCATATTCTCTAATAATATTTACTCACATCTCTACATTAAAGGAAAACTTGGACCTATTCTATCAAGTCGTAGGAATGCTAATAAATGCCAATAAATACTCGATTATTAGTTTGGTTTTTTCATAATATGAGAAGGGAATTGTTGAAAAAATATTATCTTACTTTTTTTTGGAAATAAGCCATGGCATTAAATATTTGGGTTTTATGTTAAATATATACATCTATAAAAATTCAAAATGGTTCTATTTATTAGAAGAAATTGCAAAAGGAATCAGACTCTAGACCAATAGATGGTCATCAATAATAGGGATATTATTTCTTTACAAATTGGTAGTAGAATATATTCCTATTTACTAGGCTTCCATAGCATGAATTCCTTTGGGAATCCTCTATAGGATTAGGAAATAAGATTTCTGCTTCCTATGGTGTAGGAAAAGTGAAAAGAAATTTTTTTCTGTGATAGCATGGAATTCAATAGCTCTCCTTAAATCATAAGGTGGATGGGGAATCAAAGGCTTACCTCTATTTGTAGGGGCCCTTACAACTAAGAGCACGTGCAAAATTGTTTAAGGATATAACCTTTGGTCTCATGTGATGCAACATAATTATATTATGTCTTTGAAAACTCTTGCATGGATAATATCCCCTCAAAATTCCCATAATCAAGGCTCCATTATTTGGAAATGGATCATAAAGGCATTCTCTTTCATTTGTAATAAACTCCATTGGAAAATAGGGGAAGGAACAAATGTTCTCTTATGTAAATGTTGGGTATATTTATATTATTTTCATAAATTATATGCACCGTGAACAAACAGGGGTCATGGGGTATACAAGGAGGTGACATTCCCCTACATGAGATTCAGTCAAGATCCCTAAGAAAATAAATTGGTCCCTTTTTCGCATTTTTTTGGTGGTTTTTTTTACCATGATTTTGCTAAAAGTGGTTTTGTGGCACATTGTGGATTTTCCCATGGTTTTTTAGTTTCAGTTATGGAACTATGGTTGGATTGGTGGTTCATGTATGATGTGGGATATATTTTTTTTTTTAATACTATACAAAAAATATAATGAAGAACAATATTTTTGTTTTCGTGAGTATGTGTTTCCAGTGTAAAATATAAGTGTAAATTTCTGTGTTTTCTAATCTATATTTTACGTTTTATTAACAATGTGTTTGCATTGATAAATTTTATAGGGTTAAACCTTATCATAAATATCCATGGATTGGAATTCTTCACTAGTATCATCTTCTAGGCCGAATTATCCAACAATTATCTAAATTATGTTTTACTACTCTTAATTATGTCCCCCTAAATCAAACCCCTAATGGAACCTAGACTTGGATGTCCTCAAATGACCTTCTTTTTGCAATAGAAGTATTAGAATATTAAGATCACTACATTCATGCTCTCAAATTTTAAAATTTCACTCTCTTAGACATGTAATATTATCTAGTATGCACTCTCAAGAATCATGTTATTTATGGCCCAAATTATGGATATAAATCTCAAACAACACATATAGATAAACCCCCCATGGTGGGGAAAATAAATTTGGAAGCTAAGATTCCCTCCAAAATCCAATTTATTCATGTGGTTTATGCTTAGGAACAAATTCCCTACCAAGGAGAACCTTTAGAAAAAATATTGTAAGGTCCTAACATATGCCATCTATGTTGGATGGATTCATAATTGGTATCTCCATTAGAGGAAATTTCTTATTAAAAATGGCCTACTAAGGAAAAATAATAAAATAATATGTATGAATTTTGGAGAGAAAAGAAGAAACATATTTTGTAATTGTATTTTTGGCTTATCTCCTTATAGTTTTACTTGAATTTCAAGTTTATACACTCGTTGGATGCAGAATTAAATTCCACATCCTACTAATATCCATTATGCATACTTTTTAGAATATCCACATTGATAAAATATGAAAATACATTAAAAAAAAGATGTTGAACACACTTTTTTATTGTGCTTCTTTGGCATAGATTCATCTGGGAATCCTCCATATGATTAAGCAATTGTGTGCCCACTTCCTGTGGTCTAATAAAAGAGAAAATATAACTTTTACCTTGATATCATGGAATCCAATAGCTCGCCTTAAATAATAAGGTGGATGGGTAATGAAAGGCTTTCCCCGGTTTGGAGGAGCCCTTGCAATTATAAGTGCATGGAAAATCATTCAAGAAGATAGCCTCTGGTATCATGTAATGTATCATAAATACATTAGAACTTTGAAATCCATTAAATCGATCATAACCCCTCACAATTCTGAAAAATAAGGATCCATCACTTTGAAAGAGATCATAAAGGATTTCTCTTTCATTGCTAGCCACCTCTGTTGGATAATAAGGGAACGAACAAATGTTCTCTTATGTAAATGTTGGATATGTGTTATATTTTTTTCACAACTTATATGCTCCACAAATAGAAGGGGGTCCTATGTCATAATTCCAGTAAGTGAGAGCCCTCATGCATAGTATTTTGGGAAGTTCCCCGTGAAAAACATTTGGGCCTTTTTATACATATAATTTTGTAGTTTCATTTATGGAATTATTGTTGGATTGGTGGCTCATGTATGCCATGGGATATATATTTTATTGTAATATTATGCACAAAATATAATGACGTAAAATATTTTTGGTTTTCGTGAGTTTGGGTTTCTAGGATATAAAATTCTATGTATAAATTTATATGTTTTCCATTGTATCTTTTTTGTTTTATTAAGAATTTGTTTGCATCAATTATTTGGATAAGGTTAAAATCTATAGTAAATATCCATATGGACTCTCATCCCTTGTGGTATCTATGCCCCAAATTGTGCATATCTCTCTCAGAAACCACATATAGATAACCACCCATGTTGGGGAGAAGAACTATGGAAACTCAATTACGCTCCAAAATCGAAGTTATTCATGTGTATTATGCTCAAGAAAAATTCCCTACCTCGGAGAACGTTCAGAAAACATTGTTCTAGGGTCCTAGCATCTTCCCACTATGTTGGATGTATTAAGAAACAGTCTCCCACCTCTACATTATTTTCCCTTTCACCTAGTGATTTTTGTATGATTCTATAAAACTTTGCAACCTTTCCACCAGTTGCGAAGAAAAAATTATAAACCTTTTTCTAGAATCATGGGTCTCTCATCCTCTCCATGAAAATATAAAAAATTTTCCATTGGGAATATCTTGGGGTATTTTGTTGGAGAGAAACATGAACATTGTTTAAAATATACCACCAAACACTACAAAGGAGTCCACAACTTTCCTAGGCATTAAAAATTATTTTACACATATTTCTACCATTGGGCCTGCTACTTCTTCTTCTAAAACTAAAATTCCAATAGACATATCATGGGATTTCTTTGATGGAGCAGCCAAGTGCACCATGTTTATGGGAGGGGTCGGGGGAACTCTACACATCACAACATCTCATTTTCTATAAATATAGGTGATTCTTCAAAATAAATGTTTGTGGGGTTATTTTATTTATATGTCAATCTATTTTCGGCTCAAAAATATGATTTTCACTCTCCTCAAAAATAAATGTCATAAATTGGAAGAACATATGTGCAGTTATCTAGAATTTCGCATTGCTTCCTCTCTTTCAAAATATCACTCAAAAGTTAGCTTTTACTTACTCATATTCCTTTGAACATATCTATAGGACTAGGAACAAGAAAGGCAATAGGTTCTCAAAAACTAGATTAGATTTACATCATGGCACACGCTCGGTCCTTGAAGTTAAAGAAGTTAGGCCAGAAGAATTTCATTCTCACCCTTAGGTTTGACTGGTGCTCTAATAGAGATATATTACAAGAATAAAAATCCTACACTTATATATGTTTATATCTACTCATTGATTATATTTTTTATATATATAACTAAACATTGTATTTGGAAAAAAAAATGATAGCTCACTCAGAATGAGTTTTTGGACTGTTGGTACTACTTTTTTTGGTTGGGAAAATTGCCAAAAAAATCAATTTTGAGGATTTGGGATTGATATATTTTTGTATTAATATAGAGGAAATATTTTTTGGATGGCATGCAAGTTGTCTATCGAGAGGCCTCAGGCCCTCAGAATGCTTACAACATGTACTTATGTAACCTGGTTTATTTTTATTTTTTTGTAAGCTAATCCATCTATTACCTAAGAATATCATATTACATCATTCCATACATCTCATATTAGCACAGTTCGTACCATTATTCTAAATATACTTCGATGGAAACGATATCTATTGGCCGATAATGTAACAACATGAGTCCAAATATGGAGTCTACTACAATGAGCAAGTAAAACTAACAAAGATAGTGTAACATGAAAAAATAGAAAACAAAGAAAGTCATGAAAAGTGATTAAGAATCTAATGAGGCCACTTGAGAAAGATCCTATGAATTGGTACTTACAAAGGGGGGAAAAATGCTTGACTGCTATTTAAAATGGCTCCCCATGATCTAGATGATGTCAAACCAACTCCATGCAAATATTGATAACCTTCATAGTTTATCTTTATCGGAAGAAATAATGTTATTTTTTTGATCTTCATATTTATCTTTGAGGTACTCTTTCCAAAATAGTTTTCAATTGCCAATGGATTATGATAAAATTCAGATACTTGTATATTCGTATTTTGGCATGACTAGGGTCAGGTAGCTAATTAGCTAGTTCCTCCATGATCTTAGAGTCAGAATATGTCTGGAAGTCATTAGTAGTGTAGGTTTCTAGCTAGCAAATTTATTAATGGATTTTTGGAGGAGTGACAAACTGAAAAATGGATGCCACTTCTTACTCATATGCGTGGGTACGTAGCTAACCCTGTTGTGTTTTACCCCCGTTTCTCATGCAACTATGCATGAGTGGTCGTGGCATATTTCCTCAGCAGAAAAAATCTGACCAAAAATAATTAAAAGCGAAGAATGAAGATTTATAAGCTGTCCAAAACCAAGAACCAGATCTGTAGGAACTAAGGAATTGGGGCGACTAATATTGGTGGAAAAAATCTAATAGCATAATCACAAAAAACCACTTCCACGAGAACACAGAGACCCTTTCATGCCATAGGACACAAAGAGCCAAAATCAGTGCACGAGAAAAACAATTGTGTTGAATCCTAGAAAATTAACCCAACATAACTCAGAACTATAAAATCAACAATAGGAAAGGAAGGATAAGGTTGAAACGTGCTACTACTAACCCTCTTCATCATAGTTGGGACAATCCCTACCATTGAATATTGAGTGGCACCACTTGCAGTAATTAACCTTAGCCCCAGAAAAACCTGTGTTTATTTGTGCCGTGCAATTCATCGTAGTTGAGTTCTCGTGTTAGACCTGCAAGCACCTTCGCATTAGAGCTTTTCTTCCTTAGAGACAATTGGGGCTGAAATGAATTACATGCATTTCCAAGTCCCTAACACTCTAAAACCAAATGCAGACACCCCAAACTGAGAAAAAAGCTGAAGGTCATGCCATTTTCCTATTGAACTTTCTCCTCACACTAGCCGAGTATTGATAAACAATCGAGGAAATACTCGCACCAATGGCAGGGAGGATAACTAGACCCAACGTAAATTCCAAACATCAAATTCTTGATACACAAGATGAATTGGCAGAATAAGATTGTCCATCATATGAAGTGTGATAGTTAAGTTCAAATATGTTGCATAGGGAGGGTACTAGTCCACACCACCCCTTGCCCCAATGCGACTTAGCACAACACCTAATCAAAATGTAGCATTGTTTTAGTACACCTCACCAAGATAGATCCGCATCTTAATACTTATGAATCTTACATGAGGTCATAGAGATAAAAATTATTAAGTTTTTATCTGCCTTATTAATTATATGTTTTAAATTATGTGATTATATTATTATTTGAAAATTCTTATTTTAAACTACAATATATTTTTTTAATAAAGACAAAATTACACTATAACAAACCAAATCAAATAAATTAAATAAATATCAATGCCTCATCTTATCTCACATATCTCACATCTTCGAGGCCACTAGACTCATTACATTAAATTAATTATTTAAACCAAAACGTCAATATAATTAATAAAAAAATATAAGCATCGGCTAAAACTAAAATGCTCCTTCCAATACCAGAATATAGGGTATTAAAAAACAAACCCAAAAATAAATGCATTCTTTTTCCCAATAAACCCTGTTATGTTTTTCACTCAGCGCTATCACCAGATTCTAGTCAATCTAATCCATCATTTTCTTTTTTGAGAGTATCTGTTTATCTGTGTAGCTCATCGTCCACGACGTACGCACCAACTTTCGGCAATGGGCGGAATTTCACTCCTCTTTCGTCAAAATTTCTACAAAATTACTGGAGTCAAGAGAAAACATAGCAGTGCCAAGTTGGAAGATGATAATGATAAGCCTGTTTCCCAATACCCTACAGGGACGTTGTCCAACAATATTGCTGACGATGAAAGAGAACACAATGAAGGTACCAAAGGATCGTTAATAGAGAAAACTGTGCGAGAAGTCAGAAGGTGTATCAGACATGACATTACCAGTTCGGCGCGAGGTGTCGTTTGGCAGTTCATTTCCGGCGGGCGGGACTTTCTGGTGGCAAACCCAGGAGTCTACCCACGGCTGCTCCTCTCCCATGAATTTTCAGTGAAAACAGAATCAGAGAAGATTATCGCTAAAGACATCCCTCGCACTTTGCCATCGCACGAATTATATAGAACAATAGGAGGGCCGGGGCATAGGTCTCTCCACAATGTGTTGAAGGCGTATTCGGTATATGACAGTGAGTTGGGGTATACGCAAGGAATGAATTTCATAGCGGGGACGCTTCTGCTGTACATGAATGAAGAAGAAGCCTTTTGGGTTATGGTGGCACTGCTCAAATGCAAGCAAATGCGAGGTGTGTATCTGGAAGGTCTGCCTCTACTCCACCAATACTTTTTTCAGTTCGAAATGCTTGTGAGGGAGCACCTGCCCCAACTGGCTAACCATTTTGAGGAACAAATGATCACGCCAGCGATGTATGCAAGCAGTTGGTTCATGACAGCTTTTTCCGCAGACTTGCCATTGCCATTAGTTGTTCGCATTTGGGATGTTTTCCTCTGCGAGGAATGAGGGCAGTTTTGCAGGTGGTCTGTACTTCTTCAGTTGTTTGGATGATGTTAAAATGCACTTTGAGGGGGAATTTGATACTGTTTCTGAGAGGTTTTAGGGATGAAGTTGGATGCGAACACATTGATTTCAATGGCCTGCCCATTCCACGCTTAAAAATAGGTTAGAAGAACTGGAGTTGGATTATCTGGTACGTAATCATCAACCATCAGCTTCAACAGAAAGTAATTATGATGGATGGAATATCGTGAATAATCCAAATGATAAAAAGTCTGGGAATGATAAACCACAGAACTATTCCAATTCTGATGGATGGATCATGATTGATTTACATGTCGATCAATAGGATTGGAGAATCAGTGACTGTAAAATTGAATTCAACTCGATCAGTTGAATGGTGTAACATAACTTTTGTTTGGACTGTAACTGAAACCACAATCGCTGATCTCACACATGATTTACTGTGAAAATCAGAGCGATTTAACAATTTCAAAAAGTATGAGTGTTTTTTAAATTGTAATTTAATTATTATTTTTAAAAGTTATGTAAATATTTGGAAAATTAAGAACTTTTTACATCTCAAACAATTGTTTTCTACTAATTCATTTGTATACGATTAAGCCTTATCAACCAGAAGGTGAAAATAACATGAAGGTGAAAATACGTACTCTAGTTTACTTAAATATAAAATCTCATAAATATTTTCAAATTGGCAAATATTAAAGCGAATATTTTACATTCTTTAAGGATTATAAAATTTATGTTTTTCGAGCTTGTTTAATGAAAAGATCTACGAATTATCTACAATATGATAAAGATAAAACAATGGTTTACTGGATCCATCTCCAAAACAAGATTGATAAATGAAGAGTGAAAGAAAAAGACAAAGAAGACGAAATTTAGAAGACTTAATTTAAAAACTCAATTTTACTTTTAAAACAAAATATTATCTACTTCATATATCTGTTATTTGACGATGCTGTAAAATTATATTTGTTCAATTCAATGAGGTTTATTGAGTTTGTTATTTGTTTAACTAAATTTATTTTTTATTTGGCCAATCGTGTGGCCAATATGTTATCAGTTGTTTTTACTTACCAAACACGCCATTCTTTCCGTTTTACTTCAAAGTTCTTCGAAATCCATACATAAGCCACTATTATCGTTTCAATTAAATTTGTATGTGATTTACCTACACATACGGTATAGATAACCTCCAACATCAAAATCCATCAATTTCTCTTTCTATCGAAAAGCAAAAGAAAACACTAAAATAACTTCCTGACACGTAAGTAAATGATTATATTTTCCATCCAACAAAAGTAGATATCTTCTCTTTTTTAAGAGTATTAAATAGAAAATTAAAACACTCAAGGCCTTTTCTAATGGATAATCAAATAGAGGAGCTTTAATTCAGGAATTTTTTAATTATTACATAGGACTGTATACAAGCCGTTTACTAATATGTGAGAGAATTCTATACCTTAATGATGAGAGTAAATCATTAAAACAACAATTTTATAAGATGGTAATTTTTTATTTTATTTTACTTCATTTATGGGAGGGAGGACCGTGTTTGAAATTAAAAAAAAAATTGAAATATAGTAATTACACACTAAGACATTTGTTTGAGACAAAAGAAATTTTTTGTCTTAAAAAATCAATTTTATTTTAGTTATTTTATACTAAAATTTAATATCAATTGAATTGTCTTAAATATAAAATTTAAGACAAAAGTAGTATGAGACAAAAGTAGTTTGAGACAAATTTATTTTTAAGACAAAAACAATTTGAGACAATTATTTTAAGACAAAAACAATTTAAGACAAAAATGCTTTAATAAAAAAAATTATATTTTAGACAAAAACAGTTTGAGACAAGAATAGTTTAAGACAACTTTATATTTAGGACAAAATGAGTTTGAGACAAAAATATTTCAATACAAAACTTTATATTTAAGACAAAAGCACTTTGGGACAAAAATATTTTAATATAAAACTTTATATTTAAGACAATGGCAATTAAGGCAAAACCCATTTAAAACAAAACCATTAGTATTGTGGAAGTTTGCACTGAAATTTTATGAGTAAATAGTGGATAATTATATATATATATATATATATATATATATATATATATATATATATATAAATAGTATAATTATATATGAGTAACAGTGGATAATTATATATATATATATATATATATATATATATATATATATATATTTAATATATATATATATATATATATATATATATATATATATATTGAATATATATATATATATACCACACAAATGTAACTAAGTCAAATTTATTTTTGCATAGATTTTTCCCTTTTCCATTTAAATCAGTATCTCAAAAATATGATAAATAAATAGATTAAAAAAATATTATTTTTTGCTAATAATTAAAAGGGATTTCAGTTTGAAATCTCAAGCTAAGTTTCATATACTATAACAAGGTGATTTTCAAATGAGTTACATTCCATGAACTAAAATTGTTTATTTTTTAAATATGTTAACATTTTTAAATTACTTCAACTAAAAATTTGATATAAATTTGAAAGGAATTAAATACAATATAACAATAAAAAAAATAAAAAAAAATATTTTCTCAATTGTTTTCCACATATGCATTTTAAACCTTCATTTTTTTTCTTTCAAAATGAAAAATCAAAATTTTGATTCTTGCATGTCTTATAGTCACATCTTGGTTTTCTTTTCACTATTGAACAAATATATCAAAGAGATAAATAACAATAATTTAATTAACTTTTAGATAAAATTTTAGTATTTAATTCTTTTATTGTAAAAAAACTTTTTACTAATTCAAATTCGTTGGCACAGAACTACCTGCAAATGTCCCTAGTTGCAGGCATTCCTTGTTGTGGGAGTGACTGGAGGTTCTAAGTCGCATGCATGCCCATGTCAAGGGAGAGATTAAGGCTTTGATGCATAAAATTTTCATTTTGTCTCAAGGGTTGGTCACTTGGATGGATTGGATGGCTCTGGTCACCTAGATGGGTTGGATGTCTCCTCGGGGTTTTGTTGCAAGTGTAGAAGGTTAGGTTGGTTGTGTTACGTCAGTTCCACTTCCTTAATTGATATATAGGGAGTTGAATAATATCATAGTAACTTTTTATCACATATTTGCCCCAGTTGGCCGATAACTTGGGTAGATGTGGGAGGAGGGTGTTATAGAGTAGTATCGTAGCATGGTTCCCTTCTCCTTGGGTGATGTTTGGTTTCTATTCCACTTAGATGAATGTGTTTTGTATCTACATGTTGATTGCATATAGGTCCTTGTACTTGTGATCTATGTGCTTGTTGTTTATGCATGGTATTGGTCATGACTGTAGTGGTGTCGTCATGTGAAAGTTGATGGTGTCGTTATTGAATGTATTTGTTGTGTTTATTTCAGTTGTGCATCGATTATGTGTATCCATGTTTATATGTTGTTATGCATACTTTGACTAGATGACAATCGTTGTGCATGAAGTCATGGTATGTGGTCAACATAGTCATGCATTGATAATGGATAATGGTTGA
Organism: Pinus albicaulis; assembly: GCA_034641835.2. Lineage (NCBI taxonomy): Eukaryota > Viridiplantae > Streptophyta > Pinopsida > Pinales > Pinaceae > Pinus > Pinus albicaulis. Next base: position 482,007,194 of record CM076571.1, read on the forward strand.
AAATATGTTTATATGTTGATATGATTATGTTTATCTATGTGTGTGTGTGTGTGTGTGTGTGTATTGCGCTAATATGGTCGGTCTTGCAAATGAGACATCCTCTTCGAGCTATACTAAGGTACACTAGTTTTCTTATGATTTGGTTTAACCGACATAATATATCTTGTAGGAAGACGAGATCAAAGATGACTAACAAGATGGTAGACTACAAAGATTCTCCCTATGAATGAAATGAGTAGCGTGGTGTTGGGAAAATTTATGACTTAGCAGACACATTGAGGAGTTTTAAGGAGGAAATAAGGATTTGCAAAGCAGATAATGACAAAATCATGCAGGCGTAGGAGAAATAAGCAGAAGTCAATGCAATAATTCTTCAGAGTTTGTCAAAATTGTAGAGACAGGGACCACTTTGGATCAACTATGGATAAGACGATATGACTAATGGGGCATGTGGAAGTAGACCCCATACAGTCAGTCAAGGAGATGACACGATCGTGGATGTCGTGTTTTCGGATTCTGCATGGAGGAAGATGAACACACTTATTATTCTTGTTCGGGTTCCTAAAGGTATCATGGTCATCATCAATATAATCTCAAAGGAGGAGTGACAAGGGATACTAGATCCATTCTAAAACAAGACTGTTGAGAATGTGAAGAGTGAAAGAAAAAGCAAGACAAAAAAGAATTTGGTTTGTGTAAGACTTATTTACAGCGTGATGATGTAATTTTAAAAACTCAATTTTTATTTTAAAATGAAATATATTATCTTATTTCAGAAGAACTATATTTAACAATGCTGTAAAATTATATTTGTTCAATTCAATGAGGTTTAATTGAGTTTGTTAATTGTTTAACTAAATTTATTTTTGATTTGGCCAATCGTGTGGCCAATATGTTATCAGTTGTTTTTACTTACCAAACACACCATTCTTTCCGTTTTACTTCAAAGTTCTTCGAAATCCATACAAAAGCAAAAGAAAACACTAAAATAACTTCGTGACACGTAAGTAAATGATTATATTTTCCATCCAACAAAAGTAGATATCTTCCTTTTTTTAAGAGTATTAGATAGAAAATTAAAAAACTCAAGGCCTTTGTTAATGGATAATCAAATAGAGGAGCTTTAATTATTACATAAGTGTGATTAATACTATGGGAGAGACTGCCTTTGTTAATGGATAATCAAATAGAGGAGCTTTAATTATTACATCAGTGTGATTAATAGTATGTGAGAGACTTCCATACCTCTTTGATGGGAGTAAGACATTAAAAGAAAAATTTAGTTCAGGAATTTTTTAATTATTACATAGGAGTGTATACGAGCGTTTACTAATATGTGAGAGAATTCTATATCTTAATGATGAGAGTAAATCATTAAAATAACAATTTTATAAGATGGAAATTTTTTATTTTATTTTAATTCATTTATGGGAGGATGGTGTTTGAAAATTTTAAAAAAATGAAGTATATTAATTACATTCAATGAGGAGAAAAAAATTGTATATATAAATTATCGTGTAATTTATTTTGGATTTGACGCTAGGTTTCCCATACTAGTCATCTCCAATCACTCGGGGCACCAAGCTAAGACAGATAAGGCTTCAGTTTGGCTTGCATTATGCTCGTCGTGCTAGGGTTCGGGAGAAACCCTAATTTTTCAAGAAAGTGATCCTATTCCCATTTTACCTAATTCATATCCCTTTGGGGCACATTCTAATAGGCATTGCATGAAATCAAGATAAAATCATCGAATATAATTTTCCCTCGAGTTTAGGACTGGTTTCCCTCACCTCAACATGTGCATTAAGGTTTTCAAGGTTTTAGTGAGGCATTAAAAGTCCTATGCACCTACAAGCCCCATTTCTCTAGCATATGCATTGAAACGAAGTGGATACATGATCCAAGTGGATATCGGTGGGTACCCACCTATTCCATTTGGACCCGCACATCAACACTTTCAGTGCTTCACTTCCAACAACTTACTATTTTTAGCAGGTTTTTGGGTGCTACACTCTCGGAGCCGTTTTGGGGCCTTGATGATCCAGGTGGATATTGGTGGCCACCCACCTATTCCATTTGAACCCCCACCTTGATGATTAGGTAAAGAATTGAGTTTCATTAGGGTATGGAAAAGGCTGGCTCTCCTTTGCACCTCTAAAAACCTAAATTATTATGAAGAAGAATCTGACCATGCCTTTAATTAACCTTCACTATCTAGAATTCTTTTCACATAGCGCTTCAAGGAACTTTCCTGAAATCACATTGTCACTATGGGAAACAAAAAATATTAAAGTCATGATTGGTGGTTCCATTAAATGTCTAAATGTGAATTTGATTTCCAAAGTGAAGCATGAGTTGATCCATCCATGCAATTTATAACAAATTAATTTGGATTATTTTATGGTTCATGCTCCTGGAGTGAATCAATGTTTGTATTTTTATCTATTCATTTATCCCACATGAAAAGTATCACTTTGGTAAACTAACTTTTTTATTTCATCTTCTTTGCATGACACCAAGAAAATGTGGCTTGGATCCACATCCAACGAGGAAAAACTTATACTTGAGGAAAGAAATGAATAGGTCCAAACTCGCAAAATCGCAAGGTCACAAAGCCGCATAGGTCATAAAGTCGCAAATTTGCATAGGTCACAAGGTATCAAATTCACAAAGTTTCATAGGTCGCAAGGTCGCAAATTCACAAAGTTGCATAGGTCACAAATTCGCAAAGTCACAAAATTGCATAGGTGACAAAGTCACAAAATCATATACATCGCAAAGTCAGAAAGTTGCATAGGTCGAAAGTAGCATATGTCCCAAAGTCACAGTCACAAATTCGCATAGATCACAAGGTCGCAAAGTCACATAGGTCACAAAGTTGCAAATTTGCATAGGTCGCAAAGACACATAGATCGTAAAGTCTCAATGAACACCGAGTAATAAATTATAATGTGCACATAAAATAGAATGAGATTAATGAAAGGTAAAGGATTGAGAAAGGCTTCTTGCGTAGAGGGGTAATGCAATGACTCTGTCGGGGTACTGACCGGGCTCGCTAGCGGTGGAGAAACGTTTGTGATTTATTAAAGTGACATTTTTGAGGTGTTATCTAGGCCTACTCACATCAGAGCAACACAAAAAATGTATTTTAAAATTCTGAATATAATAAACCCTCTACTTTTTTATTTGCATCATCGTTAACTACTAGCATGCGTAAATTTCTATTTGGGTGTTTATTGATCAACAAGGCCTAGCTTAGGCACAAACCAAAGGCATATCAGTAAATTTCAAAGCAACACAGGAGGTACCCACAGTGCCTGTTCAATATTCCCTTCCATCACTATCCAGACTCAGACTGTTGTAAGTATTTTCACAGAGATGTTGGATTCTACCAGTGATTCACCAGTTGTTGTAGCTACTACAACACCACCCAAAATTTTTGGCATATTCAAAATTTTGAGTCCCCTCTGATTTCTTAGCCCATTAAAGTTTTGACCTGAGCTTTGGTCAGTTAATCTCCCCATGACCTATTCCTACCAAACCCTATCATTGTTCCCATTCATACGATGCACACCCAACCCACTTGTCTTGTTGTCTCATGACTGCAGTAGGGTTTCTTGGGTTTGTTGCTGCAAAGAGCATTGAGAGTTCCTCCATGGATTTATGATGTGCATGCCTAAAATCAAGAAAAAATTTACACTTGGCAGAAGTTTCTAAAAATAGTGAGAGTCCCTCCTCCATGAAACTAATAATGGATCCCTATTTTCTATGAATGTTTTTTCACCTTTAAGAAATTTTTTTTTCTTTATCAGGATCATTTCCATTTTTCAATTTTGTGGAATTGGGAAACTTTTAGGCTCATTTCATTGCGTAGTGAGGGATTTCACAATTTCTAGGCTCACTGTTGGGTTTTCTTCCATGACTGCAAAATTTCTATGTTTGAGCTTGATTTCCAGTACGAGTTGCACAAATTCAACCAACAAGGTTTTTTTCCCTCAAGGATTGCGTAGTTTCTGGAGGCAATCCCAAAAATGTTGAAGATCAAGTATAGAGATTAGCTTATGACTTAGAAATATTAGTTAATTGTGAAAAAAAAACAAACAGAAGCATAGATGAAATATATAAGTCTCAATCAAATAACGAATACTTGATAAAAATACAACATAAGCTCTTGTGGATAGGAAGGAAGGCTCCAAAATTGAAGCATAGGTAAAATTTTGGAGGGTGGTTGTAGCTAGTAAAATAGTTTACCAAGGGGGTATCCCTGGTATAGATTTCCAATTAGAACTCACAATGTTTGGAGTAGGAGCCCTAATCGGGAAACAAGGATGGTTTCCATTATCCATAGAAATTTTTCTTGGCTACAATTATCAACATAATATATTATATAAACGATATTTGGGACAAACAAGTAAACTGACATTGTGATCGATAAAATTGAAATGTGTATAAGGCATTTTCATGAAGGGGAAACCATATAGTGTTTCTTTAAAAGAAAATTAATATTACTATTCTAAAACAAACACCCAAAAGAATGAAAGAATCGTTTATTAACCTACAAATTATTTCATAGGAAAACAAGAATCACAAAATCAAGTAACAATGCACATTCAATAAGATGCAAACCAAAGCCAACGAAACATTTCATTTTCATTAGTATGTGTTAACATAAACATATAACGCAAATAATGAAATAATAGTTTCAAAATAATTCACAACATATGCATGAAAATTTTTCAACTCTTAGATATTCATATATTAAGTCAAAGTTGTAATATACCTAATTATAATGTTACCACACAAGCGCAAATAGTGGAACATTAAGTCACTACTTCCTCCTCCAAATAAATATCTTCTATCTTATGCCAAACTAGAGAATCCAAGGAGAAAATTCCGAACTACCAATTATTGAGCTAAGAGGGTATATTTATAACAAATGAGGTGACTCTCCACCTCCCACGTGACCCTTGACCTCCCTCGTGACTCCTGATTTTCTACTATGACTTTTCATATTCCTACATGACCTTTGAGCTTCTACAATACTTTAGAACTTTACTAGTGACTTTTCACACTCCATGTGGGACCCTTGTGTTTCAACACATTTTACGTCTTCACATTTTATAATGTACATAATTGAATTCCACATGTGATGTTGAAAATAACATTGACACATGTGGCTTTGTAATGGAACTTTGAGAACCCATGACTTGGCAAGAGTGACATAAGACTTCATTTAATCAATTAAAATATCTTATCCTTTTTGTAATGACTTTCAATTCTTTATGATTTATATTTTATTCTTATTTATCTTCACACTCCAAAAGGTATAGATGAGTGTTGGAACCTTTAAAGTCTATGTGATTTTTCACCCATTTTTCTTGGTCAAGACTCCTTTATGTCCTTCACAATGGTTCTTCCTTTTTCTCCTTATTCATAAGTGATATATTGTATCATCTCATTGATTAATTCCCTTGAGAATCACCCTACCGCGTTCAAATGATAACACCTATAAATGAATTCGGCCCATGATAAGCCAACACTAGTCCATAATTCCTCTATTCTACCTCTACCTACTCACGAAAATTTTTGACTATCATGGGTATGTGTAATGGTTGAGAGGGAGAGGCCTCATTGGGTACATTGCGTAGTTACAAGAGGTAAGAAGTGGGATACTATGCACTATAAATTTCCACTACACTAAGTCAAGAGGAAGATACCAGCATGTGTGTGTAAAGCATAGGAGGAAGTAATTAGGAGCCTAGAGTCTAAAGATTCCCATGAAAGACAAGGTATTTCATAATTTTAATATGCTACAAGTGTCTTAACACTAACTGGAATTGCACCATGAAAAGTCCTCGGCATAGTGGGAAGGTCTAGTAGATAAGGGTTGGAGGCTTGTTAACTATAAGTAATCAATGCACAGTGAAGAAGAGGGAAGCTCAAGGTACTACACAGTCATCTTTAACAAAAACCTATAGGAGCCTCCATTTTCCACTAAAATTGCACAATGCATAGTTGACGGAAGGAAAAACAAGTGATTGTGCAGTTGGGCAAGATAGGGAGATAAGGTTGCACAATGTAATTGTGCAATGTGTAATAACTAAACAGGAATCTTAGGGAACTATGTGATAAGGAGTTATAGTGACATAGAGAGGACCTAAATATCCATTGCAATTGCATGTTTTTAAATCCAAGGCAAGAAATATCATGAACTATGCAGTTGACATGGCTAATCAGCCAAAGTGGTGGTCCAAACTTCAATTTTTCTCAATGTGCAAATGGAGGAGTATCTCCTTAAGATGAGCAGAGTACACATTTATGAGACTTGAGTATTTAATAACTAGGACTTAGGAGTTTATAAATTACTCATCACCTACCTGGGGGGTTTAGTATGCTAGTGATTCACATAATATGGGAAGATAGGGATGAACATCAAAATTTTCTGAGTGTTGGATCAATGGAACAAGGGAGAAAATATGATGTAAACAAGTTCAAAAACCGAATCACACATATGCATACGATAAAAAAAAAAAATAGAATGCATTGTAATGAAAATCCAAATGCATGCCTTGAAACGACATCAAAGAAACACTTATTTATAGGTGTGACAGTTGAAACGTGTCTTTGTGACACATAAAATACAAGTTAATGCAGAAGTGTCGATTGAAACCATAATTTTTTCTAAGTTGTTGGAGTGTCTAGAAAATATACTTATGATATATATCATTAGCTAATGTCGAAGAATGTACTAAACATTCCTCTAGTGGTGCTCCAAAGTGTGACACATGCAACAGTGGAAACAATTAAAATTGACACTTGTGACGGTAAGAAAAAGTGAAAACAACACTTAGAAAAGCTAAAGAAAGTAACATAAAAATGTACTAAAGCAGAGAAAAATAAAAAGCGATACTTTTGAAACTAAGAACAAGAAAAAAATATAGTCATGGAAGTGAAAGCGACACTTAGGAAAGAAAAAGGTGCCCAAAAATAAAAATTGAGAAGACTTACTGTAATGATGGTACAGTTTCTAGTAAGAGTGAGAGAGACTATCAAATAAAGTTGTTCCCAAGTGTCATGATAGATTTCACAGTGCACTGTCCCAAGAATTATTGGATAGGGTTGTGCAGGGCCTATGAGTTGTGCAATTTCTATTACCAATGACTACGCAATCATTGTTACTTATAGAAATTACGAATTATTTATTTCTAGAGGATGCACAAGCATTGTTCTCAAGAACTATGCAATTCTTCTCTTCATAGATAGACATTGAACGCTAAGCATTCTATAAAGAAGTGCACTTGTAGATGCGTCAAAAGATAAGCATGTGAAATTATGTGACTTTGATGGTTAAAATATTGGAAGAAAGCTTTAGCACACAGAAAAACATCAACCAATCAAAAATTCACCATTAACAACTTGAGATGAGAGATCACAATATCATAAGGAGGATCCAAAATTTAGGATGTAGGAAAAAATTTGGAGGGTTTTCGACACACTAGAAAAACTCTTGCTTATTTTATTAGGTCTACCTTTGAGCACAAATTTTTAGTCCTTTAGTAAGTATTTATTCGCCATGTTGATTACCAAATATTTTCCACTTATCTTGATTAAATATATAGTCTCTCCTTTTCCTTTCTCATCTTATAGCTTTTTTACAAGACTAGGCATACCTCATTTTTTTCGAATGGGGAAAAGATAATGAATCTATTGAGATTTTGGTGTTTACAGTTAAGAACATTCCCTATTATATCTCCACTTCTATCGAGCCTATTGAGTACCAAATCATAGTCACCTCAAGAGATCATAAGAATTTATTCACTATCAGCAGGATTGTCCAGTACCCTGGCGATGTTGCTTCCTTCACCTCTCTACACAAAAAACATTTCTGTTCTTCACCCTTTTATTTCATCTCCAATATGCCTTATCATTTATTAGACTTAATTTATTGAGGTGTAAGAGGGATACCAACTTATTTAAGAATAAAAGTGGTTGTTCCTTTTTTGATGGATTTGAATGATATCTAAAATGGATATGATTGTTTTAAGTTTCTTTCCTTTCTATAATTGATTGAGTCAACAAGTCAAAAGACCAATTAATTACAAGGTTAAGTGATGAATGGAGGTACTAAAATAGATACAGATTTTGTAGTTTGGCCAAAGGATTTCCATCTTGAACGAATCTTATTTTCCATTCACACATCATTAAATTTAAAGATATGTAAACCTAAAAATAGAAGGGGATCACAAACTAGCCAACTATTCTTCATCATCACAATTTCCATTTCAAATATTTTCCACATTTTCTTTTGATCTAGACAAAATCACTTTTTAGGCAGAGTATTTTTAAACAAAACATGAAAGAAAAGACATGAAAAAAATAAGAAGAGAAAATATAAAACTAAAATGAAAAGCAATATGTAGGAAAAAAGAAAGAAACTAAAGAAATGTGATGACTATATGAGGAAGGGGGTAATGTGGGGCCATGAAATGCAACTACAAAAGTAAAAGTGCAACTAAACCTACTCCTAAGCTAATGGGCAAGAAGGTCGGGACTAAGTGAAGTGAAATTTCCTATGCAACCATCGAAGTTTTTCCCTACCTAAAAGTACAAATATGTTAGAAATTATTTCTAATATGAAGAAATGTGCATAAATAAGTATATGATCATGAATAACTTGTATAAGAATATAATATATTTACTAATATTACAAAGATGTGACATACCAACTAATTTTAACCATTCTACAGTATTAACTCTCCTATTAGAACAACAATCATACAAACCTTGAAAGCATCTCGTGAATGTACCTTCATCCATGTCCTCATTCCTAGCAAATATTAAGAAACATAAAAACTTTTTATTTACAATAGAGCTTGCTAAGTAATATTTTTCCAACCAATCATAGATTCAATCATAGAATTCGAAACAATCCTTTTGAAAACCCTAAAATTCTTGGGAGAATGAACTTTAAATTATCACATTTGAATCAAGGGGATAATATTGCAAAGAAAATATAGCCTGATCTCATTCGGAAACCTTGTGAAGATATAGAGGACGTGGCATAACCATTAGCAATGGTTTAGGTTCCTCAACTTCTGACAAGTATATGAAAAATGAAATGATAAATAATGAATATCAATGGGCTCAACAAGATAAATCGAGGTAAAAAAACTATCATCAGATATACTAGCATTAAACAACTATTTGAATGTAGTTGTTAGCCCCAACTTTATGATCACATTGGTGGCTTGATATACAAGATTCTCGATTCTCAATTCCTTTCTGTCCAATTCGATGCCAGGTTAGTAATATGAAAGTTGATGGAATTAAAAACAATTGTTGGCACTGTAAATCTAGGAAACCAATTAGGATAACATACTGACAAAAGCTTAGAAGGATATGTCAAATAAAATCATGTATCCATATTAATATGGGGTTTTTGATCCACTAAATGATTCAAGCATTGAATGCTACTTGAAAGGATTTATTGGACTAGAAAAAAATGATTAGCTTCATACCATTCATGATAGATAATAGGAGTTTATTATTGATAAAATCACTTAACATATATGAATTCCTCGGCCAACGATGATATTTATCTTGAAAATAAAAATTATAAGCTTCATAGCTCTATGCATCCATGAAAAATATACCTTCTGATCCTAGGTTTAATTCAAGAGGTTTACAAGAATATGAATTAAATAAAACAGAATCCTATATTTTATTAAAAAAAAATCTTGAAAAAACTTAAAATTATCTTTGAAAAAAATAAAATCCTTCAAGAACAATTTTGCATCCAGTGGAACAATGCAGAGAAAATAATCATGCTAGAAATTCCAAATCTGACCTAGATTTGGGACCCCATCAAGATAGTGAGAGCGTGAAATAACCATCAACAAGAGTTGAAGTGCCTCCACTTCTTGAAAAGTCTCGAAAATTTCAAATATTGGATAATTATATTTTGAGGGTTGATTCATATCATCAGTTGAATGTGGAAAACTATTATTGGTTATTCCATCAAGATCACTAAATTTTAGATGGGATCCATCTACAACACTGGTTTGATTATTTTTTAGCTTGGAGAAACATATTATTCAAGGGATAAGATTCTTCTGATTTTGTATTTAAGGATGTATAAATCGAAGAAATCTCATGAGTAACTTGAACTAAAGAATTCTCCTAATGCGAGACTTGGAATTACAAGGCAATGGATGGATGGTTCATGATTCCATTTCTTTATTCTTCATCATGGATGACCTCACTACCTTATATAAATTAAAAATTTATCTCATGATATTGTAGATTCAAATACCATGGCACATTTTCATCACATGTTAATTCATTACAAGGAGTAGGGCACAAGGGATAGAAATCTAAAGAAGAAGTTCATATGAACTTATCTTCTTGAGAAATAAAAATATTTGTCGATATACCTAGGCATTCATCAATGGGATCATGGTCATTAAAATGACGATTTTCCAAGGGTTTCTCTTAGTCAATAACTTTGATTTCATTTTACTGATTGTCAAGTTCATAAGATTCAAGGTCATCCAAGAATGAAGGAACAACATATTTACATAGAGGAACTTCAATTAAGGGAGATAGATCACAAGTATCTTCACCGTTCTTCTCCTCTACCTCTAGAATGTAAAAGCCTTATACCTTATCTCAATTTGGAATGAGAAACTGAGGATCACGAGTATATGAAGAACATGCTAGTAAAGTGTATTGATCAACTGAATCATCATACAAAATTTTATAAGATGTATATGATAGAGAACGATAGGTATCTTGTGAAGAAAAAATAATTTCAATTGAAATAGATTCAGGATTAGGATTATGTCCATTATGATCTTGATAAATCAAGGGATCATCATCCACCTTACTCTCTATGAATTTATTAGAAATTTAATTTTTTTCTTGAATAATACCTTTACCATGGGAAGAAAAAGAGGGTGGAAGAATAGGATCAACAATTTGATTTTAATATTTCTGAACTTCAACAATAACACCACAGACTACCTTGTTAGGAAAAAAAAGGGAGGGGGACATGGGAATAAAGGGACAGTATGTTAATCCTTTGAGATTAGAGGTGTATCATGATTAATAAAAGTTGGGAGAGAATATTCAACCAAGAATTCATATTCACAATGTTTCAAAGATATTTGAACCAAAAATTGAAACTTTTCCCTCAATAAATTCCAATCAAAATCTTCTTCATGAAGCACATGGGAGAGGTGAAGAAATCTATCAAAAAAATCCTTTATTGATTCATCGGGCTTAATTATAAGTTGAATAATGCTTTCATAAACATCACATTAATCATACCTATCAAATTATTGATGATTCTCATTGAAAATTTGTTCAAATGAATGAATGGAAGCCGTTGGTAAGGTATGACAACATAACTTAACTCAACATTCAAGTGTGATGCTGAATAATTTACAAGAAATATCTTCACAATAAAGTTCATTAAGATCCTAAAATTTAAAAATTGATATGTATGCTCATCTATGGATATTCGACCCTCGCTATCAAACTTTAATTGAGACAATTTTTAAATAATTTCCATGTCCAGTGTAATATTTTTTCTATTAGAAAAACATCTGAGGATTACAATTTTGGAATTATCCACTCAAAATGAGAGATTGAAAATAGACTCAATGTGTTAAGATTCTCATTTGGCCCTCCTTCTAGTGCCAATTATTGACTATGTTGTAAATCCGTTAACCAAGGCCATTAACCAAGGTTATCTCCCAAGTAGACCTCACATCATTTAGAGTAGGAGACCCAACCAAGAAAGAAGGCCAATTTCCATTATCCTTTGGAATTTTCCTTGGCTATAAATATCAACATACGGTAATATATAAATCATATTTGGGACAAGAAAGTAAGTTGACACTGTGAGGCATATAATGAAAATGCATATAAGCTACTTTCACACAACGGAAAAGAGAGAGTGTGCCTAAACTAGAATAAAAGTAATAGTCTTGTCCCAAAAGAGACACATAAGAGAATGAAAGAATCATTGATTAACTTGAAAATTAATTCACAAGATAACAATTATCATAAAATCAAGTGACAATGCACATTAAACAATATGCATTCCATTAGTTCATTTCCATTAGTATGTGTTAACATAAACGTACACCACAAACAATGAAAGTATAGTCTCAAAATCATTAACAAAATATGTATGAAAATGCTCTAGCTCTTAGAGCTTCATATACTAAGTGAAATTCCCAAGATATATGATTACAATGCTTCCACACGAGCCCCAATAGTGGATAATTATGTCACCACTTTCTCCTCCAAAGAAATATTCTCTCCTAAGTTAGTCTGGATAAGCCAAGGTGAAAAGCCCAATGTCCCCATTCTTAAGTTGTGATAGTGTATTTATAAAAAATGATATGAATCTCCACTTTCCACATGACCCTTGACCTCCCTCATGACTCTTGAGTTTTTGTAATGAATTTTTGAATTCATACATGACCTTCTAACTTCTACATTACTTTATAACTTTACTGGTGACTTGTCGCTTTCCATGTGGTACCCTTTGGTTTTCACATATTTTACATTTTCTCATTATTATAAATTACCTAATTGCATTCTACGTGTCATGTGACCAAATTCATTAATTCATATGACTTTGTGATGAAATTTTGAGAATCCATGACTTGGAAATGGTGACATAAGAATTCATTTCATCAATGGCAAGGTATTCTCCTTGTTGTTATGAATTTGACATATTTGTGATGGATATTTGGTTGTTCTTTATATCCAGCCTCAAAAGGGTCTAGATGAGTTTCAAAACCTTCTAACTCAGCATGATTTTCCACCCCTTTATCTTGTTCCAATTATCCTTCATGTCCATCATGATTGTTCTTCCTTTTTCTCCTTCTTCGCAAGTAATATCTAAAAACCTCTCCTTGATGACTTCCTTTAAGAGTCACGCTACCATGTTGAGATGGTAAAATCTGCAAATGAAGTCCACTCATGAAATGACAATACCAGTCTAGAAATCATATGTTCTACCTATGCATGCTCATGGAACGTTTTGACTCCTATGGGTCTGTGCAAGGGTTGAGAAGGAGAGGCCTTGTTGGGTACATTATACAATTATTGGAGGTAAGAAGTGGGAGATAGTGCACTATAAACTCACATTATGATAATACAATAGGAAGAGACAAGAATGTGTGTGTAAGGCACAAGAGTCAGTGATTTGGATCCTAGGGATTGAAGCTACCCAAGAGAGAGGGAGGGACAAGGTATTATGAAATTCTCTGCTTCAAGGGCCTCACTACTAATTAGAACTGCAAGATGCACAATGAAGGGAGGTAATTAAAATACCTTTTTGTAGTGGGTTGGTGTAGCATATAAGGGTTAGAAAATTGTTGAATATAACAATGAAATAAACATTTAAGGAGAGGGAAGCTCAAGTTATTGTGCATTTCTCTTCAGTAGTGACCCATAGGATCCTCCACTATCCACTGAAACTATGAAATGTGTAGTTGAGGGAAGGTTGAACATTGGATTACACAGTCGGGTAAGTTAGGGAGACGGGGAGACAATGTTTCACATTGTAACTGCATAATATGTAGTTGATAAAGAGGAATATTAAGGGATTACACTGTTGGGAAAGCCAATGAGAAAAAGAGAGATCCAATATCCACTGCAACTACACAATGCACAATATAGCGCAAGAGAGATCATGAACTATGCGGTTGACAGGGATAAGTATCAAAAGTGATTATCCAAACTTCAAGGTTTCTTAATGTGCAAGTGGAGTAGGTTGTCATTAAGATGAGCATATTGCAGATGTTGGAAAGGTGAGGATTCATTACTAAGACTTAGGAGTGTGCAAATTAACCATCACTTTCATAGGAGGTTAAGTATGCTCATGATTCACGCAATATGTGAGGATGAGGATGAACTCCAAAATTGGCTAAGTGTTGGATTAATGGAACAAGGGAGAAAGTTTGATGTGAAAAAATTCCAAAACCAAATCACACACATAAATACCATTAAAAACAAACCAATGGAATGTACCGTACATATAATCCACATGCATAACTTTAAATGACAATGTGACACTTATTTCTAAGTGAAAAATTTGGAACGTGGCTTTGCGACATTTAAAATACAAGTTAAGACAGAAGTGTCGATTGTAACTAGAATGTGATCTAAGCTATTGGAGAGTGTTTATAACATATCCTTATGATATATGTGATAAACCAATGAAAAATAATCCTCTAGATCTTCTTCTAGTGGCACGACAAAGTGTGACACATGCAAGAGTGAAAACAATAAAAAATGACACTTGTGATAATAAGAAAAAGCGAAAATGACACTTGGAAAAGATAAAGAAAGTGAAAGAAACACATGCTAAAGTGAAGAAAAATAAAAATTAACACTTGTGGAAGAAAAATATTGCAAAAATAATAGTCTTGAAAGTTAAAGTGACACTTAAGAAAGAAAATGGTACAAAACTGATAATTGAGAAGACTTATGGGAATGCTGATACAATTAACGCCACTAAGAGTGAGAGAGACTATCACATAATGTTGAGCACTAAATTTCGAGATGGATTAAATTTTGAAAATGCAGCAAGATGATGGAGCTTAGTGAAATGAAGTCGCCTTCACTAAGTGGGCCCGTAGGCAAATTTTGGCGGAAAGTCTATTTTTAGACTATGTCTATTTTTAGACATATGGAGCATGGTCCAGGGGTTGCAGCATGTTATTATTTTGAGCATCATCAGAAATATATGGACCTCTATTTTTTGTGGACATATATGTCGTAAGCTCATTTTTAGACTCATTGTCTAAAAGAGAAGTAAAATATTTACCCTTAATAATATTTTGACTCTTAAACTTCGGGCCATTTCCTCGGAGCACTCGCCTGAGCTTAAGTGCTCATGATCCGATGTGTAGGAATTACGCTATTCCTAGGGGTTTGGTGAGCTCATGCATGGTTGATTTCAGTTAGGACTTCAGTGGCAGAAGTTTGGTGGAGTTAATGAGACAGCTAGTGGAGTTGTGTTCGGTTTAACTTAGTTGAACTAGTTGAGATTAGTTTAACTAGCTAATCAACTAGTAATGAGTGGAGTGAATTAAATATTATTTAATTCACTAATTATTAAATCATTATTCAACTCAAGAACACATCAGTTCACTACAGTGCATGGACAGTTCAGTGGAGACCAGTGAAAGAGGTAGATGAAAGGGTTGAGATAGCTATCAGTTGTGACATCAGTTGTGCATGAGATTTGCACCACACTTGGAGGAATTTCCCATGATGATTGCATTGTCAAGCCAAGGAGATTAGAACCTTGGATCTCTCATTAGACCAGCCTTTATTGCACAATAGAGGCATGCAATTAGTGGATGTGTTTTGAACTTGTGACTTGTTCAAAACTAAGCTAGCTTGTGTGTAACTTCATGAGATAGTATTGAGTACTTGTGAGGAGTATTGTACTGATTTTGTTACATGATTTCTCCATTATAATATACACAATAGCTGCGGGGTTTTCAGCTATAAGCTTTCCCCATACATACTGTGTTAATGTGTATGATGATTTGATGTGTTATCGCTTGATTTTATTTCCGCATGTTTGATGATCCGAGTGGAAGAGATTATGTGTTGCATATAAATTCGAATTGTATGTGATCAGGATAGTCTCGGTGGATAATTAATCATTATTCAGCAAATTTATACATGGTATCGGAGCTATTGAAGCAGAGATTGATCATCACAGTGATTACAAACTTATTTCGGTAGACAGAGTCTGCATGCGGGCCAGGTAGCCTCCGAATTCATCTTTCTTCGGAAAGTGAAAGGTCTGGTAAATTCCCCTTTCAGTCAATCTTCGTGCTAGAAATAATTTGTTCTCACAGATCTAGAGCGGCTGAGCTTTGAGGTGGAATTCGAAATTTTGCAGCAGTTTTGTTTTCTTGGTGCCAGTGTTGAAAATGTCTTTCAACGGTTTGCGACTCGAATATGCTCTTGAAGGCAGTTCGAATTATGTTTCATGGAAGGATCGCATGGAAGCAGTATTAGAAGATAATGGTCTCAAGGAGTTCGTAGATACGGATGTCCAAAAGCCCACTGATCCTGCTGAAGTCGATGCATGGCAAAAGAAGATGGCGAAGTGTGGAAGGATCCTGTTGGAGGGCGTCAAGGATCATATTGTATCCAGCCTGCATGGAAAGGCTTCTCCATATTTAATGTGGAAAGCTTTGACGGATCTATTCCAGAGTAAGAGCGACCAAAGGAAGCTGGCGCTCAAAGATAAGCTCAAAAACATCAAGATGGAGAAAGGCGACAGTATCGCCAAATACCTCACGAAGTTCACTCAATGCAGAGATGAGCTGGGAAGTGTGGGGGTGACTATCGAAGATGAGGACATGGTGGACCTGGCTCTCCTTGGTCTTTCGAAGGCTTGGCATTCATATCAAGATAGTGTCAATGGTCGGGAGAAGTTGCCGGGATGGGAGCGCCTTTGGGCGGATCTCATGCAGGAGGAGATAAGGAGGACTACCAGGGACGGATCTTCATCAAAGGGAGATGATGAAGAAAATTGCGCTTTGGCTGCCAAAGCAAAGAAGGGGAAGGGTAAGAAAACTTCTCATTCCGGTGCAAAGGGCAAGAAGTAGGATATGGCGAAAGTGAAGTGTTTTCACTGCCATGATCACGGACATTATGCTACCAATTGTCCAAAGAAGAAGAAGAACAAGCAAGCGGGAAGATCTGCAGATGGAGAAGCTTTGGCTTCACAGTTCGAGCTTGAATTTTCACCGATCGCATGCTTGGTTTCAAGTGTGATGGGATCGGTTTGGTTCTTGGACAGCGGTGCGTCATTTCATATGACGGGAGATCGGGATTTGTTCTCAGATCTGGAGGACAAAGATTTGGGTGTGCACATCGAGATGGGCGATGATGGTAGATACAGTGCGACTGGTATCGGTACCATATCCTTTCAAAGGGAGTCTGGTAAACCCTTTGTATTGAAGGATGTCATGCATGTACCTGGATTGAAGAAGAACTTGATCTCTGTGGCGATGTTGGAAGATAAGGGGTATGATGTGGTCTTCAGCGAAGGAAAAGCCTTCCTGCACAGTAAGACTACTGGAGAGACCCGGAAGATAGGGGTTTGAACCAAGAACCTTTATCAATTGCAAGTAGATGGCTTCGCAGCAATGGCATGCAAGGCGGGAGAAGTGGTGAGCCAGGATGATGAGGGAAAATTGTGGCACATGAGATTGGGCCACCTTCACCATGGAGCTTTGAAGATATTGCAGCAGATTTCTATTGGGCTTCCTAAGGGCACTCTTGCGCAGTCAGATCAGTGCAAGGGGTGTACCTTGGGGAAGTATGTGAAAGCCACCTTTCACGAGAAGGATAGTCACGCCACGACGATCCTTGAGAGAGTTCACACAGACATGTGTGGTCCTTTCTCAGTTGCTTTGACAGCAAAGCACAAGTATTATGTGATCTTTGTTGATGATTTCTCTCGAAAGTGCTGGATCTTCTTCATGCAGAAGAAGAGCGATACATTCGCGAAGTTCTATGAGTTTAAAGCACCGGTCGAGAAGGAGTCGGGGAAGAAGGTGATTGCTCTAAGGAGTGATAACGGTGGTGAATTCATCTCGGCTGAATTCAAGGAGTTCTGCAGCGCAGAAGGGATTCGTAGAGAGCTCATCGCACCCCATAACCCACAGCAGAACGGGGTGGCTGAGCGGAAGAACAGAACGATCGTGGGTGCTGCACGGGCGATGTTGCATGATCAGGGCCTACCCCTTCACTTGTGGGCTGAGGCATGCAATACAGCAGTGTATGTGCAGAACCGTTGTCCCCACAAGGTTCTTGGCATGAGTACACCAGAGGAGGCTTATTCTGGCAAGAGGCCTGATATTTCCCATTTGCGGATTTTTGGTTCTCCTGTCTACATGCATGTGACGAAGGATGCAAGAAGGAAGCTAGATCCAACTGCTGAGGTTGGAATATTTGTGGGGTACACTGATACACCTCACAACTATCGGGTGTATGTACCAGACAGTCGCAAGACTGTTGTGCGACGGGATATAAAATTTCAGGAGGAGAAAGCCATGCAGTGTTCGCTTGAGAGGGAGCTACACTTGCATGCAGATGAGGAGCTGTTAGTTCCTAAGGACGAGCTTCCGGATGTGGATCAGCCACAAGAGGAGGTTCAGGAGGTGGAAGAAACCACCCATGCAGTGCCAACCATCAGAGGGCGCATGCGCACTACAGAAGCTGAGCGACTGGCTCGGGATGCAAAGAAGGTTGTAGGACCACCTACAGCACAGCGCAGACAGAGGCAGTCACCAGATCGGTACACTGGATACATGGCTCTTGTGATTCAATGTGTTGTGACAGAGCCATCCTCTTTTGAGGAAGCTGTGGAGGAACCCGCATGGGTTGATGCCATGATCGAAGAATATGATTCGATCATCAGGAACAGTGCATGGGAGATTGTCCCAAGACCGATGGGAAAATCAGTGGTGGGTTCGCGATGGATCTACAAGGTGAAGCAGGCGGCTGACGGGAGTGTGGAGAAGTACAAGGCGAGATTTGTCGCCCGTGGCTTCTCACAGATCGAGGGGATTGACTATGAGGAGACTTTTGCACCCGTCGCAAGGTACTCTTCCATACGGACGATCCTTGCTCTCTCAGCGCAGATGGGGTGGCACATTCATCAGATGGATGTGAAGACTGCGTTCCTCAATGGAGTTATTGAGGAAGAGGTGTACATAGAGCAGCCTGAAGGTTTTGAGATCTTCAGCAGTGAGTCGCATGTGTGCCGACTCAAGAGAGCACTGTACGGGCTGAGGCAAGCACCTCGTGCTTGGTACACTCGGATAGACAGCTACTTCACCGGGCTTGGATTCTCCAAGAGTGAGGCGGATCCAAACCTGTACCAGATTGTGGTGGAGGGGAAGCTGTTGATCATCGTACCGTATGTAGATGATCTGATTTTGACTGGCGATGAGCAGTTGATACTTTCATGCAAGGAGGATCTTGCACGAGAGTTTGAGATGAAGGACTTGGGCATCCTTCATTATTTCCCGGGATTGGAGATTTGGCAGCGCAACGGAGGACTGTTTGTTTCTCAGGGCAAGTATGCTCGGGAGATTCTGGAGAGGTTCAACATGCAAGGCTGCAAGCCTGTTGACACTCCTCTTCCCGGTGGTTGGAGGAAGGAGGATGCTACTTCAGCGGAGGTAGTGGATGCCACTGTCTATCGACAGTTGGTGGGGTCGCTTATGTATCTGGTCAATACACGACCCGATATATGCTATGCAGTTAACCAGCTTTCGCAAGCTATGGTTAAGCCTACCAAGCTCTTCTGGAAGGCAGGCAAGCATGTATTGTGTTATCTTAGTGGCACATCGGGATATGGTCTATGGTACAGACAGGAGGATGGAGCGAAGCTTTCTGGCTTCACTGATGCAGATTGGGCAGGGAGCCCAACGGACCGGAAGAGCACATCTAGAGGAGTTTTCAGCATTGGGTCGACAGCAGTTTCCTGGTACAGCAGGAAGCAGAGATCCGTGGCACTCAGTTCAGCAGAGGCCGAGTACATGGCAGCTAGCTTGGCTGCATGCGAGGCTATTCGGATGAGGAAGATCCTCGCAGGTTTGTTCAGGTTGCATTTGGAGCCTACAGTGATCTACTGTGATAACCAGAGCTGCATCAAGCTCTCGGCTAATCCAGTTTTTCATGATAGGTCCAAACATATCGACATCAGGTACCATCACATCAGAGATTGTGTTCAGCGGAGGATCATGATGCTTTCATATGTTCCCACGGAGGATCGGGATGCCGACATCCTGACGAAGGCGCTCACCAGGAGCAAGTTCGAATTCCACAGAGGCAGGATAGGGATTGCAGATAATCCATATCTTGCTGAGAGGGAGTGTTGAGAATGCAGCAAGATGATGGAGCTTAGTTAAATGAAGTCGCCTTCACTAAGTGGGCCCGCAGGCAAATTCTGGCGCAAAGTCTATTTTTAGACTATGTCTATTTTTAGACATATGGAGCATGGTCCAGGGGTTGCAGTATGTTATTCTTGGAGTATTGGTCATGTTGGTAAAAATAGATGGACCTCTATTTTTAGACATTTAGGTCGAAGTCTATTTTAGACTGCCTATCCTAAAAATAGGGAAGTCAAATATTATTTACCCTTAATAATATTTGGACTCTAAACTTCAGTTTACTCTCTTGGAGCACTTCAGTTCGAGCCTTGGAAGTGGCTCATGCATCTGAAAGAGGAATTACGCTATTCCTAGGGGTTTGGTGAGCTCATGCATGGTTGACTTCAGTTAGGACTTCAGTGGCAGAAGTTTGGTGGAGTTGATGAGACAGTTGGTGGAGTTGTGTTCGGTTTAACTTAGTTGGACTAGTTGAGATTAGTTTAACTAGCTAATCAACTAGTAATGAGTGGAGTGAATTAAATATTATTTAATTCACTAATTATTAACTCATTATTCAACTCATGAACACATCAGTTCACTACAGTGCATGGACAGTTCAGTGGAGACCAGTGAAAGAGGTAGATGAAAGGGTTGAGATAGCTATCAGTTGTGACATCAGTTGTGCATGAGATTTGCACCACACTTGGAGGAATTGCCCATGATGATTGCACTGTCAAGCCAATGAGATTCGAACCTTGGATATCTCATTAGACCAGCCTTTATTGCGCAATAGAGGCAGGCAATTAGTGGATGTGTTTTGAACTTGTGACTTGTTCAAAACCAAGCTAGTTTGTGTGTAACTTCATGAGATAGTACTGAGTACTTGTGAGGAGTATTGTACTGAGTTTGTTACATGTTTTCTCCATTATAATATACACAATAGCTGCGGGGTTTTCAGCTATAAGCTTTTCCCATACATACTGTGTAATGTGTGTGATATTTTTATGATCTGTTGATTGCATACCGCTTGTTTTATTTCCGCATGTGTGATGATCTGAGTGGAAGATATTATGTGTTGCATATGAATTCGAATTGATATGTGATTAGGATAATCTTGGTGGATAAATATCATTATTCAGCAAATTTATACATTAAATAGTGCACTGTTGGTAGGGGATTCCTAGGGCCTATGAGTTGCACAGTGCCTATTACCAATGAATACACAATCATTGTTACTAGTGAGTGCGCATGCTTTATTTCCAAATATTGCACAAGCATTTTTCTCAAGTAATACGCAATTCTTGTCTTCAGAGATAGATATTGACCATTAAGCTTGTTGGAAATAAGTGCACTTGTAGATGCATCGAAAGATAATCATGTGTAAGAAAGTGACTTCGATAGTTAAAATCTCAAAAGAAGGCTTAAAACACTCAAATAAAAATCAACCAATCACGAAGTGATCGTGAACAACTTGAGATGAGAGATCATAAGATCAGAAGTAGGCTCCAAAATTTAGGATGTACACAAAATTTTGGAGAGAATTTTCCACAGCAACAATAGGTCTACAAATGGAAGATTTTTGGGCCCTTCAACTCTCAATTGCAACCCAAAAAAATAATTTCAACTCTCACTGCTAGTGTTCTAGGTGTGTTGAATGGTAAAACAACTAGTTTTTGTAGAGCTTCCATGGATTTGTTTCTGCACTCCAATCTTCATGTTGTTTATCTTTTCCTAGCATACCAAAGGAGGAATTACTTCTAAGATCTAAAGTATTCTGATGGTGACATTTTCAACTGTAACTCTTAGAGAATAGCTCCCTCTCTATGTTTTTAAACAAATCTCCTCTCTCTAAACTGTAGGAATATTTACAAACCCTCAATGAAACTAGCAATCAAAATGTTTATTCACCTTCACACTCCACATGTTCATCTACTTAAAAAAAGAATGTAGGAAGGGCATAAGGCCATAAACATCATTATTCCACTTCTCCTAGAATTTTATTTTATAGAAATGAATTATGAAGGTGGATCAAGAGGCCTCATCTAAGGTTTTAATATCCATCATATTTGAATATCCTTTTTCTAGTATATCAAATAAATTCTAGGCTTGAACATCCATGCCTTTTATTTGGACATGTATTTTTTGTGCATTTTATTTATGGCCCTATTTCAAGAGGAAACAATTATGTACTGATTATTATTCTCTTCCTATTTTAAAGTCAAGAAATTTTATAATTGGAAGGGATTAAAACTTCGTTTTGTGAAATTCTAAATCCTATGGGCCCTCTGCTAGAAGTTATCCCCTCTAGGGTTTTCTTATTTCCCTCCTAGATGATATAAGGATTTGTCACGTCCTTCTTCGAAAACTTATTTAAAATTGGACAAGCAAGAGTCTATCCATATATGCTATGATTTCCAAATTTTTGTACCGTTTTCTTATCTTAAATGATCTCACATCGTTTAGAGTAGGAGACCCAACCAAGAAAGAAAGACAATTTCCATTATCCTTTGGAATTTTCCTTGGCTACAAATATCAATGTATGCTAATATATAAATCATATTTGGGAAAATAAATTAAGTTGACACTGTGAGGCATATAATTACAATGCATATAAGGTACTTTCACACAAGGGAAAAGAGAGAGCGTGCCTAGACTAGAAGAAAAGTAATAGTCTTATCCTAAAAGAGACACATAAGAGAATGAAATAATCATTGATTAACTTGAAAATTAATTCACAAGATAACAATGATCTTAAAATCAAGTGACAATGCACATTAAACAATATGCATTCCAAAGCCAACGGAATAGTTCATTTTCATTACTATGTGTTAACATAAGCATACACCACAAAAAATGAAATTATAGTCTCAAAATCATTAACAAAATATGTATGAAAATGCTCCAACTCTTAGAGCTTCATATATTAAGTGAAATTCCCAATATATATGACTACAATGCTTCCACACTAGCCCCAATAGTGGAGAATTATGTCACCACTTTCTCCCCCAAAGAAAGATATTCTCTCCTAAGTCAGTCTGGAGAAGCCAAGGTGAAAAGCCCAATGTCCCCATTCTTAAGTTGTGATGGTGTATTTATAAAAAATTATATGAATCTCCACTTCCCACGTGACTCTTGACCTCCCTCATGACTCTTGAGTTTTTGTAATGAATTTTCGAATTCATAAATGACCTTCTAGCTTCTACATGACTTTATAACTTTACTGGTGACTTGTCACTTTCCATGTGGTACCCTTTGGTTCTCACATATTTTACATTTTATCATTATTATAAATTACCTAATTACATTCCACGTGTCATGTGGCCAAATGAATTCATGCATATGACTTTGTGATGACATTTTGAGAAGCCATGACTTGGAAATGGTGACATAAGAATTCATTTCATCAATGGCAAGGTCTTCTCCTTGCTGTTATGAATTTGAATTATTTATGATGGATATTTGGTTGTTATTTATATCCAGACTCCAAAGGGTCTAGATGAGTGTCAAAACCTTCTAAGTCAGCATGAGTTTCCACCCCTTTATCTTGGTCCAATACTCCTTCATGTCCTTCATGATGTTTCTTCCTTTTTCTCCTTCTTCGCAAGTGATATCTTACAGCCTCTCCTTGATGACCCCCCTTAAGCATCACCCTACCATGTTGGTATGGTAAAACCAATAAATGAAGCCCACTCATGAAAGGCCAATACCAGTCTGGAAATCATATGTTCAACCTATGCATGCTCATGGAAAGTTCTGACTATGATGGGTCTGTGTAAGGGTTGAGAGGGAGAGGCCTTGTTGGGTACATTATACAATTATTGGAGGTAAGAAGTGGGAGATTGTGCACTATAAACTCACATTGTGATAAGACAATATGAAGAGACAAGAATGTGTGTGTAAGGCACAAGAGTCAGTGATTTGGATTCTAGGGATTGAAGCTACCCAAGAGAGAGGGAGGGACAAGGTATTATTGAATTCTATGCTTCAAGGGCCTGACTACTAATTAGAACTGCACGATTCACAATGAAGGGAGGTAATGAAAATACCTTTTTGTAGTGGGTTGGTGTAGCATATAAGGGTTAGAAAATTGTTGAATATAATTATGCAATGCATAGTCAAGGAGAGGGAAGCTCAAGTTATTGTGAATTTCTCTTCAGTAGTTACCCAAAGGATCCTCCACTATCCACTGAAACTATGAAATGTGTAGTTGAGGGAAGGTTGAACAATGGATTACACAGTTGGGTAAGTTAGGGAGAAAGGGAGACAATGTTTCACATTGTAACTACATAATATGTAGTTGCTAAAGAGGAATATTAAGGGATTGTGCAGTTGGGAATGCCAATGAGAAAAAGAGGAATCCAATTTCCACTGCAACTACACAATGCACAATATAGGGCAAGAGATATCATGAACTATGCAGTTGACTGAGATAAGTATCAAAAGTGATTATCCAGACTTCAAGGTTTCTCAATGTGCAAGTGGAGTAGGTTGTTCGTAAGATGATCATAGTGCACATGTTGGAAAGGTGTGGATTCATTACTAATACTTAGGAGTGTGAAAATTGAACATCACTTTCATAGGAGGTTAAGTAAGCTCGTGATTCATGCAATATGTGAGGATGAGGATGAACTCCAAAATTGGCTAAGTGTTGGATTAATGGAACAAGGGAGAAAATTTGATGTAAAAAATTTCCAAAACCAAATCACACACATGAATACCATTAAAAATGAGCCATTGGAATGTACCATACATAGAATCCACATGCATACCTTGAAATGACAATGTGACACTTATTTCTAAGTGAAAATTTTGAAACGTGGCTTTGTGAAATTTAAAATACAAGTTAAAACATAAGTGTCGATTGTAACTAGAATGTGAGCTAAGCTATTGGAGAGTGTTTATAACATATCCTTATGATATATCTAATAAACCAATGCAAAATAATCCACTATATCTTCTTTTAGTGGCGCGAAAAAGTGTGACACATGCAAGAGTGAAAACAATAAAAAATGACACTTGTGATAATAAGAAAAAGTGAAAACAACACTTGGAAAAGATAAAGAAAGCAAAAGAAACACATTCTAAAGTGAAGAAAAAGAAAAATTAACATTTGTGAAAGAAAAATATAGAAAAACTGATAGTCTTGAAAGTTAAAGCGACACTTGAGAAAGAAAATGGTACAAAACTGACAATTGAGAAGACTTATGGGAATGTTGATACAATTAATGCCACTAAGAGTGAGAGAGACTATCACATAATGTTGATAACTAAATTTTGAGATGCATTAAATAGTGCATTATCGGTAGGGGATTCCTAGGGCCTATGAGTTGCATAGTGTCTATTACCAAGGAATACACAATCACTGTTACTAGTTAGTGCACATGCTTTATTTCCAAATATTGCACAAGCATTTTTCTCAAGTACTACGCAATGCTTGTCTTTAGAGATAGATATTGACCACTAAGCTTGCTCGAAATAAGTGCACTTGTAGATGCTCAAAATATAATCATGTGTAAGAAAGTGACTTCGATATTTACAATCTCAAAAGAAGGCTTAAACACTCAAAAAAACATCAACAAATCATGAAGTGATCATGAACAACTTGAGACGACGGATCATAAGATTAGAAGTAGGCTCCAAAATTTAGGATGTATGCAAAATTTTGGAGAGAATTTTCCACAGCGACAACAGGTCTACAAATGGAGTATTTTTGGGCCCTTCAACTCTCAATTGCAAGCCAACAAAATAATTGAAACTCTCACTTCTAGTGTCCTAGGTGTGTTGAAGGGTAAAACAACTAGTTTTTGTAGAGATTCCATGGATTTGTTTCTGCATTCCAATCTTCATGTTGTTTATCTTTCCCTAACATACCAAAGGAGGCATTACTTCTAATAGTAGCCTGAGTGCTGCTAAACCCACATTCTCATATATGATGCATATAAACATGCATATTAACTTTTTAGATCATTATAATTCTCAGATTTGGTCTAACACAATTTGCGGAAGCTCATCTCTCAAATACATATAAAAATGCATTGTCCATTCTAGACCAAAATCATTCACAAG
Source organism: Pinus albicaulis (assembly GCA_034641835.2). Classification (NCBI taxonomy): domain Eukaryota; kingdom Viridiplantae; phylum Streptophyta; class Pinopsida; order Pinales; family Pinaceae; genus Pinus; species Pinus albicaulis. The sequence continues at coordinate 482,033,194 of CM076571.1, forward strand.
CTGGGAAAATTATTTTAATTGTGGAAGCTTCTTTCATTTAATCTTCAAATGAATATTCTTCATTTGTTAATCCAAGGTTTTTAAAATGCAACAATATAACTTCATGAATGGAAGTTGTGCTTTCTAGAACCATGGTTAAAACCATAACCAAAACATGTTTCAAGAAATGGGATCAATATACATAACTTTGGTAAACACTCATACAAATCTTGGCCAATACTTACATATAACCTTTAAGTAATCCTTATAAGCACTCGAAATCCAAATGTTAATGATCTGATTATCAAGATCACCAGCAACCAAAAACATACCGGCCCACATATATCTCAACTTTTTATTACTATACCACAACATTTCAAAGGTTTACGGAATTTCATTAACTCACATAACTTTCGTCAAAGATAATTTTACGCACCGATTCTGCCTATCAATCCTAGCACATTCACCGAGGTTTATTTATATATCATATGTGGCCCATTTCTATTTCAACATTCATCATTCACCAAATCGGACGATGCATGCACCATCGCACTCCAATTCAATAATCCAATGGAATTCGCATTAAAAAGATGCACACTCGTTGGTATTCCAAATTCATGCGACAAAAATGGTTTTAAAAATACCACCAATGCCACACGTCCATCAATGAATGCTATCACGTTCGAATGCAATGAAACTACTTACCATTCTGAAGGTGTGCGAGACAACTAGTTTGTTGTTTTCAAAACCGCTCTTTCTATTCACCGCTTCTGTTGCACATCTCGATCTCTACATACATTAACTCAAATTTTTATTTCACTCTGAAATGTAGAACCTCTCACTTAAACAATCCATTGACTCATTAACTCAGTTTGCTAACACAGCCAGGTTCCATCCTGAAGGTTTCACCACTGTTATCTGCGCCTTCGACTCATGGTTCTGCCACTCATGACTTAGGATTCTTCTTTCAAAACCCGTGCGTTCGATTCTGTTGTTAATTTGAATCAGTTTCCAAAATGTAACTAAGGTTTCATTTCATATTCGCTACCTTTGATTAAACTGTGTGAAACCCTTTTCACGATTTCATTGTTCTACTTCAGGTTTTTCAACAAATGCAAATCCGCTCCTTATTTAAAGGCTATGTGGAAGTACTTCAACAATGATCCAATTTCATAGTTGATCAGATATATTTCTGATACACATACAACCAAATGTATTATTTACTAAATTCTGAATTTAAACTCATATTCCCTCTTGCATCATCAATCCTACAGTGATCGATGACTGCAATTTCCTCTAATCTCCCTCAGAAATATATGTAACCCCTCTTATGCACCTCGCTCTAAATCGATATTAACCCTGTAATTAACATCAATTTACTCAATCATATGCAGAATCTCATATTCAACCCTTCACACATAGTTTTATCATGCATTGCTCATAAACTGTGAGTATTTAAACTCTAAGTATTTTTCACAAGTAATTCAAACAGTCAATGACCATATATTCAGAAAAAATTCCTTCATATATACATATGAAATTAAATACAAAACCTTTCTTGTCTCTGGCATGATTTTTAAATCAATGGCCCTTCCCTACAGTTATTGCCCGTAGGCTTACAAACAAAACTATGTTTGTCCAATTCCTACTCTAACTCCTACCTACTACTTTTCCTTTGAGGCTTATTATTTTTATACAAAATAATATGAACAAATTTAGTTTCAGATCCTCAATAAAATCCTCAAAATCTTTAAGTCTTAAAATCTCTCTTTTACCCCTAAGGATCCTCTTTAATCCCAAAAATCATGAAACTAATTTCTAACTTAAGATTTAAAATCAATTCTAAATCTCTCAATCCCTATGAATCTCAACAATCATATTTCCCTCATTTTCTCCAATCATTCAAGAACATTCACAAAATACTCACAATAGTTAATATATCTCATTAATCACTCAAAAATTTTAATAATTTACATAAAAACCCAATATTCCTTTAGAAATTCAAGACCCCTATGTTTATTAAAATACAAAGTATTTTCCAAATCTAATGCCCCTGCATTAGACTCCCAAGGTTAAAAATAATCATGATCTCCTGATCATATGCTTTTAGTCCTTGTCTTCCTGGATCCAACACTTTGTTCTGTAATTTGTCATTTACATCTACTGTTGTTTGTTTCTTTTCTCCAGATCTCCATATTTTATGCTGCCTTGCTCCACTAGCTGCACTTTCACAGTCTGTTACTGTCTTTCTTCTGCCGTTGCTACTTTTCTTTCTTTCTAATGTCTTATTCAGAGACACTTTCATCATTATCTTTCTCATCAGTTCAATTTCTCTATCCAATAAATCTTCTGATTGCTGAATTCTTTCATCTCTTGTTTTCTGCAATTGAAAACTTCTTTCAAATTTTCACTTAAGACAATTTATGTGCCTCCTTCCTTCAGCAATTCATTGGACTGGTACATACCATACCCTTTACTGTTATCTTCATTCTCTTGCATCTACAATTCCTAATTTTGAAATTGATATTTCTCTTCCTGCACTGAATTTTGATTATTTAGCATAATTTCCAGCAATTCAACTTCTTTAGTCTATGGATTAAATATTTCCACAGAATTTTCTTCCTCTTCCTTCTTTTGACTGCCCAATTGTGTCAAATGTTCTCCAGCACCTGCAAGAAAACCTGCATTCACAAAATAATTATTAAAACAAAAATCATAAGGCCTCAGTGCCTTTCTTTCCTCTACCAACATTTCAGTATGTTTTTCTGAAATTTCTTTCTCAACCAGCACATGAGTATGCTAATTCAAACTTCCCAAATAATTCTCTGAAGAACTCTCAATACTATCAACAAGTCTCTCTTTTACGCCATCTGCTTCCATGAAGTTTTTCTGTTCTTGTTCATTGTAGTGAACCCTGCCTTCTGCAATCTCCCTATCATATTCTTAATTTTCCAACAAATATTCCAGCAATGCAATTTCCTTTTGGCAATTCTGGAGTATTTCATCATCATTTACAATTCCTGCATTTATACATAAATTTTTAGTTTGAAAATTACAAATGTCAAAAGTCTCAACTGTTGCTTCACATATCAATGTTTCAGACTGAATCTCCTCTTCTTCATTCACAAGAAATTATTCTTTTGTTATAACAACTTTAAATACAAATGCATCACTTCTTCCTTCATTCAAGAGATATTATTCATATTTTCTTTCTGCTTCAGAGTATTTATCTTCTGAAAGATATTCTCCCATACTTCCAACAGTTTCAAAATATTTCTCATCCTCTTTTGCAAAACCTGTAATCACATCACAATTATTAGATTAAAAAATACAAGGCTTTACATCATCCAGCTGATCTGGACTTGCCCAATAGTTCAGGAAATCATCAATAATTTCCTCTTATGCTTCACAAATGGAAACTTCCATTTCCAACTCAGCTGCTCTGAGTTCTGTACATCCCAACTATACATTCATCCTATGTTCAAGCTTTCTCATCTTTTTTGCTAGCTGCATGTTCATTTGTTGTTCTCTCTTCTGTTGTAGCCTTTTCCACTTTACTCTCATCTTCATGAACCAACCAATTCTCTTTGTTTCTTCTATCATCAATTTCAATTTATTAAATTGGTTCCTTATCTCAGCTAATTCTTTCTCATATTCTGCATCAGTCAACTGTTGCCTTATGCCATTTGTCTTGCCATCTTCTTTCCCCTTTCTTCCGTTGTGGTCTCTCTGAGAACCTCTGCTATCTCTTCTATGACTATCAGTAGTCATCTTCCTCTCCATCAGTTCTTCACTCATTCACCATGAGCTATACTAAAGCCTCTCCAATAAAAATTTCTCCTTGTTACAACTTACCTCACCAATCCTTTCCTCTGGATCTGGTCTTTTAGCAAACACTAGTCCTCTATCTGCTAGAACCTCTTAAGCATTCTTCACTACTCCTTCAAAGCTTCAACTCATCTGCAATTGTTAGAACACAATTTTCCATATTCATCCAACCTCTGTTGAATTTCCTCAAGGTTCTACCACATTCTTCTTCTACTTAGAATCCTTTGTTGGATTCCTTCATCACTTCTATCAAAGTTGTGATCTTCCTTTGCTGAGATTTTCTTCAACTGCCTGCAACCTGAATCCTGCAAACATGTTCTTCAAACCAGAGTTAAAATAATATTTTCCAACTCACCTTCAACATCCATGTATGATATTTCTTCACCTCTCATCTGTACTACATCTCTATGTGCTTCAATTTATCAATTTCAAAAAATCCAATCTTCTTCATCACACATGCATTCAATTAGAAAAAAATTGAACTTTTAAAAAGAGTTATTTCCATCTCCGATACCACTTGATAGCAGCTTGAGTGCTGCTAAACCCATATTCTCCTCTATGATGCATATAAGCATGAATCTTAAATTTTTAGATCATTATAATTCCCAGATTTTGTCTAAAAATTTTTGCAAAAGCTCATCTCTCAAATACATATAAAAATGCATTGTCCATTCTAGACCAAAATCATTCACAAGTTGGGAAAACTATCTTAATTGCAAAATCTTCTTTCATTTAATCTTCAAATGAAGATTATGTGTTTGTTAATCCAAGGTTTTTAAAACCCAACAATATAACTTCATGAACGGAAGTTGTGCTTTCTAGAACTATGGTTAAATCCATAACCAAAACCTGTTTTAAGAAATGGGATCAATATACATAACTTTGATAAACACTCATAGAAATCTCATCCAATACTTACATCTCAACTTTTCCTTATAAGAACTCAAAATCTGAATGTTAATGATCTGATTATCAAGATCACCAACAACCAAAAACATACTGGCCCACATCTATCTCAACTTTTTATTACTATGCCACAACATTTCAAAGGTTTACGGAATTTCATTAACTCACATAACTTTCTTCAAAGATACTTTTACTCACCAATTCCACCTATCAATCCCTGCACATTCACCAAGGGTTATTTATATATCATATGTGGCCCACTTCTATTTCAACATTCATCATTCACCAAATTGGACGATGGACGCACCATCGCGCTCCAGTTCAATAATCCAATGGAATTCTCATTACAAAGATGCACACTCGTTGGTCTTCCAAATTCACACGACAAAAATGGTTTTAAAAATACCACTAATGCCATGTGTCCATCAATGAATTCTATCGCATTCGAATGGAGTGAAACCACTTAACATTCTAAAGGTGTACAAGACCGATGGTTTGTTGTTTTCAAAACTGCTATTTCTATTCATCTCTTCTGTTGCACATCTCGATCTCTGCATACATTAACTTGGATTCTGATTTCACTCTGAAATGCATAACCTCTCACTTAAATAATCCATCAACTCATTAACTCAGTTTTCTAACACGGCCAAGTTCCATCCTCAAGGTTTCACCACTGTTATCTGCACCTTCGACTCATGGTTACACCACTCGCGACTCACTATTCTGCTTTCAAAATGAGTGCCTTCGCTTCTTCTGTTCATTTGAATCGATTTCCAGAATGTTACTAAGGTTTCATTCCATATTCACTACCTTTCATTAAACTGTGTGAAACCCTTTTCATGATTTCATTGTTCTGCTTCAGGTTTTTCAAAAAATGCAAATCTGCTCCTTATTTAAAGGTTGTGCGGAAATCCTTCAACACTGATCCAATTTCACAGTTGATCGGATATATTTCTAATACACGTACAACCAAATGTATTAATTACTGAATTCTGAATTTAAACTCAGATTCCCTCTTGTGTCATCAATCCTTACGGTGATCGATGAGTACAATTTCCTCTAATCTCCCTTAGAAATATATGTAACCCCTCTTATGCACCTTGCTCTAAATCGATATTAACCCTGTAATTAACATCAATTTACTCAATCATATACAGAATCTCATATTCAACCCTTAACATAGAGTTTTATCATGCACTTCTCATAAACTATGAGTATTTAAACTCTGAGTATTTTTCACAAATAATTCAAACAAACAATGACCATATATTCAGAACAAATTCCTGCATATATACATATGAAATCAAATACCAAACCTTTCTTGTCTCTGGCCTGATTTTCAAATCAATGGCCCTTCCCTACAGCTACTACCTGTAGGCTTAGAAACAAAACTCTGTTTTTCCAATTCCTACTATAACTCCTACCTACTACTTTGCCTTTGAGGCTTATTATTTTTATACAAAAGAATCTGAACAAATTTAGTTTTAGATCCTCAATAAAATACTCAAAATCCTTAAGTCCTAAAATCTCTCTTTTATCCCTAAGGATCCTCTTTAATCCCAAAAATCATGAAACTAATTTCTAACTTAAGATTTAAAATCAATTCTCAATCTCTTAATCCTTATGAATCTCAATTATCCTATTTCCCTCATGTTCTCCAATCATTCGAGAACATTTACAAAATCCACACAATAATTAATATCTCTCATTAATCACTCAAAAACTTTAATAATTTACATAAAAACCCAATATTCTTTTAGAAACTTAAGACCCCTATTTTTATTAAAATACAAATCATTTTCCGAATCTAATGCCCTTGCATCAACTTCTAAGATCTAAATTATTTTGATGGTGACATTTTCAACTATAACTCTTCGAGAATAGAGCCCTCTCTATGTTGTTAAACAAATCTCCTCTCTCTAAACTGTAGGAATATTTCCAACCCCTCTATGAATCTAGCAATCAAAATACTTATTCACCTTCACACTCCACATGTTCATCTACTTTAAAAAATAATGTAGGAATGGCGTAAGGCCATAAACGTCATCATGCCACTTCTCCTAGAATTGTATTTTATAGAAATTAATGATGAAGGTGAATCAAGCGGCCTCATCTGAGGTTTTAATATGAATCATATTTGAATATCCTTTGTCTGGTATATCAAATAAATTCTAGGCTTTAACGACTATGCCTTTGATTTGGACATGTCTTTTTTGTGCATTTTCTTTATGGTCCTATGTCAAGAGGAAATAATTATGTACTGATTTTTATTCTCTTCCTATTTTAAACTCAAGAAATTTTATAATTGGAAGGTATTAAAACTTTGTTGTTTGAAATTCTAAATCGTATGGGCCCTTTGCTAGAATTTATCCCCTCCAGGGTTTTCTTATTTCCCTCCTAGATGATATAAGGATTTTTCATGTCCTTCTCGGGAAACTTCTTTAAAATTGGACAAACAAGAGTCTATACATATATGCTATGATTTCCAAATGTTTGGACCCTTTTATTATCTTAAATTATATACTTGACACTAGTCTAAATATTGGACACTTGAACATAGTGGGGAGAGACTCCAATTATTTCCCAATATTTTTAGAATTGGATCCCTTCCCAGAAAACAATCTTAGTTATTTTAAATTAAATCCTTCTTAGCTCAATGAACCCTCCCTATTGCATATTTTTAATAACAATTGGTGACATGTCTCCCCAGATCTCTAAGAAACCCCTACCATTTAGTTTCAAATAAATCTCAAAAGATCCAAAGGTATTATGATTGAATTGGAGAAAAAAAACAAGGTTAACTGTAGAGTCCTCATAGACATCAAATCGAATATTCAATCATTTTTTCAGTTGCACACCTCTATGGAGGTGCTTTAGAACCTGATGGATAGAATTCTAGACCTTGAAAATACCAAAATAAATATCCTTCTAGATAGAGAGAAGGATTCAAAAATAAAATGTTGTGCCATTTCAGTATAAGAAAGCAATGAAAATATAAATTTCTTTAATAAGGTTAAAAATGGTACGAAATATATCAATACAATCCTGGGAATGAAAAAATTTAAGGGCTCTGTAGTCACTGCCTTATTAGATATTTCTACAGAGGTTTATACTCATATTTCAAAGATATATTCCACCAAAAAAGCATAAACACCATTAAATAAATCTTAGATGTAGTAAGGAAATTCCCTAAGTTCATTGATCAAGAGGAAATTATTCCCTAATGGCATAGGTTTCAATATAGGGGCTTGATAGAGTTCTTCATCTATTTCAAAATGGAAAAATTCCTTCCTTGGATTGAATCACAATAGATTTTTATACCAAATTATTGGATTTTATTGGTGATTATCTCCTCTTAGTCATTAATTACTCAAGTACCATTGGTCAAATACTTCTCCCTTTCAATTCCACCTTCATTTCCCTTGTCCCAAAAGTTAAAATTGTTGATTCAATTGATTTATTCATAACCATTTCCTTATGCAGTTCCTTCTATAAAATAATATCGAAGATCACTTCCCTTAGAATTAAGGAGATTTTATATGAAAAAAATTCCCTTAAAAAATTTGACTACTTATCAGATAGAAAAATGTAAGATGTTATTGGACTTTCCCAGGAATTTTTATACTCCATACATACCAAGTGTCATAAACCTTTAATAGTAAAATTTTAGCTTTAAAGATCCTTTTATTGGGTGATTTGATTACACCTCAAATTAATTTTAATACATCTACGGTTATATCGCTCTTTGTTTTCGTGGATTCTGAATTTTATTAACATATCATTCTTCTGTATTTGAATCAATGGGGTATCCTCTCGCTTCTTCCATGGTGAGAGAGGACTAAGAAAATTTTTTCCACTATCCCCTCTCCTATTGTTATTGGTGGTAAAAGGCTTAAGCAAGCTCATTTCAAAAGTAGTTCAAAGGGGTGTATTTAAGGGGATTTTCATTATCCCCCATTGTTCCCTAATACGTCTCGTCTTTGTGGATAATGTCTTCATATTCTCTAATAATATTTACTCACATCTCTACATTAAAGGAAAACTTGGACCTATTCTATCAAGTCGTAGGAATGATAATAAATGCCAATAAATACTCAATTATTAGTTGGGTTTTTTCATAATATGAGAAGGGAATTGTTGAAAAAAAATTATCTTACTATTTTTTGGAAATAATCCATGGCATTAAATATTTGGGTTTTATGTTAAATCTATACATCTATAAAAATTCAGAATGGTTTTAGTTATTAGAAGAAATTGCAAAAGGAATCAGACTCTAGACCAATAGATGGTCATCAATAATAGGGATATTATTTCTTTACAAATTGGTAGTAGAATATATTCCTATTTACTAGGCTTCCATAGCATGAATTCCTTTGGGAATCCTCTATAGGATTAGGAAATAAGATTTCCGCTTCCTATGGTGTAGGAAAAGTGAAAAGAAATTTTTTTCTGTGATAGCATGGAATTCAATAGCTCTCCTTAAATCATAAGGTGGATGGGGAATCAAAGGCTTACCTCTATTTGTAGGGGCCCTTATAACTAAGAGCACGTGCAAAATTGTTTAACGATATAACCTTTGGTCTCATGTGATGCAACATAATTAGATTATGTCTTTGAAAACTCTTGCATGGCTAATATCCCCTCAAAATTCCCATAATCAAGGCTCCATTATTTGGAAATGGATCATAAAGGCATTCTCTTTCATTTGTAATAAACTCCATTGGAAAATAGGGGAAGGAACAAATGTTCTCTTATGTAAATGTTGGGTATATTTATATTATTTTCATAACGTATATGCAACGTGAACAAACGGGGGTCATGGGGTATACAAGGAGGTGATAGTCCCCTACACGAGATTCAGTCAAGTTCCCTAAGAAAATAAATTGGTCCCTTTTTCGCATTTTTTTGGTGGTTTTTTTTACCATGATTTTGCTAAAAGTGGTTTTGTGGCACATTGTGGATTTTCCCATGGTTTTTTAGTTTCAGTTATGGAACTATGGTTGGATTGGTGGTTCATGTATGATGTGGGATATATATTGTTTTTTAATACTATACAAAAAATATAATGAAGAACAATATTGTTGTTTTCGTGAGTATGTGTTTCCAGTGTAAAATATAGGTGTACATTTATGTGTTTTCTAATCTATATTTTATGTTTTATTAACAATGTGTTTGCATTGATAAATTTTATAGGGTTAAACCTTATGATAAATATCCATGGATTGGAATTCTTCACTAGTATCATCTTCTAGGCCGAATTATCCAACAATTATCTAAATTATGTTTTACTACTCTTAATTATGTCCCCCTAAATCAAACCCCTAATGGAACCTAGACTTGGATGTCCTCAAATGACCTTCTTTTTGCAATAGAAGTATTAGAATATTAAGATCACTACATTCATGCTCTCAAATTTTTAAATTTCACTCTCTTAGACATGTAATATTATCTAGTATGCACTCTCAAGAATCATGTTATTTATGGCCCAAATTATGGATATAAATCTCAAACAACACATATAGATAAACCCCCCATGGTGGGGAAAATAAATTTGGAAGCTAAGATTCCCTCCAAAATCCAATTTATTCATGTGGTTTATGCTTAGGAACAAATTCCCTACCAAGGAGAACCTTTAGAAAAAATGTTGTAAGGTCCTAACATATGCCATCTATGTTGGATGGATTCATAATTGGTCTCTCCATTAGAGGAAATTTCTTATTAAAAATGGCCTACTAAGGAAAAATAATAAAATAATATGTATGAATTTTGGAGAGAAAAGAAGAAAGATATTTTGTAATTGTATTTTTGGCTTATCTCCTTATAGTTTTACTTGAATTTAAAGTTTATACACTCATTGGATGCGGAATTAAATTCCACATCCTACTAATATCCATTATGCATACTTTTTAGAATATCCACATTGATAAAATATGAAAATACATTTAAAAAAAACATGTTGAACACACTTTTTTATTGTGCTTCTTTGGCATAGATTCATCTGGGAATCCTCCATATGATTAAGAAATTTCATGCCCACTTCCTATGGTCTAATAAAAGAGAAAATATAGCTTTTACCTTGATAGCATGGAATCCAATAGCTCGCCTTAAATAATAAGGTGGATGGGTAATGAAAGGCTTTCCTCGGTTTGGAGGAGCCCTTGCAATTATAAGTGCATGGAAAATCATTCAAGAAGATAGCCTCTGGTATCATGTAATGTATCATAAATACATTAGAACTTTGAAATCCATTAAATCGATCATAACCCCTCACAATTCTGAAAAATAAGGATCCATCACTTTGAAAGAGATCATAAAGGATTTCTCTTTCATTGCTAGCCACCTCTGTTGGATAATAAGGGAACGAACAAATGTTCTCTTATGTAAATGTTGGATATGTGTTATATTTTTTTCACAACTTATATGCTCCACAAATAGAAGGGGGTCCTATGTCATAATTCCAGTAAGTGAGAGCCCTCATGCATAGTATTTTGGGAAGTTCCCCGTGAAAAACATTTGGGCCTTTTTATACATATAATTTTGTAGTTTCATTTATGGAATTATTGTTGGATTGGTGGCTCATGTATGCCATGGGATATATATTTTATTGTAATATTATGCACAAAATATAATGACGTAAAATATTTTTGGTTTTCCTGAGTTTGGGTTTCTAGGATATAAAATTCTATGTATAAATTTATATGTTTTCCATTGTATCTTTTTTGTTTTATTAAGAATTTGTTTGCATCAATTATTTGGATAAGGTTAAAATCTATAGCAAATATCCATATGGACTCTCATCCCTTGTGGTATCTATGCCCCAAATTGTGCATATCTCTCTCAGAAACCACATATAGATAACCACCCATGTTGGGGAGAAGAACTATGGAAACTCAATTACACTCCAAAATCGAAGTTATTTATCTGGATTATGCTCAAGAAAAAATTCCCTACCTGGGAGAACGTTCAGAAAACATTGTTCTAGGGTCCTAGCATCTTCCCACTATGTTGGATGTATTAAGAAACAGTCTCCCACCTCTACATTATTTTCCCTTTCACCTAGTGATTTTAGGATGATTCTATAAAACTTTGCAGCCTTTCCACCAGTTGCGAAGAAAAATTTATAAACCTTTTTCTAGAATCATGGGTCTCTCATCCTCTCCATGAAAATATAAAAAAATTTCCATTGGGAATCTCTTGGGGTATTTTGTTGGAGAGAAACATGAACATTGTTTAAAATATACGACCAAACACTACAAAGGTGTCCACAACTTTCCTAGGCATTAAAAATTATTTTACACATATTTCTACCATTGGGCCTGCTACTTCTTCTTCTAAAACTAAAATTCCAATAGAAAGATCATGGGATTTATTTGATGGAGCAGCCAAGTGCACCATGTTTATGGGAGGGGTCGAGGGAACTCTACACATCACAACATCTCATTTTCTATAAATATAGGTGATTCTTTAAAATAAATGTTTGTGGGGTTATTTTTGTAGAAATTTGCTGAATAATGATTAATTATCCACCGAGACTATCCTGATCACATACAATTCAAATTTATATGCAACACATAATCTCTTCCACTCAGATCATCACACATGCGGAAAATAAAACAAGCGATAGCACATCAAATCATCATACACATTAACACAGTATGTATGGGGAAAAATTATAGCTGAAAACACTGCAGCTATTGTGTATATTATAATGGAGAAATCATGTAATAAACACAGACAATACTCCTCACAAGTACTCAGTACTATCTCATGAAGTTACACACAAACTAGCTCAGTTTTGAACGGGTTACTGGTTCAAAACTCACCGCCAATTGCCTTGCCTCTATTGCGCAATCCAGGCCTGTCTATATATAGATCCAAGGTTTGAATCTCCTTGGCTTGACAGTGCAATCATCATGGGAAATTCATCCAAGTGCGGTGCAAATCTCATGCACAACTGATGTCGCCACTGATAGCTAACTCAACCCTTTCATCTACCTCTTTCACTGGTCTCCACTGAACTGATCATGCACTGTAGTGAACTGATGTGTTCTTGAGTTGAATAATGAGTTACTAATTAATTAATTAAATAATATTTAATTCACTCCACTCATAACTAGTTGATGAAGAAAGGAACCGCACTCAACTACCAAATAAAATAAACAGAACACAACTCCACTAACGGTCTCATTAACTCCACCAAACTTCTGCCACTGAAGTCCTAACTGAAGTCAACCATGCATGATTCCATCAAACCCTGGGAATAGCGTAATTCCTCTGTTAGATGCATGAGCCACTTCCAAGGCTCGAACTGAAGTGCTCCAAGAGAGTAAACTGTTGTTTAGAGTCCAAATATTATTAAGGGTAAATAATATTTGACTTCCCTATTTTTAGGATAGGCAGTCTAAAAATAGACTTCGACCTATCGACCTATAGGTCAAAAAATAGAGGTCCACCTATTTTTACCAACATGACCAATACTCCAAGAATAACATACTGCAACCCCTAGACCATGCTCCATATGTCTAAAAATAGACATAGTCTAAAAATAGACTTTGCGCCAGAATTTGCCTGCGGGCCCACTTAGTGAAGGCGACTTAATTTCACTAAGCTCCATCATCTTGCTGCATTTGCAACACTCCTTCTCAGCAAGATATGGATTATCTGCAACCCATATCCTACCTTTGTGGAATTTGAACTTGCTCCTGGTGAGCGCCTTCGTCAGGATGTCAGCATCCTGATCCTCCGTGGGAACATATGAACGCATCATGATTCTCCGCTGAACACAATCTCTGATATGATGGTACCTGATGTCGATGTGTTTGGATCTGTCATGAAATACCGGATTAGCCGAGAGTTTAATGCAACTCTAGTTATCACAGTAGATCACTGTAGGCTCCAAATGCAACCTGAACAATCCTGCAAGGATCTTCCTCATCCAAATAGCCTCGCATGCAGCCAAGCTAGCTACCATGTACTCAGCCTCTGCTGAAATGAGTGCCACGATCTCTGTTTCCTGCTGTACCAGGAAACTGCTGTCAACCCAATGCTGAAAACTCCTCCAGATGTGCTCTTCTGGTCCGTTGGGCTACCTGCCCAATCTGCATCAGTGAAGCCAGAAAGCTTCGCTCCATCCTCCTGTCTATACCATAGACCATATGCCGTTGTGCCTCTGATATAGCGTAATACATGCTTGCCTTCTTTCCAAAAGAGCTTGGTAGGCTTAACCATAGCTTGCGAAAGCTGGTTAACTGCATAGCATATATCGGGTCGTGTATTGACCAGATACATAAGCGACCCCACCAACTGTCGATAGACAGTGGCATCCACTACCTCTGCTGAAGTAGCATCCTCCTTCCTCCAACCACCAGGAAGAGGAGTGTCAACAGGCTTGCAACCATGCATGTTGAACCTCTCCAGAATCTCCCGGGCATACTTGCCCTGAGAAACAAACAGTCCTCCACTGCGCTGCCAAATCTCCAATCCCAGGAAATAATGAAGGATGCCCAGGTCCTTCATCTCAGACTCTCGTGCAAGATCCTCCTTGCATGAAAGTATCAACTGCTCATCGCCAGTCAAAATCAGATCATCTACATACAGTACGATGATCAACAGCTTCCCCTCCACCACAATCTGGTACAGGTTTGGATCCGCCTCACTCTGGGAGAATCCAAGCCCGGTGAAGTAGCTGTCTATCCGAGTGTACCAAGCACGAGGTGCTTGCTTCAGCCCATACAGTGCTCTCTTGAGTCGGCACACATGCGACTCACCGCTGAAGATCTCAAAACCTTCAGGCTGCTCTATGTACACCTCTTCCTCAATAACTCCATTGAGGAACGCAGTCTTCACATCCATCTGATGAATGTGCCACCCCATCTGCGCTGAGAGAGCAAGGATCGTCCGTATGGAAGAGTACCTTGCGACAGGTGCAAAGGTCTCCTCATAGTCGATCCCCTCGATCTGTGAAAAGCCACGGGCGACAAATATCACCTTGTACTTCTCCACACTCCCGTCAGCCGCCTGCTTCACTTTGTATATCCATCGCGAACCCACCACTGATTTCCCCTCCGGTCTTGGGACAATCTCCCATGCACTGTTCCTGACGATTGAATCATATTCTTTGATCATGGCATCAACCCATGCGGGTTCCTCCACAGCTTCCTCAAAAGAGGATGGCTCCATCACGACACATTGACTCACAAGAGCCATGTATCCAGTGTACCGATCCGGTGACTGCCTCTGTCTGCGCTGTGCTGTAGGTGGTCCTACAACCTTCTCTGCATCTCGAGCCAGTCGCTCAGCTTCTGTAGTGCGCATGCACCCTCTGATGGTTGGCGTTGCATGGGTGGTTTCTTCCACCTCCTGAACTTCCTCTTATGGCTGATCCACATCCGGAAGCTCCTCCTTAGGAACTAACAGCTCCTCATCTGCATGCAAGTGTAGCTCCCTCTCAAGCGAACACTGCATGGCTTTCTCCTCCTGAAATTTTATATCCCGTCGCACAACAGTCTTTCGACTGTCTCACAAATATACCCGGTAGTTGTGAGGTGTTTCAGTGTACCCCACAAATATTCCAACCTCAGCAGTTGGATCCAGCTTCCTTCTCGCATCCTTCGTCACATGCATGTAGACAAGAGAACCAAAAATTCGCAAATGGGAAATATCAGGCCTCTTGCCAGAATAAGCCTCCTC
Organism: Pinus albicaulis; assembly: GCA_034641835.2. Taxonomy (NCBI): domain Eukaryota; kingdom Viridiplantae; phylum Streptophyta; class Pinopsida; order Pinales; family Pinaceae; genus Pinus; species Pinus albicaulis. The sequence continues at coordinate 482,048,596 of CM076571.1, forward strand.
CGGTGTACTCATGCCAAGAACCTTGTGAGGACAACGGTTCTGCACATACACTGTTGTATTGCATGCCTCAGCCCACAAGTGAAGGGGTAGGCCCCGATCATGCAACATCGCCCGTGCAGCACCCACGATCGTTCTGTTCTTCCGCTCAGCCACCCCGTTCTGCTGTGGGTTATGGGGTGCGATGAGCTCTCTCCGAATCCCTTCTGCGCTGCATAACTCCTTGAATTTAGCCGAGATGAATTCACCACCGTTATCACTCCTTAGAGCAATCACCTTCTTCCCCGACTCCTTCTCGACCAGTGCTTTAAACTCACAGAACTTCGCGAATGTATTGCTCTTCTTCTGCATGAAGAAGATCCAGCACTTTCGAGAGAAATCATCAACAAAGATCACATAATACCTGTGCTTTGCTGTCGAAGCAACCGAGAAAGGACCACACACGTCTGTGTGAACTCTCTCAAGGATCGTCGTGGCGCGACTATCCTTCTCGTGAAAGGTGGCTTTCACATACTTCCCTAAAGTACACCCCTTGCACTGATCTGACTGCGCAAGGGTGCCCTTAGGAAGCCCAGTAGAAATCTGCTGCAGAATCTTCAAAGCTCCATGGTGAAGGTGGACCAATCTCCTGTGCCACAGCTCGCCCTCATCATCCCGGCTCACCACTTCTCCCGCCTTGCATGCCATAGCTGCGCAGCCATCTACCTGCAACTGATAAAGGTTCTTGGTTCGAACCCCTATCTTCCGGGTCTCTCCAGTAGTCTTACTGCGTAGGAAGGCTTTTCCTTCGCTGAAGACCACATCATACCCCTTATCCTCCAACATCGCTACTGAAATCAGGTTCTTCTTCAATCCAGGTACATGCATGACATCCTTTAAGACAAAGGGTTTACCAGACTCCCTCTGAAAGGATACGGTACCGATACCAGATGCACTGTATCTACCGTCATCGCCCATCTCGATGTGTACACCCAAATCTTTGTCCTCCAGATCTGAGAACAACTCCCGATCTCCCGTCATATGAAATGACGCACCGCTGTCCAAGAACCACACCGATCCCATCACACTTGAAACCAAGCATGCAATCAGTGAAAAGTCAAGCTCGAACCGTGAAGCCAAAGCTTCTCCATCTGCAGATCTTCCCGCTTGCTTGTTCTTCTTCTTCTTTGGACAATTGGTAGCATAATGTCCGTGATCATGGTAGTGAAAACACTTCACTTTCGCCATATCCTGCTTCTTTCCCTTAGCTCTAGAATGAGAGGTTTTCTTACCCTTCCCTTTCTTAGCTTTGGACACCAAAGCGCAGTTTTCTTCATCAGCTCCCTTTGATGAAGATCCATCTCGAGTAGTCCTCCTTATCTCCTCCTCCATGAGATCCGCCCAAAGGCGCTCCCATCCCGGCAGCTTCTCCCGACCATTGACACTATCTTGATATGAGTTCCAAGCCTTCAGAAGACCAAGGAGAGCCAGGTCGACCATGTCCTCGTCTTCGACAGTCACACCCACACTTCACAACTCATCTCTGCATTGAGCGAACTTCGTGAGGTATTTGGCGATACTGTCGCCTTTCTCCATCTTGATTTTCCTGAGCTTATCTTTGAGCGTCGCTTCCTTTGGTCGCTCTTACTCTGGAATAGATCCGTCAAAGCTTTCCACATTAAATATGGAGAAGCCTTTCCATGCAGGCTGGATACAATATGATCCTTGACGCCCTCCAACGGGATCCTTCAACATTTTTCCATCTTCTTTTGCCATGCTTCGACTTCAGTAGGATCAGTGGGCTTTTGGACATCCGTATCTACGAACTCCTTCAGACCATTATCTTCTAATACTGCCTCTATGTGATCCTTCCATGCAACATAATTCGAACTGCCTTTAAGAGCATATTCGAGTCGCAAACTGTTGAAAGACATTTTCAACACTGGCACCAAGAAAACAAAACTGCTGCAAAATTTCGAATTCCACCTCAAAGCTCAACCCCTCTAGATCTGTGAGAACAAATTATTTCTAGCACAGAGATTGACTGCAAGGGGCATTTACCAGACCTTTCACTTTCCGAAGAAAGATGAATCCGGAGGCTACCTGGCCTGCATGCAGACTCTGTCTACCGAAATAAGTTTCTAATCACTGTGATGATCAATCTGAACTTCAATAGCTCTAATACCATGTAGAAATTTGCTGAATAATGATTAATTATCCACCGAGACTATCCTAATCACATACAATTCGAATTTATATGCAACACATAATCTCTTCCACTCAGATCATCAAACATGCGGAAATAAAATCAAGCGATAACACATCAAATCATCATACACATTAACACAATATGTATGGGGAAAGCTTATAGCTGAAAACCCCGCAGCTATTATGTATATTATAATGGAGAAATCAAGTAACAAACTCAGTACAATACTCCTCACAAGTACTCAGTACTTTCTCATGAAGTTACTCACAATCTAGCTCAGTTTTGAACAGGTTACTGGTTCAAAACTCACCGCCAATTGCCTTGCCTCTATTGCGCAATCCAGGCCTATCTATATAGAGATCCAAGGTTCGAATCTCCTTGGCTTGACTGCGCAATTGTCATGGAAAAATCCTCCAAGTGTGGTGCAAATCTCATGCACAACTGATGTCGCCACTGATAGCTAACTCCACCCTTTCATCTACCTCTTTCACTGGTCTCCACTGAACTGATCATGCACTGTAGTGAGCTGATGTGTTCTTGAGTTGAATAATGAGTTACTAATTAATCAATTAAATAATATTTAATTCACTCCACTCATAACTAATTGATTAGCTAGTTAAACTAATCTCAACTAGTTCAACTAAAATAAACAGAACACAACTCCACTAGATGTCTCATTAACTCCACCAAACTTCTGCCACTGAAGTCCTAACTGAAGTCAACCATGCATGATGCCATCAAACCCTTGGGAATAGCATAATTCCTCTGTCAGATGCATGAGCCACTTCCAAGGCTCGAATTGAAGTGCTCCAAGAGAGTAAACTGTTGTTTAGAGTCCAAATATTATTAAGGGTAAATAATATTTGACTTCCCTATTTTTAGGATAGGCAGTCTAAAAATAGACTTCGACCTATCGACCTATAGGTCAAAAAATAGAGGTCCATCTATTTTTACCAAGATGACCAATACTCCAAGAATAACATACTGCAACCCCTGGACCATGCTCCATATGTCTAAAAACAGACATAGTCTACAAATAGACTTTGCGCCAGAATTTGCCTGCGGGCCCACTTAGTGAAGGCGACTTCATTTCACTAAGCTCCATCATCTTGCTGCATTTTCAACAATTTTATTTATATTTCAATCTATTTTCGGCTCAAAAATATGATTTTCACTCTCCTCAAAAATAAATGTCACAAATTGGAAGAACAGATGTGCAGTTATCGAGAATTTCGCATTGCTTCCTCTCTTTCAAAATATCACTCAAAAGTTAACTTTTACTTACTCATATTTCCTTTGAACATATCTATAGGACTAGGAACAAGAAAGCCAATAGGTTCTCAAAAACTAGATTAGATCTACATCATGGCACACGCTTGGTCCTTGAAGTTAAAGAAGTTAGGCCACAAGAATTTCATTCTCACCCTTAGGTTTGACTTGTGCTCTAATAGATATATATTACAAGAATAAAAATCCAACACTTATATATGTTTATATCTACTCATTGATTATATTTTTTATATATATAACTTAACATTGTATTTGGAAAAAAAAAAAAATTGATAGCTCACTCAGAATGAGTTTTTGGACTATTGGTACTACTTTTTTTGGTTGGGAAAATTGCCAAAAAAATCAATTTTGAGGATTTGGGATTGATCTATTTTTGTATTAATATAGAGGAAATATTTTTTGGATGGCATGCAAGTTGTCTATGGAGAGGCCTTAGGCCCTCAAAATGCTTACAACATGTACTTATGTAACCCGGTTTATTTTTATTTTTTTGTAAGATAATCCATCTATTACCTAAGAATATCATATTACATCATTCCATACATCTCATATTAGCACAGTTCGTACCATTATTCTAAATATACCTCGATGGAAACCATATCTATTGGCCGATAATGTAACAACATGAGTCCAAATATGGAGTCTACTACAATGAGCAAGTAAAACTAACAAAGATAGTGTAACATGAAAAAATAGAAAACAAAGAAAGTCATGAAAAGTGATTAAGAATCTAATGAGGTCACTTGAGAAAGATCCTATGAATTGGTACTTACAAGGGAAAAATGCTTGAGCTAACATTTAAAATGGCTTTCCCCATGATCTAGATGATCATCCAAGCTAGCCAAACACAATTATTGATGACACTACACTAGTTTTATCTTTATCAAGGAAGAAATAATGTTATTTTGATCTTCATATTTATCTTTCGGTACTCTTTCCAAAATAGTTTTCAATTGCCAATGGAGTATGATAAAATTTAGATACTTGTATATTCGTATTTTGGCATGACTAGGGTCGGGTAGCTAATTAGCTAGTTCCTCCATGATATTAGAGTCAGAATATGTCTGGAAGTCATTAGTAGTGTAGGTTTCTAGCTAGGAAATTTATTAATGGATATTTGGAGGAGTGACAAACTGAAAAATGGATGCCACTTCTTACTCATATGCGTGGGTACATAGCTAACCCTATTGTGTTTTACCCCCGTTTCTCATGCAACTATGCATGAGTGGTCGTGGCATATTTCCTCAATAGGAAAAGAATACAGCCAAAAAAATGAAATAAAGAAGAACGAGGAATAGAAGAAGATTTATAAGTTGTCCAAAACCAAAGACAAGGTCATAGGAACTAAGGAATTGGGGCGACCCAATATTGGTGGAAAAAAAAATCTAATATAGAATAATCACAAAAAACCACTTCCACACAGAGACCCTTTCATGCCATAGGACACCAAAGAGCCAAAATGAGTGCACGAGAAAAACAATTGTGTTGAATCCTAGAAAATTAACCCAACATAACTCAGAACTAGAAAATCAACAATAGGAAAGGAAGGATAAGGTTGAAACCTGCTACTACTAACCCTCTTCATCATAGTTGGGACAATCCCTACCATTGAATATTGAGTGGCACCACTTGCAGTAATTAACCTTAGCCCTAGAAAAACCTATGTTTATTTGTGGCGTGCAATTCATCGTAGTTGAGTTCTCGTGTTAGACCTGCAAGCACCTTCGCATTAGAGCTTTTCTTCCTTAGAGACAATTGGAGCTGAAATGAATTACATGCATTTCCAAGTCCTTAACACTCTAAAACCAAAGGCAGACACCCCAAACTGAGAAAAAAGCTGAAGGTCATGCCATTTTCCTATTGAACTTCCTCCTCACACTAGCCTAGTATTGATAAACAATAGAGGAAATACTCGCACCAATGGCAGGGAGGATAACTAGACCCAACGTAAATTCCAAACATCGAATTCTTGATACACAAGATGAATTGGCAGAATAAGATTGTCCATCATATGAAGTGTGATAGTTAAGTTCAAATATGTTGCATGGGGAGGGTAGTCCACATCACACCCCTTGCCCCCCAATGCGACTTGGCACAACACCTAATCAAGGGATGTAACATTGTTTAGTACTCACCAACTTAGATCCATCTTAATTATGGATCTTACATGAGGTCATACGGATCAAATTTCTTTATGTGCAAAATTATTTTAGAGTGTCAAAAACAATGTGTATTTTTTTATCATTTAGATTGTATTTTTTATTGTTATAGAGATTACATAAGATGTGTATTCAACAATTTTATCAAGTTTTTTTATTATTAATATATTTTTAAATATGTGACTTTATTATTTCATATTAAAATATTGTATTCATAACACACAATGAATATTTTATTCTATATGGACATATGGAGAATTAATTAAATATGCATAGCATATTTATTTTTTATTACAGTGGACATTTCTTTTCTATTTAGAGAATATTTTATTTTTATTCTAAAAGAAACAAACATACTTACCGATAACTTTCATAATCCTCTAGAATCAATAAATAAAAGCTATACATTTTTTTTCGTGTAAGGAATATTTATTTATAAAAATTATTAAGTTTTTATAGGCTTGTTTTAAATTATCATGATTATATTATTATTTGAGAATTATTATTTTAAACTACAATATAATTTTTTAATAAATTTATAATTTTTTTAATAAAAACAAAATTACACTATAACAAACCAAATCAAATAAATTAAATAATTTTTTTTAATTAAAACAATATTTTATTTTATTATACCTCGTCTTACTCTCACATCTTCGAGACCACCCAAGACTCTAATTACATTAAATTAATTTATTCTAAGCCGACGTCAATATAATTCATAAAAAAATATAACCATCGGCTAAAACTAAAATGCTCCTTCCAATACCAGAATATAGGGTATTAAAAAAAAACCCAAAAATAAATGCATTCTTTTTCCCAATAAACCCTGTTATGTTTTTCACTCAGCGCTATCACCAGATTCTAGTCAATCTAATCCATCATTTTCTTTTTTGAGAGTATCTGTTTATCTGTGTAGCTCATCGTCCACGACGTACGCACCAACTTTCGGCAATGGGCGGAATTTCACTCCTCTTTCGTCAAAATTTCTACAAAATTACTGGAGTCAAGAGAAAACATAGCAGTGCTAAGTTGGATGATGATAATGAAAACCCTACAGGGACGTTGTCCAACAGTATTGCTGACGATGAAAGAGAACACAATGAAGGTACCAAAGGATCGTTAATAGAGAAAACTGTGAGAAGTCAGAAGGTGTATCAGACATGACATTACCAGTTCGGCGCGAGGTGTCGTTTGGCAGTTCATTTCCGGCGGGCGGGACTTTCTGGTGGCAAACCCAGGAGTCACTCTTGTCATAACATGAAGGCGAAAATATGCTGTAAAATTATATTTGTTCAATTCAATGAGGTTTAATTGAGTTTGTTAATTGTTTAACTAAATTTATTTTTGATTTGGCCAATCGTGTGGCCAATATGTTATCAGTTGTTTTTACTTACCAAACACGCCATTCTTTCCGTTTTACTTCAAAGTTCTTCGAAATCCATACATAAGCCACTATTATCGTTTCAATTAAATTTGTATGTGATTTACCTACACATACACAGAAGATAACCTCCAACATCAAAATCCATCAATTTTTCTTTCTATCGAAAAGCAAAAGAAAACACTAAAATAAATTCGTGACACGTAAGTAAATGATTATATTTTCCATCCAACAAAAGTAGATATCTTCTCTTTTTTAAGAGTATTAGATAGAAAATTAAAAAACTCAAGGCCTTTGTTAATGGATAATCAAATAGAGGAGATTTAATTACTACATAAGTGTGATTAATACTATCGGAGAGACTGCCTTTGTTAATGGATAATCAAATCGAGGAGCTTTAATTATTACATAAGTGTGATTAATACTATGTGAGAGATTTCCATACCTCTATGATGGGAGTAAGACATTAAAAGAAAAATTTAGTTCAGGAATTTTTTAATTATTACATAGGAATGTATACGAGCGTTTACTAATATGTGAGAGAATTCTATACCTTAATGATGAGAGTAAATCATTAAATAACAATTTTATAAGATGGTAATTTTTTCATTTTATTTTACTTCATTTATGGGAATACGGTGTTTGAAATTTTTAAAAAAATAAGTATATTAATTACATTCAATGAGGACAAAAAAAATTGTATATATAAATTACGTGCAACTTCTTTTGGATTCGACGTTAGGTTTCCCATACTAGTCATCACTAATCACTGGGGCACCAAGCTCAAAAAGATAAGCCTTCAGTCTGGCTTGCATTATGCTAGTCATGCTAGGGTTGAGGAGAAACCCTAATTTTTAAGAAAGTGATCATATTCCCATTTTACCTAATTCATATCCCCCTGGGGCACATTCTACAAGGCATTGCATGAAATCAAGATAAAATCATTGAATATAATTTTCCCTCGAGTTCAGGATTGGTTTCCCTCACCTCAACATGTGCATTAAGGATTTCAAGGTTTTAGTGAGGCATTAAAAGTCCTACGCACCTGCAAGCCCCATTTATCTGGCATATGCATTGAAACGAAGTGGATATCGATGGGTACCCACCTATTCTATTTGGACCTGCACCATCAACACTTACAGTTCTTCACTTCCAACAACTTACTATTTTTAGCAAGTTTTCGAGTCCTACACTCTCGGAGCCGTTTTGGGGCCTTGATGATCCACGTAGATATTGGTGGCCACCCACCTATTCCATTTGGACCCCCACCTTGATGATTAGGAAAAGACTTGAGTTTCATTAGGGTATGGAAAAGGCTGGCTCTCCTTTGCACCTCTAAAACCCTAAATTATTATGATGAAGAATCTGACCATGCCTTTAATTAACCTTCACTATCTAGAATTCTTTTCACATAGCACTTTAAGGAAATTTCTCTAAAATCACATCGTCACTGTGGGAAACAAAAAATATTAAAGTCATGATTGGTGGTTCTATTATATTTCTAAATGTGAATTCAATTTCCAAAGTGAAGCATGAGTTGATTCATCCATGCAATTTATAATAAATTAATTTTGATTATATTCTGGTTAATCCTCTTGGAGTGAATCAATGTTTGTATTTTTATCTATTCATTGATCCCACATGAAAAGTATCACTTTGGTAAACTAACTTGTTTATTTCACCTTCTTTTCATGACAATAAGAAAATGTGGCTGGGATCCACATCCAACGAGGAAAAATTATACTCGAGGAAAGAAATGAATAGGTCCAAAGTCACAAAATTGCAAGGTCGCAAAGCCACATAGGTCGTAAAGTCACAAATTCACATAGGTCGCAAATTCGCAAAGTTGCATAGATCAAAAATTCGCAAAGTCTCAAAGTTGCATGGGTCACAAAGTCGAAAAGTCATATATATCACAAAGTCACAAATTTGCATAGGTCGCAGAGTGGCATAGGTCCCAAAGTCACAAATTCGCATAGATCGCAAGGTCGCAAAGTCACAGAGGTTGCAAAGTTGCAAAGTTGCATAGGTCGCAAAGTCACATAGATCATAAAGTCTCAAAGTCACATAAGTCACAAATTTAGAAAGTTGCATAGGTCGCAAAGTCGCAAGGTCGCAAAATCGCAAAGTCGCAAAATCGCATAGGTCGCAAAGTCACAAAGTCACATAGGTCACAAAGTTCCAAAGTTGCATAGGTCGCAAGGTCGCAAAGTCGCAAAGTGGCATAGGTCGCAAGGTCGCAAGGTCGCAAAGTCACATAGGTCGCAAGGTCCGAAAGTCGCATAGGGTGCAAAGTCGCAAAGTTGCATAGGTCGCAAAGTCGCATAGGTCTCAAAGTCGCAAAGTTGCATAGGTCGAAAATTCATATAGGTTGCAAGGTCGGAACATCGCAACATAGTAAATTCGCATAGGTCGCAAACTTGCGAAGTCGCATATTCGCATAGGTCGCATAGGTCACAAAGTCACATAGGTCGCAAGGTCGCAAGGTCAAAAAGTCACAAAGTTTCATAGGTCGCAAAGTCGCATAGGTCTTAAAGTCGCAAAGTCGCATAGGTCGCAAAGTCGCATAGATTGCAAAGGTCGCAAGTTCGCAAGGTCGCAAAGTCGCATAGGTCGCAAACTTGCAAAGTCGCATATTTGCATAGGTCGCAAAGTCGTATAGGTCACAAAGTCGCATAGGTCACAAGGTCGCAAAGTGACAAAGTCACAAAGATACATAGTTCACAAAGTCACAAAGTCACATAGGTTGCAAGGTCACATAGTCACATAGGTCGATAAGTGCCAAAATCGCATAGTCAGAAAGTCGCAAAGTCACGTAAGTGGCATAGGTCGCAAGGTCGCAAAGTCACATAGGTTGCATTAATCACATAGGTCGCAAAGGTCACATTTCGCCACTCAGTCACTCCTATAAAAGGGGAAAATCATCCAGTTTGAGAGAGGCTTCAATGGAAGTAGACAACATCTTTGTCTCAACCAAAAAATATCTCGAAGCTCTTGATACTCTTCCAAACAAGGATTGGATTATGACACAAAATGATAAGGCACAGCTACGCATGAGAATCCAATCTCAAGACAACTTGGCCAAGGATGTAGACAAGGTCATATCTTCATATCATCATCTCCTCAGTGGATTATATCAATGGTAGAAGTCCATCACACTCCTTCCATCAGGTCACTACCAAGACCTAAGGAATGGGAGAGATACTATAGGAAATTCAAGGATTTCTAGACCATATCAGACAAGCATCCAGCTCCAATGACTTGCAGGTGACAAGAGAGAGCATCACGTAGTATGTGGTTGAGCCCGTTAGGGTCCACATCAAATTTTCTACCTTGTCAAACTAAGTCAATGCTAAGAGAAACACACTAATTCCAAATGCCCTCAGGTGCATGCACAGACACTGGGAAGACATGCCTCAACTAGTCATGGTAGATAAAACTAAAAAGCATGGCAGATCTATCTCAGGGAGAATCAAAATATTGACACTCTAGCCTTATCAATCACTAGATCGCATGAGAAATACTATCTCATTTTTTTGTTGCACAACATTGTAACTTAGGGAAAACTAAATGAGAGCCTAAGAGAAACATGAGGGAGTCCTTGGGTCGCAATCAGCCCTAGGTCACGATCAAACCTAGGTCATAATCAACCTCGGGTTGCAGTATCCCTTAGATCACAACTTCCCCTGGTTTGCAGTCTCCCTTAGGTTGCAACCTCCCCTAAGTCGCAATCTCCCTTAATTCGTAATCACCCTTAGGTCACAACCTCCCTTAGGTCGCAAATTCCCTTGGGTCGCAATCTCCTTTAGGTCGCAATATCTCTTGGGTCACAACCTCCCCTAAGTTGCAATCTCCCTCAGGTCACAATCTCCCTTAGGTCATAACTTCCCCTCAGTCGCAAGTAAGCCCAATATTTCAGGAAGACTAAATGTCACAGGAAACCAAAGAGTCACCTCGGCCTATATGTACATCTTCTATAAATTTTGTAAAGGACTTTTGAGTTGTGGAATTTTGAGAGAGACACATTGCTTTTATTGAATGGATGCCTCTTGAGTAATACAAAGAAGTGTTATTGGATCTCACTATTGAATCTGATGGAAGTCTCTTATGTGGTTATGCTATGAATATGGTCTCTTCAAATGAATAAATTCTTCCTTCAAATATTGGTGCACATTTCTACTCACGTATTCCCTTATGTTATGAGCTTCCTTGCAACACGTGGATGGTATGTGATGTTCTAACTTAAAAATATGTTGATGAACTGCGTTGTCAATATTTTCTTTAAATATTTATTGGGATGTGCATAGATGATAAATGAAACACTTAGCCATTGTGAACTATTTCTCATTTGTAAAGTTAATCTTGTTATAAGTATGATCTTGGTAAAGTTTTACTAACAATTATTTTCATAGTTTCATGGTTTAAATTCTGCTTTGCTATTCATGGTATTATGTTTCACAGAGAATTCGTCCATCACTAACTTGTATTTTTTCAACGTTTGTGAATTCTCCATCTCAGCGAGTCCCCTATCTATATAATAAAACGTCTTCACCAATTTAATGGAAACCGAGGCTACATATCAGATGGGATCCCAAACCAAACAGTGTAGATTCTAATTGGGATTCTGTACGAGGGAGATCCCCTTATTGTTGGAGAGACATTTCAACAATCAATAGATTTGGCAATATAAGGAGGGCCAGATGACATGCTGAGCCCTTGGAGCCTACATTTTAGTCTCATATCTGTAAATTGATCGTCCCAAAATCATCCTCTCTAGATGTTTATCAGGTTTATCTATTTGCAAATTCTTAATCCTCGATGAACCTCTCTATCACTTGTCTCAGTTGCAGTTCAATGGTAAAAATGGAATTTTCGTAACCAAGCACCTTTTTTATTTTCTTGAGTTTTGCTAATATTATGAAATTGATGATGAGGAATTTTCTTGTGTGCCTTTCACCCACACCCTTGAAGGACACATCAAGAAATGGTGTCGCACACTGCCAATAGCTTCCATCCATTTGTTCGAGAAAATCATCGATGAGCTTCAACAAGCTTTTCGCAGGTATTATTTTCAAGATGCATGAATAAGGATAAATGAGATGAGAATGAAAACTCATGAATCGATAAAGGACTTTGCTATTAGATATTTTCATCCTTTTTTTGAGTTCCCTGAAAGAGAGGTCAATTGGGCATATTTAATTGAACAATTTCAACAGTTGGTTTTTTATTCTTTGCAACACCTTCGATATGAAACAAATATTGATCGTTATGGCTGTCATGATAATCCTAAAGTTACAAACTATCAAAATCTAGTCCCGAATATTTTATTTCCCATCTCTCCGAGTTTGGAACAACTTCAAGCCTCCAAGGAGGAACTTACTATTTGTGACATTTCTCATCCTCCTCCTGATTTTCTACTTAATGGATTTTTGTTCACAAATAGTTTAAGTGATGAAATATGCTTGCATGGAAATGAACCATGTTGTATCGCCTCCGTATCTTTCATACTCCCTTTCAAATCAAGACTCGAAAAAAATGTTGATTTAACATCTCTCCCTGTTAATGAAACCAATCTCAATTCCATTGAACATAAGCATGGGTCTAGTCCTAAATATCATTCACCTACTGGCAATGACTTGGGATTTGTCTCGAATGAAGTTGATTGTCCTGAAAAATCCATGCGCCATGAATTCCATGCAGGTTCATTGTTCCCTCTGGATGAAAAAAAGTGCGAGACGAAATTCCTGGTATGATTAGTACCCCCTCATCTGAATCATTTCATCCATTATTCCCTGATTCATTTCTTGAGTTTAGAACACCAGTGATTTCTACAAATAATTCATAACTTTCTTCTACTGGTTTCTGTGGCAGTGATGAACATGAGGGTGATGTTTCACAATCACCCTACAAGAATTATGAATCTCTTACTCTTTATCTCTTCCATCCCCAATCCTTAACTGGTCAAGAAAGAGACCTTATGTCTCGACAATCTTGTGATATTTCTCTCACCGTTTCATCCTCCTTTTTAATCCAAGAAGAGCCTAATGTAACGCATATCCAACCTAATCAAATTGGTTTCTTAAATGCTTGTAATTTCTCTGAAAATGTATGCACTCGTCCCTCTGGTGATTGTCACTGGTATCTATCTTCTGATCCTACGAAGCCACCCAAATTTGATGATTTACCTTTCGAAGATTCAGGGAATCATTAGGAATTTGAGGGACTTCAGGTTCTGCTGATGGTTATGTCAGGTTCAAATGATATTGATGAGACTCCCGAACCAATTCAAATTAGGATTTCTGAAATAAGGGTTTCCACGCACCACACTCCTCCCGACATAATCTCGCCGAATGCCAACTCATCTTGGAAAGCCCTTGATTCGAGTGATGTTTCCCTAAGAACATATTTCAATCACCTATCAATTGATATGCATCAACCTCTATACTGTAATTTATTTTTTGAAGGGAGGACATCATCCATTGTCTCAAATCTCTTTTATTGTTGCCCAGCCTGTACAGATTGCAATCAAATACAAGGAGATGATGTTTTAAAATCCAATCACTCAACCTCTCTATTGCCTAAGATGCTCCTATTGAATTCATCTCATCCTTGGGAATCTAAATAATTTGATCTATTGAACGGTCAGTCTATGAGTGTGAAAACATATAACCAAATTTATAATCTAGTCATTGATAGTATCCTAATTTCCATAAACAATGATTCGCTAGTTAATCTCACGAAACCTCTAAAGTTTGATAGCTCCCTGTTTGAAGGTTCGGATTTTTTTGAGGGCAGTGAAGCACTAAAACTCTCACTGACAGTTACGTTACTCGAAAAAACCCATGGACAACTTCAAACTAGGGTTTTTGAAATTACGGTTTCTGCACTTAAATTGTCTATCATCTTAATTTCACCTGGAAAACACATATTTTCTTCCTGTCATAACATTCATCATCCCCACTCTTATGATAAGGCTAATTATTTGCTTGAAGGATGTTAACTGACAAATTTCTCTACAAGCAAACAAAATATTACCTCACTTGCACTAGATTTAGGGTTAAACATGAACAGATGTGTGTCATGGCTAGATGATTATAGGTTTCAAGTACATCTTCATGTCTATCAGGATGGGATTGTAGTTCGGCTGGAACAAACTTTTCTAACACGTTCTCTAGTAAGTAGCGATGACCTTCTTGATGTTATACATATTTTTCAAGTAAGCTTTGTTGTTGGTGCACAATTTTTTATGTTGGTTCTGATTGCATACATCCTTGTTCTTGCAGGCTGGGAACCGATGCAATGGTTGCACTCGAAATATGATCTCACATGACCCGACTACCTCTATGGTTAAATTAGGGTTCGAGGTTTAGGATAGCTAGGGTTTGTTAATTAAAGTTTACTTGTTCATGTTGTTAATTAGTGTTTACTTGTTAGGATTTTCTTTATGGTTAAATTATGTCCCCTATATTTTCTTCACTGTAGGTAATTTATTTTTATGCATTATGGTTTTTGTGTTAATTTTCATTTTCTCATTACTGCATGGAATTTATAAAATCACTACACGTGTTTCATTTTCCTCTATTTGCAATTATTTGATTTATTTCACGCATAACATTTCATAGCATCATAATCTCTTCTCGTTGCACTACATCATACATTTTCCTTCTTGCATAGTATACACTTGTTGTTGGCCTAGACTTGCATTTTCAACTTCTTTGCATACCACTCATTGCGCCTTCATTGAACTTGGAGCCTTCAAACCTTTGGTTGCATGACTAGATTTCTTACACCTGCTTGCACATGCTCGAAGCCTTAGGGATTTATTTAACCTCTTTGCGCATGCCAAAACCCTGGAGTAGTTTCCCCAGACACTTTTCCCTAATGTTGAAACCCTAACCCTAATGATTGTGTGAGGTTTTGATGGTTACTCCAAGAGTCAGCTTCTCTTAGAATTGGTCATCAGAGTCAAATCCTAAGCATCTTTCCTACGAGTCTAATTCATTAGCTAGGGAGATGTGAACATGTTGCTTGTGGGGAACCCTAATTAGTTTGAGTGACATATATCCATAACTTGAACCTTGTGCTCAACATGGTCTTGAATATCTTAATGAATTGTTTTCATGTTTCATGTGTTAACTTGAGATGAGGTGGAGGATTGGCATGGGGGAAAACCTAAAAACCAAAATATATTTCAGTTTCTGTGAAATAAGAAACAACCTCTCTTTCCTGTAAAATAAGTCAGGATCCCTCAACCACCCTGGCACAATGAACACCGAGTAATAAATTCTAATGTGCACATAAAATAGAATGAGATTAATGAAGCGTAAAGGATTGAGAAAGGCTTCCTCCACAGAGGGGTAATGCAATGACTCTGTAGGGGTACTGACCGGACTCACTAGCAGTGGAGCAATGTTTGTGGTTTCTTGAAGTGACACTGTCAAGGTGTTGCCCAGGCCTACTAGCAGTAGAGCAACACCAAAAATGTATTTTAAAATTATGAATAAAGTAAGCCCTCTACTTTTTTCTTTGCATCATCGTCAACTACTACCATGCGTAAATTTGTATTTGGGTGTTTACTAATCAACAAGACCTAGCTTAGGCACAAACGAAAGGCACATCAGTAAAGGTCAAAGAAACACAGGAGGTACCCATAGTGCCTATTCAATATTCCCTTCCATCACTATCCAGACTCAGACTGTTGTAAGTGTTTTCACAAAGATGCTAGATTCTACTAGTGGTTCGCCAGTTGTTGTAGTTGCTACAACACCACCTAAAATTTTGGGCATATTCAAAATTTCAAGTCCCCCTATGATTGTTTAGCCCATTAAGGTTTTGATCTGGCCTTTGGTCAGTTAATCTCCCAATGACCTATTCCTACCAAACGTTGTCATTGTGCCCATTCATATGATGCACACCACACCCACTTGTCTTGTTGTCTCATGACTATAGTAGGATTTCTTGTGTTTGCTGCTGCAAAGAGCATTGAGATTTCCTCCATGGATTTAACGCTAGGTTGCCCATAGCAGTCATCACCAATCACTGGGGGAACCGAGCGCTGACATATAAGGCTTTAGTCTAGCTTGCTTTATGTTAGTCATGCTAGGGTTTGAGATAAAACCTTATTTCTCAAGAGAGTGATCCCATTCCAAATTTACCTAATTCATATTCCACAAGGCACATTCTGACAAGAATTGCATGAAATCATGAAAAAATGATCGAGTTTAGTTTTCCCTTGGGTTCATGATTGGTTTCCCTGACCTCAACATGTGCATTAAGTATTTCAAGGTTTTGGTGAGGCATTACAAGTCCTACGCACCTGCAAGTCTGTTTTCTCTGGCATGTGCATTGAAATGATGTGGATACATCTCGTTTTCATCATTAGGGCAAGACTTGAGTTTCATTAGGGTATGGAGATGACTGGCTCTCCTTTGCACCTCTAAAACCCTAAATTATTATGACCAAGAATCCGACCATGTCTTTAATTAAGCTTCACTATCTAGAACTCTTTTCACATAGCGCTTTAAGGCACTTTCTCTAAAAACACATCATCACCATGGGAAACAAAAAATATTAAATTCATGATTGGTGGTTCCATTAAATGTCTAAATTTAAATTCTATTTCCAAAGTGAAGCATGATCTGATCCATCCATGCAACTTATAACAAATTAATTTGGATTATTTTCTGGTTCATGCTCCTAGAGTGAATCAATATTTGTATTTTGTCTATTTATTTATCCCACATGAAAAGTATCACTTTGATAAACTAATTTGTTTGTTTCATCTTCTTTGCAGGACATAGGGAAAATGTGGCTTGGATCCACATCCAATGAGGCAACACTTATACTGGAGGAAAGAAATGAACTGGTCACGAAGTCGTGAAATTGGAAGGTCACAAAGTCGCATAGGTCACAAAGTCACATAGGTCGCAAGGTCACAAAGTCACAAAGTTGCATAGGTCGCAAGGTCATAAGGTCTCAAGGTCGCAATGTCACAAAGTCACAAAGTTGCATAGGTTGCAATGTCGCAAAGTCACAAAGTCGCATAGATTACAAAGTCTCAAAGTGGCATAGATCGCAAAGTCGCAAAGTCACAAAGTCACATAGGTCGCAACGTCGTAAAGTCACAAAATTGCATAGGTCGCAAGGTCGCAAGTTCACAAAGTGGCATAGGTTGTAAAATCGCAAAGTCACAAAATCACATAGGTCGCAAAGTCGCAAAGTCGCAAACTCCCATGTGTCCCAAATAGGAATAGGTCGTAAATTCTCAAAGTCGCACAGGTTGCAAGGTCACAAAGTCGCAAATTTTCATAGGTTGCGAGGTCGCAAGGTCGAAAATTTGCATAGGTTTCAAAGTCGCAAAGTCGCATAGGTCACAAAGTCACAAATATGTAGAAGTCATTAATTCACATAGGTCACAAAGTTGCAAATCCGCATAGGTCACAAAGTGTATAGGTCTCAAATTCGCAAAGTCACAAAGTTACATAGGTCGCAAATTCACATAGGTCGCAAGGTCACAAAGTCGCATAGATCGCAAGGTCGCAAGGTCACAAGGTCACAAAGCAGCATAGGTCGCAAAGTCACAAATTCACATAGTCGCATAGGTCGTAAAGTCACGTAGGTTGCAAAGTCACAAAGTTGCATAGGTCGCAAAGTCGCATAGGCCACTAGGTCACAAAGTTACATAGGTCACAAAGTCACAAAGTCACATAGTTTCAAATTTGCAAAGTCGCATAGGTCGCAAAGTCACATAGGTCGCAAGTTCACAAAGTTGCAAAGTCGCAAAGTCGCATAGGTTGCATTGATCACATAGGTTGTGAAGGTCACAATCTGCCACTAATTCACTCCTATAAAAGGGAAAAATCATTCAGTTTGAGAGAGACTTCAACAGCAGTAGACAACATCCTTGTCTCAACCAAAAAATATCTCGAAGCTCCAGATACTCTTCTAAATAAGGATTGGATTATGACAAAAAATGATAAAGTATAGGTAGACATGAGAATCTTATCTCTGGGCAAGTTGGCCAAGTGTGTAAACAAGGTCATATCTTCATATTCTCATCTCCTCGGTTCTTTATATCGATGGTCAATGTCCATCACACTCCTTCCATCAGGTCACTAGCAGCGGCTAAGGAATGGAAGGAATTACTATAGGAAATGCAAGGATTTCTCGACACAATCACACAAGCTTCCAGCTCCAATGACTTGCAGGTGACAAGAGAGAGCATTATGTAGTATGTGCTTGAGTCGGTCAGGGTTCACACAAAATTTTCAACCTTGTCAAACTAATTCAATTCCAGGAAAATCACGTTGATTCCAGATGCCCTCGAGTGCATGCATAGACATGAGGAAGAAATTCGTAAATTAGTCATGATAGATACAGACTACAAAGCATGGCAGACCTATCTCATGGAGAATCAACATATTAACACTTTGGCCTTATCAATCACCAGATCATTACAACAGGGTCAGTGCATGAGAAATACTATCTCATTTTGTTTTTGCACAACATGGTAGCTTAGGGAAAATTGAATCAGAGCCTAAGAGAAACATGAGGGAGTCCTTGGGTCGCAATCAACCCTTGTTCATAATCAACCATGGGTTGCAATCTCCCTTAGGTCATAAATTCCCCTGTGTCGCAATCTCCCTTAGGTCGCAATATCTCTTAAGTCGCAATATCCCTTAAGTCGCAATCTCCCTTAGGTTGCAATATCTCTTAGGTCGAAACCTCCCCTAAGAAACAATCTCCCTTAAGTCACAACCACCCTCAAGTCGCAATCTCCCTTAGGTCGCAACTTCCCTTGGCTCGTAATCTCCCTTAGGGCACAATATATCTTAGGTCGTGACCTCCCCTAAGTGGCAATCTCCCTTAGGTCGAAACTTCCCCTTAGTCACAAGTAAGCCAAAAAGTCAGGGAAGTCGAAAGGTCACGGGAAACCCAAGAGTCACCTCAGCTTATATGTACATCTTCTAGTGATTTTGTAAAGTACTTTTGAGTTTTGGACTTTTTTAGAGACACACATTGCTTTTTATTCAATGTATGCCTCTTAAGGAATACAAAGAAGTGTTATTGGATCTCACTATTAAATCTGATGGAAGTCTCCTATGTGGTTATGCTATGAATATGGTCTTTTCAAACGAATGAATGCTTCCTTCAAATATTGGTGCACATTTCTACTCATGTATTCCCTTGTGTTATGAGCTTCCTCGCAACACATGGATGGCATGTGATGTTCTAACTTAAAGATATGTTGATGAACTACGTTGTAGATATTTTCTTTAAATATTTATTGGGATGTGCATAGATGATAAATGAAACACTTAGCCATTGAGAACTTTTCTCGTTTGTTAAGTGAATCTTGTTATAAGTATGATCTTGGTAAAGTTTTTCTAACAATGCTTTTCGTAAGTTTCATGCTTTAAATTCCACTTTTCTATTCATGGTATTATGTTTCACCGGGAATTCGTCAATCATTGACTTGTATTCCCTCAAAATCTGTGCATTCTCCATCTCAGCGAGTCTCCTCTCTGTCCGAAAAAACATCTTCAACAATTTAATGGCAACCAGGCCTACATACCAGATGGGATCCCCAAATCAAACAGTGTAGAGTCTAATTCAGATTCTGCACCAACGATATCCCCTTATAGTTGGCGAGAAATTTTCAACCGTCAACAGTTTCATAATCACATAAATCAGTGATATTACATTAATATTAAATTATCTTTTCTAGCAAGTCGATTTCTTGAGTTTAGAACCATAGATTGACTAGAAAAATGCAATTGCTTGGTATATTTTTTTGTTGGTTGATTTGTTGAGTTTAGATTGATCTCTTAAATTTCTTTCGTTGCGAAAAAAAAGCGAAGACATGGGTCAAATAGGCATGCAGTTACTAATTCGATGAATGCATAGATATATACCTGACACGTGGCATGGCTATGGAGTGATACAGGGCGTACGGTAGCCACATTGTGCCAACATGGAGCTTCGTGCCAATTCAGTTTGAGATTGTTTCCCAAATGCTATTTCAAAGTTTTATGCTCAAAAGTGAGCATGAAAAACCAATTATGTGACTTAACTAATGACGTGTGATGGGGAATTTTACGTTATTAGAAATGAAGATTCACATTCCACAGTCGTGTCATGTGTAAACTTTAAACAGTGTTAATAAAGGCGTTTGACATGGATGATGAGAGGAAAGAGATGGAAACGTTTACGGAATCTAACCAATAATTTTAATGGCATGGTATGAGGGTTTCATAAATTTTATATTATATATTTGCGACGCGGTGGATGGAAGCATTGGATGGGAAGTTTTATGTGAATTGTTGGAAACGTTTCGGTCGGCACACAAGGAGATTGCAAAGTGTGTCTTTTCAACGTGGATGAGTGGATCGTTTCTCACTTGATTGACTTCGGATTAAGTAATGAAGAATTCCACGTAACGTCAACATTATTCTCAATCTTCTTCAATAATGACATCATGATGATATTCATTTAAGCATTGTAACTACCAAAGACATAAAAAACTATGTCGTTATGCAACTATCCAGCTTATATGGTATTTGAAGTAGCTTTAGATTTATTACCAAGTTATTTGGAATTTTATTATCCTATGTAATTTATTACTTAAAGGCACTGGTAAAGCATAATCATGTGAATTTAATTTTTTTTTGTTATATTGGGAGTTGTCTATTGATGCAAGAGACTAGCTCGAACGATAGCTTTTTGTCGGAATCCAGTAAAATAAATTTCAAAAAATCATTTAGTTGGAGTGCTTGGATTTCATTTTTGATGGTGGAAATGGATTCAACACCATCAAAACCCTTAGGGAACCTAAAATACTGAAGTTTAACTACTGTAACCCAGATTTTCAAAAATATTTGCCAGAATTTTTCATAATCTTATCAGAATTTCTAGGTTATTATGTGGGTTTTTTAGACTACGACATTATATTGCCATACACATGCATTTTATTTTTAAACATTTAATATGAGAACATAATGCAATTAATAAGAAGTGTTATGGACTATTATATGTGTGCTAACATGTTAAATATTTTATTAGCATTGTATTGTAAATATATTTATTTATGGAAATAATATCTTTCAATGGGGTAGGGGGTCTATGGCTGTTGGTGATCTGTGAATTTGAATATGTCATAATAAAAGGGTTTTGAAGCTACGATCAATGATTTCTCTCAAGATGGATCAATCAAGTGAGGTTTGGCCTACATATGCCATAATCCTAGGTTACACTAAGTGAAGAGACCTCCCTCCCTTGTTACCATGGGAAGATTTTATTTGTAGTTGTCAAGTCATCTAGATACACAAGTGATAAGGTTACATGGAACAACGGTGTTTAGGATTATCTAGAAACTACTTACCTTATGTTTGATATAGAGGAAGTAGAGTTATTATATTTTGAACTAGTGGAAGGAAATGACATCCATAGATATCTATCCACTCAATATTTCTGGTATACGGTGGACGAAGACATAATGGAAGCACGGAAAAAATCCAAACCCCAACCTATTTATACTATAACATCAATTAATTTGAAAAACATAGGGATCTAGCTAGATGGTTGGCATAAGTATGGTATGGAATGACTATTACGGAGGCAGATATACAATGGGTGTCAAACCCATGCTTGGGGGAATGGATTCAGGCTAATGGAGTGATGTCTTGGGGGCTCTTAGATGATTTTTCACCTTCCTTTTCTGAAGTTCTCCCAAAAATCTATGTGACATGAATATAAAACTATCAATTTTAGGAATAAATAGAACCCCCTACAAAACCATGTCTTAGTGATTGGCTTCTCTTTTATGGGGTTTCATCAAGAACTGATCCGCCAAAGGAAATTTCTCTTCAAACTTTTGTCAGTATTTCCTTAAGGGAATTATTGGAATCATAAGGAGAAAAGGGTCAAACACTTGAATATTTTGGCAAAAAGGAATTACAGGGAAACCCTCAAATCACTTCAAATGGAAGCCATAGCTCAATAGAGGTGCAATATTGTTAATTTATTATAGAAATGGATGTCCTCTAAGTCACAAATTTTGCAAGGAGGCTTGGAAACATGTGTTCCAAAATACCCAGAAAGCATTTTGGAAAATTCCACCCAGGTGGGGTTTTATTAAATTAATTAATTAATTAATTTTAATGGGAGCCTAAGACTAAACTTATGGAATTAAAATAATTAAAGTGTATTAATAGAACTGGGTGTGAATCTTCTAGAAAAATATGAAGATGAAGTCAAGTTAATCTTATCCATTCATTATGTTTTAATTGGGGCCATTGATTTCTCAATGAGAAGGTTATAAGAGAATGCTTGATGGAAATTTGGAAAAAACATCAGAGAGAGTCTAGAGATAGATTTCTCAAGTGAACAGTGAAAAGTAGTCGGAAATATATTCAAGTTGATTCTACGTAGTGAGGGGTAGATATAGTTCCAGTTGGAGATTTTTCCTAAGCCGGTAATACATCGCAGAGAAGGAATAAAAGAGGATGCATAAGAGGCTGTGTAGGGGCCATGCTCGGTAGCACAGAGCCACGCAGAGGCAACGCTAAGCCTCTGAAGTGATATACAAATTTTTATGATGATGAGTCAGATCTAGTTCCAGAGAGTCGAGGTGTGAGACCGGAGAGGTAAAATATCATAATCGAACCAGCAGAAAGACCAACCAAGGGGAGTGATGCAGTCCCCAGCCAGAGTTACACAGATGTGTGCATAGACTTCGCAGAGGAAGTGTAGAGGAAACATGGGGCTTCACAATTTAGGGTTGGGTTAGTCTCATATATCTAGTGTTAGTGTGAGGTCATTTTTCACTAAATCTTTGTCATTTATTTGCTCTGTATGGATGGCCAGTAAGGAATCCTAGATTGTATTCAAAACTACTGCTTAATAATACAATCCCTCGGCTACTACACCGATTTTCCCACATTGGTTTTTTCAGAGAAATTTGTCCAAAAACTAACAGTGTCATATGTGTCTATTTCTTCTTGCTCAGCTTTTGTTTTCACATATAATTTTTATGTAGTGAAGGTTGTAGTGTGATGTATTCAATGTTTGCCATAGAAAACTGCAGATAATTTTTTAAGTTAAAATTAACAATTAGGTGAATATTTTCCAGATGTTGTAATAAGATTCAAGATTTAGGAATTTTGACATGGTATCAAAGCAACATAGTGAAGCAAGAGAGTAGACCAGGAGAAATTAGCATTGAAGAGAAAGAGGGAGATCGAATAGTTGCATAAGCAGTAGATCGAATCCCTCAGCGATTGTGCAATCCATACCAGAAAGGGAAATATTTGTGTGGAAGTCTCTCTCCGAGTGAGTGGAAGAAGAGGTAATAATTTACAGTTCATTATTTTTCAGTGGTAAAGGGAGCATCACAACATTAGATTCAACACAGAGTAGTTTTGTATGCGACGCAGTTTTTCCACAGCATTTACTCTAGCAGAAAAGCATCGGAAGAAGGAAGAAGACACTTTTTGAGGGAATTTCTTCCTGAGTGAATTATGAGACAAGTAATTATATTTCTTAGTTACAAGTAGCAGCATGGAGGATCATATATACATACTCTAGTAGGGAGTGTGTAGGCCATCATAGAAATTGCGCAAAGGAGAGAGGGAGATGCTTGCCTTTTGCTAGTTGAGATGACAACTAATAGGATGAGAGATTAGTATCCATTGAAGAGAGCCTCCAACTATGTGATATGGTAGATCAAATTCATGTTATATGAGCATGATCTCAAAGCTTTCATCACTGGTGTGGTAGCTATCCCCATGGATTCAGGTCCATTAAAAGCCTAAAAGAAGGATGTGGCAAAGGCAAAGCATTTCGTCCTCGATGAAGTGAGGGATCATGTTGTATGTCATATCAATAGCAAAGTGACTACCAAAGAGATGTGAGATGCATTGGACATGTTGTATCAATGATCTTCCGAGCAGCAGAATATGTTCTTGGAGGAGAAAATGAGATCTACGAGGATGCAGAGGGAGAACGCATTGATACATTCCTTATGAAACTTCAAGAAACCCAAGATCAGTTGGAAGTTTTAGGACCAGTTCCTGATCCAGACTTATGCAAGAATGCAATAAAATAAATAAATAAAAATAAACATAGAAATTCCATAGGAATAACACTTCATTTCATTATTATCAAATACTAAAAAATGTTTACAGATAGAATGTAAAATAAAGTAGCCCAGGCGATGGTAGATTATCTCTGAGAAGAGATGTCGCGGCTACATGCCTATGAACCATATTACAATGAGACACAATGGAATTTTTATTATTATTTAACCTAGGGAGACTGAACACCAAGGGTTTGTGGGCCCCGTTGGGGTGAGTTGGGAAGCCACCTTCCCGGGGTTGTAAATTGGTCATATTATCTCCATTTGGAATGTACAACATATAGTCAGAAATATATATCTGAGTATTATAGTTTTTTCCAAAAGCCCATGCCTATGTCTATGGGCCTACCCTTGGGCCAAAAACCATTAGAAAAGTGCTCCGGAAGTTTAGGACCCGAAAAACTACTAAACATAGTAAATGTTGCTATAAATAAGGAAAATAATGAAACCAAATCGATGTGTAGGTGGAATAGGTGGGTGGCCACCAATATCCACCTGAATCATTCCTCCCCCTTAAGAAGAAATGGTCTCCATTTCATGCAGAGCCTCCATGAGGTGAGGAAATTTCTGTTGAATCTGGTCCCTCATGAACCACTTGCCCTGGTGAAGGATTTGGCCTTATTTGAAAACTCGATATAGTTGGATCTTTTACTGGTGGTGTAGTTTTTAATCTTGTACAAAAATTATCTGCAAACAAATTCTTAAAAATAGAAAATAAATAATAGCGAGAGAATAAAACGTAATAGATCTACACAGATATTTTTCCCCTGGATCCCAAATCAGGATGACCAACTTGATTTTTCATTATATTCCTTTTAGTGTTACAAAACATATATATAAATGTTGAAGCATTCATAAACCCCAATCCATTAATCTTGGATTAGAATATAATCATAGTTCCCTTGACCGGATCTACAAAATACCAGTGGCCGAAAACCATCATTCACCAAAACCATGTGCAAACCCATGCACAAAACCATAGGCAGTTCCGCCCACCTGAAATAGGATCCAAAAAAATTTTCTTGGGGCATTGCCTTGCCCCCTGCAAACCCATGGATGGGGGGGTGATAACCCCCACACTACACCAGGCGGAATGAACAGGGAAACGTTTCCGCTCCCCTGTGACTCCCCCATGCATGTGACTATTCGTGGAAAGAATATAACACATACCCAACATTCTCCCACTTGTTCTTTTCTTACCACAAGGAGCCACAGGAGAGATTTTTCATTAGTCGAGTCGTGCAACAATAATTGTTTCTCTACACCAAGATAAATTTTGAGTGCTCACAAACCTCGTCAATGCATCTGCAACATTCTTCAAAGTGTCCACCTTTACCAACAACACCTTTTTATCCTCAACCATATCTCTCACAAAGTGATATTGAACATCGATGTACTTTGTATTTGAATGATAAGCAGGGTTCTCAGCGAACAAAATTTCACTTTGGCTATCACAGTCTATACTTATAACTCATTGCACTAACCCCATACTTGAACACAATATCTGCAACCAAACTACTTCCTTCCTTGCATGAGTGGTTTCCATGTATTCTACCTCTGCAAGTGAAAAAACCACTATAGACTGTCTTTTACTCATCCAAATGACTACACCTCCAAATAGGCTAAACACATACCCACTTGTAGATATTCTTTGGTCCAAATCTCCAGCCCAGTCTGCATCAACAAAAAGAGGGATGTCCAAAAATATGTCCAATCCTGATCTTCCCTAGTAGCACAAACCATAATCACTAGTTCCACACAAATATATGAAAACCTCCTTCACTACTATTCAATTATCCTTCCTTGTTTTTTGTTTGACATTGGATAAACCAACACTCCCCATGTGGTTTGCGACATGGACTAACCGCCTCTCGTGGATCCTTATCTTAGGTAATGTGATCGTTGACTAACACCCACAAGTTTTGGTCTAATGACAATCATGATTCCCAAAAAGTGGTATCAGAGCATAGGTCACGAATTTGATACTCACCCAACTCACATTGGGGGGGAGATTGTTGGAAATTGGATAAACCCGTGCTCCCTATGTGTTTCACGACATGAACTAACGGCCTCTTGGGGATATTTATCTCTGGAAATTCGATTGTTGACTAATACTTGCGGGTTTTGACCTAACGACAATCATGATTCCCAATATTTTTGCCATAAACCTGCTCAATACTCCCACTGCATGTGGAATATCTGGTCTAGTACATACCATTTCATACCTTAAGCTACCCACTGCACTTGCATATGGAACACGGGACATATCCTCCTCTTCTTCTTGTGTCTTGGGACACTGTTCAGCACATAGCTTTACTCCTACAAGAATATAACTTCACTCATTTACTATCCTGCATATTGAACCTCTGCAATATAGTCTTGACCTACTTCCTCTGGCTTAACCAGAGCTTCTTCTTTTCCCAATCTCTCTTAATTTCCATGTCAAAAATATAGTTTGCAGCACCAATATCCTTCATGTAGAATTTGGAGAACAATTGGGTCTTCAAATATTGGATAATTTCTTTTTCATTTCCAACCAGCAACATATCATCCACATACAACACCAAATAAATAACACAGTCACCAATTAATTTAAAATACACACAATTATCCTCTTTGCTTCTGGTGAAGCCAAGTCCCCATATATAGGTATACAATTTCTAATACCACATCCTTGGTGACTGTTTTAACCCATACCGAGACTTTGTTAACCTACATACTTGTTATTTATTACCCTTCACCGTAAAGCCTTCAGTTTTCTTCATGTATATCTACTCTTCCAGATCCCCACGAAGAAATGTTGTCTTCACAACCATCTCTTCTACCTCAAAATCAAATGCATCAACAACAGATAAAAGAAATATAATATAAGTAACCTTGGCAACAGGAGAAAAAATATCACCAAAATCTATTCTCGGCACCTCGGAATAACCTTTTACTACCAACCGAGCTTTATATTTCTCCACCTGGCCTTCTACATTGATCTTCTTCTTAAACACCCATTTTCTACTGATGGGCTTCCTTCCACCCGACAACTCCACTAGATCCCATGCCTCATTTTTGTGCAAGGATTCCATTTCTTCGACCATTGCCTCCTTCCAGAGTTTTCCATCCTCTAAATCCACTGCCTCCCTGACAGTTCTGGGATCATCGTCAGTGATAATTAAAGAAAAATTTGAAAAGAAAGAAGATGGAATATACCTTTCTGGCTGCCTTCTTTCTCGATCTAATCTTCTCACAACTGGAGTTTGTGGCTCTTCCTCTTCTGAAACTTGTTCTATTTTAGAGTCTCATTCATCCTCCTTTAGCTGAAAATCTATCTTCTTAGGTTCCTTTGGTAGGAATTCATGTTTAAAAAAATCTTTCACCTCTCTAAAATCCACATCTCGATTGTACACAACCTTCATTGTTTCTGGGTTCCAAATATTGTAACCTTTTAAACCATCCTTATACTTAATAAATATGCACCTTTCAGATTTATTATCCAGCATTGTCCTTTTCTCCTTTGGAACATGTACATATGCATCACATCCAAATATCCTCAGATGTGAAATAGAGGGTTTCTTACCAGTCTATACCTCATGTGGAGTCTTATCCTCCAATGTTGATGAAGGTGATCTGTTAACCAGGTAACATGCAGTATCCACTACCTCTACCTAGAATTCTTGTCCTAACCCAGTACCACTCAACATGATTCTTGCCTTTTCCATCAGCGTTCTATTCATTCTTTCTGAAACTTCATTTTTCTTAGGTGTGTATGGAGTAGTATTCTGCTGTGCTATACCACACTTCTTACAGAAATCTACAAATTCTATTTTGCAAAAATCTTCATCATTATCTATCCTCATCACCTTTATCTTCTTCTCTATCTAGTTTTCCACCAGAGCTTTAAATTCTTTAAATATTTCAAAGACTTCAGATTTCTTCCCCATGAAATATATCAATATATTCCTTGAGAAGTCATATATGAATGAAACATAGTACATAGAATTTCCTAGTTATGGAATCGACACAGGTCCAAACACATCACTGTGCACAAGCTCTAATATCTTGTTCATCCTCTTAGTACTTGAAGGAAAACTCACCAAATTCTGCTTCCCATATAAACAATGTTCAAAGAATTCAAAATCCTCAGAGATTAGACATACCTTCTACCATACCATTACCATGCAGTATTTGAAGGCCCTTTTCTCCAATATGTCCAAGCCTTTGATGCCATATCGTGGTCTTTTCTCCAAAGACCACTAGGCTTTCCACTCCACTTTATGGAACTAAAGAACTATTTTACCCATCAATAACAATGATACTTTAAATCTTATGCATAGTTTCAATCTAAACTCCCGGCATTAATACCAGTGCTCCCCGATCCATCTTGGAGTTATCTTTCTTGAACACTATTTTTACACTTGCATTATCCATCTTTCTTAAAAAAATCCAATTTCTGGCCAATGCAGGAATATGAAGAACACTAGGAAGTGTTCTAATCCTTCCACCTTGCAGCTTCAGCTTGACTTTCCCACGTCCAATGATTCTAGCCTTCCTATCATCCCCTAAGAAGACATCGCCACCATCATACTTCTCATACTCGCAGAACGACTCCCTATGGAGAGTGAAGTGAAAGGATGCACCTGAGTCAATCAACCATGCCTCATGATCTACATGTGTATTTGAAGAAGAAGCCAAATACACATCCCCACCTTCATCTGAGGTGGTTTTTGCCTCTATAGAAGGAGAATCATCAAATCCCTTTCCTTTCTTAGGAGCTTTAGATCTGCAATCCTTTTGAAGTGCCCTTCCTTTCCACATTTCCAACGCACCTTTATAGGCTTTCTTGGAGATTTAGATCTCCCTCTAGATTTAGATCTCCCACTCAAAGAATTATTTTTTTTTATGTTCTGGGATGTTCCTCTTACAGATAAGGCATCTCCGTTCTGGCCCTCCATATTTCTTCGTCTCATTTCCTCCGACAGGAAGGCTAAGACAATTTCATCAAAATTCAAGGTAGTTTTATTGTTACCTATTGCAATAACTAGACTATCCCACGAATATGGTAGAGAACACAACAAAATTATGCACTTATATTCATATGATATTTTAATATCAACAGATGAAAACTAACTTACTACAGTATTGAAGGCATTCAGAAGCTCTGTCACCAAGTCTCCATCCTTCATCCTTAGGTTATACAGGTTTTTCTAGAGGAAAAAAATTATTCACGAGAGACTTAGATTGGTACAAAATCCCTAAATTGACCCAAAAAGTCGTCACTGTATCTTCCCCAAATAAATTCAACAATACAAATTCTGAGATACATAATCGTATTGTGCTCTTTGCCTTCCGATCCAACTTTATCCAGTATTCATCTAACATTTTCATTGGTTAGTACTTGGATCTACCGCATTTCACTGATCTTTATCCACCAACAAATCCTCCATATTGAACTTCCACAACTAAAAACTCTGACCATTTAATTTCTCAATACCTATATTTCAACTGCTCGCCATCTTCTTTCAGCGCAAGAATCGATCCCGCAGATCTCACATGGAACAGGATCTACATCAAGCCTGAGAAAAGAACCCCTCAGCAGCAAAGGCATCCCCTTGAAGTTGAAACTACTCTGATACCAACTGTAGGTTTTAACCCTGTATAAAAATTATCTGAAAATGAATTATTTAAAACATAAAATAAACAAAAGTGAGAGCATAAAACATAAAATATATATACACAGATATTTTTCCCCTGGATCGCAAACCGAGATGACCAGCTTGATTTTTCATTATATTCCTTTTAGTCTTACAACACATATATATACATGCCGAAGAATTCATAAAACACAATACATTAAGCCTGGATTAGAAGATAACCATAGTTCCCTTGATTGGATCTACAAAATACTAGGGGCCAAAAACCATCATTCCCCAAAACCATGTGCAAACCCATGCACAAAACCATTGGTGGTTTTTCCCACCTCAAATAGGGACCAAAAAAAATTTCCTAGGGTGTTTCCCCAAAGCCCGTTAGGGGGCTACCTATCCCCTACAAACCCCTGGATAGGGGGGCTACTACCCCTCCTTTGACCCCCCCCCCTCTATGCCTGGCGCAATGAATAGGGCAAGTTTTCTCCCCCCTATGACCCCCCCACTGCGCCTGGTGTAATGAAAAGGGCAGGCTTTCACCCCCCTTGTGGCCCCCCCGCGTGTGCAACTGCTTGTGTAAATAATATAACACATACCAAACAAGTAGGTGTTATTTATCTATGTATCCATAATCGAATCAGTTTTAGATTGTTGCATGTTGTCTAGGCTTAACTCATCTCGTGTGAATTGTTCTCCAATGTCAGATGTGTCCAAAAATGGTGGAAAGTGGGGTCAAAGGTGGTCCAAATTTAACACTTCGTGCAGAAAAAGGAATGGTAGAATATTTTGATTAAAGGAATTTTCCCCTACCACCTTGGTGATGGTGTATGGGCCATATCAAAGTGGGAAAAGCTTACGTTGGGGCCCAACGGTGAAATCCTTCTGCAAATGTAGCCAAAATTTGTTGCCCACCTAGAACTTGTGTGGCACCTCATTCCGATCATGCCAACACTTTTACTTAGCATTATCTTTGTCCAATATGTCATGAACCTCTTGGCAGATGTGATGAATGTGCTTGATGAAGCTATTTTCCTTGAAAGCTTTATACTGGACATGAGTCGAATCTTCCTAAGTAGCTTCTAATGGTATGCCACATAAATGGCCGATATTGGTTGGAAGCCCAAGCCCCCCTGAAAGGGGCTACGGCCAGTTGAGCTGTGGAAAGCTCAGTTATATATGTGCTAGATATAGAGGAGGCTTTCATCCCATGTGCGTGCATGCTTTGAGTTGTACATGTAGCACATGTGTACAATCATGCTATTGACACCCTATGTTTGGCCATCCATTTTGCAGTGGAAAGTTGTGGACTTAGTGAGCTTGGTGTCCAACATCGACCAAATACTTGACCAAAATGTATTGAGGAAGCTTATATATCGATCTGAGATATTGGACTGTGGGATCCCAAAATTTACCCACACTCATTCAAACAAGAGTTTATAAGTGACTTCTATGACGATATTCTTCTTGCAGGACACCATAACAGTTATTTTAGAGAATTCATCGATGGCCACAAAAATGCAGTTGTTTCCATGCTTGGTAGAAGGAATGCCCAACATGTCATCCATGGAGATGGATTCCCAAGGTTTATTAGGGGTAGGAAATAGAGTATGTAGGCCATTATTCTTGATTTTTGGTTTGGAAATGGCACAGGCAGTGCAAGATCTGATGTACTTCCCAACATCATATCAGAGGTTCGACCAATAGAAATACTTTTGCAGTGATGCCACTATTTTCTTGACCCAACAATTTCCAGCAACCCTACTACATTGTGTTTCCCAAATAGTCTTTTCATGCTCTCTTGAAGTAACAAAGAGGTGTCCCAGCTGGCATAAACTCGAGGTGAAAATTTAGAACTTGCTTACCCTCTAGGAGTGTCTGGTATGTCGCTGAATTTTGGATCACATTTTAGAGATGCGGCCAACCTGAAGCCTTGTGCCCACAAGAGTAGAGAACAATGTTTAGCACCACAATTGGTAGTCAACTGAGGAAATTTGAAACTTTATTGGTGCTGCCCTTCATGTACTTGATGTTGAAATGGAACTGTTGCAGGAATGTGGACTATTTATGATGGAAATCATTCTTCAAATCCCATTTTGTTTGTATGAACTGTAGGGGTCAGTGATATATGTGGATGACTGTTTCCTACCCCAAAATGTAATGCTTCCATTGTCGACAGGTCTACACAATGGAATAGATTTCTTTTTCGTAGGTGGGATACTTACAAAATGTGTTTGAAAGTGTCTCACTGTGGTATGCCATTGGATTCCCCTATTGATTAAGTGCTTCCCAAATAGCATAGTCAGAGGCATTTTTCTTGATCTCAAATGGTTGCTACAAGTCTAGTAATGTGAGAAATGATGTAGAGAAGAGGCGATGCTTCAATTATGGAACGCATTTTTTTGAGATTCGAACCAAAATAATTTTTCTTTCGCTCCTCCCTTGGTGACTTGACTCAAAGGCCAAGTTATATGAGAGAACCCAAACACGAACATGCAGTATAAATTGGCAAGACCTAGAAATCTATGGAGCTCTATTAGAGTTGTTGGGGTTGGCCAATCCCGAATGAACTGCTTGTTTGCTAGGTCCACAAGCACCCCTTGCTCATCAATAATGTATCCCAGATATTGAACTTGGGTCATGCAAAAAGTGCAATTCTCCAAATTGGCACAAAACTCGTGTTGCCAGAGTGTTTGGAGGACCTATTGAATGTGGTGGAGGTGCTCTTCCCAAATCTGGATGAAGATCAAGATGTCATCCAAATACACCATGACGAATAAGTTGGTGAATGCTCCCAAAATTCCATTCATCAACCTTAGGAAGGTTCCAGGGTAATTTTTCAGCCTGAAATGCATGGTCGACAATTCAGAAAGTCCCTCCTTGGCTTTGAATGTTGTCTTCCACACATCAAATAGTTTTCTTGGTTCCTAGTGATACCTCAACTTCAAGTCGATCTTGCTGAAATATTAGGCCCCCTTCAGTTGGTACAGAAGGTCATCGACCCCCGGGATTGGATACTTATTTTGGATATTGATCTTATTCAACACCCGATGGCCAATACAGAGTATCCAAGTCCCATTAGGGGAATTTTGAGGTCTAAAATGGGCCTCCTAAGAAAAATGTACAAAAAATATAAAATTTATAAGAACCAATATGATTCAAGATGATGATGTCAACCATGGGGGATGATTCACCATTTTTTAAGTAAAAGGGTAAAAATATTAAAAAATATTAAAATAATAAAACTACTTTTTCAACTCGTATTTTCAACATATCTCCCAAATTTTTTACTCAAATTTCGAGAGGGAGTAATCGTTGGATGAAAAATTTAATTCCTCATCCAAGGAGTACCCATGTTGCATACTTTTGATGGACTCTGCTACACGAAAAATGAGAAATAAATAAAAAAACGTGATTACAATCACGTTTTTAATGTATATCTCGTTTTTCGTCTAGAAATACCCATCGAAAGTATGCAACATGGGTACTCCTTGGATGAGGAATTAAATTTTCCATCCAAAGAGTACTCCCGCTCGAAATTTGAGTAAAAACTTTGGGAGATAAATTGAAATTATGAGTTGAAAAAATAGTTTTTTATTTTTTCCCTCTAAAATTTGATGATGTAATCAAATCTTATTTGATTATTTCCACTATTATTTTATAATTTCCTTAGGAGGCCCATTTTAGACCTGAAAATTCCCCTAATGCATCCTTCTTCTATACCAACACATTCGGGCTCCCACAAGGTGATGAACTTGGCGGAATGTGACCTTTATGTAGAAGCTCCTGAATCTACCTCTTGATTTCTTCGTTCTAAAAAATAGTGCACCAATAGATTGGTCCATTGGGTAGCGGTGCACCTAGAGTCAAATCGATGGAATGCTTGACCTAAAAATGTAGAGGTACCCCTACAGGCGAGGTTAAGATGTCCTCATACTCCTCCAAAACCTTGTCCATATGTTGTTTTCATGCGTAGGAGCCCTGTTTGGAGGTCATGGTTACATTATAATCTTTTCCCAAGTGCGGATCATCTGGAAAAAAAAATTCCAGCTTTAGAAATAAGATGCATGCATTTTTTTGTAGTGATCAAAGAGATCGTGATAGTGATGCTACCTCTAGTATCATGTACAACTTATTTCCCAAAGTAACAAAAATACACGACGCCTAGATTCATACACGACATTTCACTTCCTCATGTATGTTTGACCCAATAATACATCACAAGCATCAAGAGGAGTAATATCGCATAATACCTCATCTGTGAAGGGCTTGCTGTTTTAGGGAAGGTGACACTATTGGTTGACGCAAAGATCCCGTCCTTGGTGAATACACTCGATGATGTACGGTTGTGGGTGTGTTGCGGTTGATAGGCCCAACCGCTTCATGACCTCTACTGAAATGAGGTTCTTTTGGCTCCTGTTGTCGACAATGAACTATAGCAAGTAACCCTTCACCCACATCTGGGAATGGAAGAGGCACTCCCCCACCTCTGAATACTCAAGTTCCTCATTCGGGATCTTGGTAGTGGCCCCACTAGTTTTGGGCTCTGCATCAATAATTTTATTCCCCTTTTCATGCCCCTTATTGGGTTCTGACTCAAATTCATAACGTGCATCTGATTCAGAAGCCTTTAGCTCAACCACTAGTGAGTAATTGGCCCAACACTAACTTTTGTTGTGAGCAGATATCTTATGGAACTCATGCCACTTTCCTATGTCCTTCTTTTTCTTTGTAGTGTTTTTCTTCACCTGCGGCTTTGGTGGGGTTTTCCTAGGCCACCCCACATTGGCTTTGTCCTTTGTTATGCAGTTTAGGGGAACCTTTCCCTTGCTTATGTTTCACAGATCCAAAGTCTCACTTCTTCTGTTTTAATTTCTGCTAAATATTGGAAGCATAATGGTATGTTGTACCAAGCCAGGAGATATCAAGGACCTCCATTTCCTCCTGAATGTATATTTGTAGACAACTGTGGTACTTCAACACCAAAATTTTCTCTGAATCTTTGATACCCAACTTTGTGTGTAGGGTATGGAACAAATTCTTCAGTTCATGCACATATCGATCCCTTTGCTACTGCAACATAGTCCATTGTATGTACTTTTCCTTATAGCTCCACACAGGATAATATAGTTCCTTGATGGTGTCTCAGAAATAATTCCATGTGGGTGCGACTGAGAAAAGGGAGGCTTTCCTCTCTTACTTTTTCTCATAGTAGGCTTCCCACTAGTCCTTGACATGGGGGGCGACTTTGAGGAGTGAAAAAATTAATCTTTTCCTGATTTGGAAAATTCAAAATTTAATTTTACCTTAAAAGGAGTGGCGGCTCCAAAGTGGTTGCTGGATGAAGGTGCACCACTGGTGGGTAGCCGCTGAATGATCCAGGAAAATTTATCCATAATCGCATTCCTTTGTTTCTCGAGGGGCTCCTTGAGAAATATTTTGATAGTATTTCCTGCTACCTCCTCTTTATTTTCTTCCAGAATGGGAGGTCATCAGAGTTTGCGAGGCTGATCTTGGAATGGTTCAACCAGATCGAGTCCTAACTCCTTATACCTCGACCTAGTTGGGAACATGCAAATAAATATCGAGAAAGAGAAAAACTATATGATACAACTTATCCAAAATTATGAAGGAATGAAATAAACTAAAAAAATAAAACATAAACATAAATATGTAGTATGAATAACACTTGATTTCATTAATATCAAATTCTGAAAAATGCTTATAGATAGAATGGAAAGTAAACTAGATCGGGCAATGGTAGATTATCTCTGTGAAGAGATGTGGTGGCTACCTACCTTTGGATTGTCTTACAATGAGGATCAATGGCCTTACATTATTTAAAAATATGGGAAAAACCTAAACAACCAAAACCCTAACCCCAGGATATGGGATGCCAAGAGTTTGTGGGCCTCGTTGGGGTCAGTTGAGCATCCAACTTCCGAGGGTCATAACTTGGACATATTATGTCCGTTTAGTGCATATGATATATCATCAGAAATATCTCTCCAAGTACTACAGGTTTTTTTATAGTTCCTTTCTTATGGCTATGGACCTATTTCAGACCTTAAAAAAATGTTTTTTAGGGGGTCAAAAGTGCTCTAGAATTTTAAGACATAAAAATTGCTAAAAATACTGAATGCTGCTATAAATAAGGAAACTTGTGAAATTGCATCAAGATCTAGGTGGGAGAGTTTGGTTCCCACCAATTTCCACATAGATCAGCACCTAAAGGGACTGATATAGTTAGATTAGCCCTTGACTCAGTCTTAGAGGAATGACAAGTCTTTCTCTGAAGCATCTTGCGCAGAGAAAGGTTTCCTAATTGGAAATCGATGTGGGCTGCTCTTTAGCTAGAAGATATGAGGCGAGATATGAACAAGTGAAAAATTGATGGTAGAAAAACAGTGGGTTGAATCCCATGGAGGACGAAGAGAATGTAGCCCTTGCATCTAAGGTGCAACAAAAACATTAGAGGTGGAAAAATGACGTCTCGAAGATCAAATGTTTCCTATGTGGTGAGATGGGTCACTTCAGTACATAGTCTCCTCCCAATAAGAAGAACAAGGATGAGAAACATGATCCATAGGTTGAAACTACAAGGATTGAGGAGGAGGAGTTTGCCATGATTTCCCACATAACTCCAGTAGAGAATTGCGGTGATCTAGAACTATAGTTCAAAAGAGCTATAGTTTGGGAGGATCCCTGAGGTTTCCACCTCTTGGATCAACGCCTTTCTATAGGAGCCCATATCATAAGTAGCATGATGGATTGGTGTCATTTGTTGTAGAGGAGTTCCAAAATGACAATGTAGCGGCTAGAGAATGTTAGAGTTTGAGCAGCGGAAATAAGAGTTGGAATCAGTGCACTAAGGCACAATTCATAGTCAACAGTAGCATAAGAGCTTTAAAGGGCCAGTGAAGAGACTAGCCACAATCAAATATTCAGTATTAGATGTATCATGTCTAACACTTAGTTCAGTATTTTGGGTGTTTTTCTGCTGCAACAATGACAGAGTTGCAGTGAAAATGGAGTTGGAAGTAGTATGTAGGGTGAACAACAACGTAAATGTAGCAGTGCAGTATATGGTGGAAAATAGTGGTAGGCATTAGCATTGCAAAGGAAGATGTTACAAAATCAATGTAATGCTTCAGCAAGATGCTTTACTAGAGCACATTCCTCTCTAAGAGGGAGTGTTCATTTATGATAGTATCAAATGTGATCTAAGTCTCAAATTTGCAAGGAGACTTGGACATATGTATTCCAAAGTACCCAGAATTCGTTTTGGGAATTATAATCAGATGGGGTTTTATTAAAATAATTAATTATTTTTTAATTAGGGCCTAATTCTAAACTTAGGGAATTAAAATAATTAAAGGTATTAATAGAAATCAGTGTGAATCTTCTAGAAAAATATGATGATAAAGTCAAGTTAATATTATCCCTTGATAATGTTTTAATATAGGTCATTTATTTCTCAACGAGAAGGTTATAAGAGAAGGCTTAATGGGAATTTGGAAAATACATTAGAGAGAGTCTAGAGTTCTATTCCTCAAGTGAGTAGCACAGAGATGCAAAGGAGATGAGTTGAGTTGATTCTATGCAATGAGGGGAAAAGATAGTTTCGGTTGGTGATTTTTCCTCGACCAAGAATACATCATAGAGAAGGCAGAGAAGGAGATGCAGAAGAGGCAGCATAGGGGCTATGATGGGCAACATAGAGCCACGTAGAGGCAACACTAAGCCTCTAAAGAGATCCTCAATTTTGCTAAGGACAAGTCAGATCCAATGCTAGAGAGTTAGGGTGTGAGACTTGAGAGGCAGAAGATCAACATCCTGCCAACAGAAATACCAACCAAAGGGAGTGAGGTAGTACATAGCCAGAGTGACGTAGATCTATGCAGAGGCAGTGTGGGGCTTGTTAGCTTAGGGTTGTGTCAGTGTTAGATCTCCAGTGTTAGTGTGTGGTCATTTTCTCACTAAATTTTTGTCATTTATTCTCTTTGTATGGATGGCTTGTAAAGCATCCTATATTGTATTCATAACTACTACTTAATAATACAAACCCTCAGTTACTGCACTGGTTTTCCTGCATTTGTTTTTTCGAGGGAAATTTGTCCAAAAATAATGGTGTCATATGTGTGTCTATTTCTTCTCGTTCAGTTCTTGCTTATTCGTATAATTTTTATGTAGTGAAGGTTGCAATGTGATGTATTCAGTGTTTGTTGTAGAAAACTGTAGATAAATTGTTAAGTTAAAATTTACAATTAGGTGAATATTTTCCAGTTGCTGCAATAGGATTCCATATTTAGGAATTTTCACAAAGATGAGGACATTAATAGGAAAACAGAAACGATGCATCAAAAATGATAGTAAGAAAAAATTAATTTATGGTCTTGGGCATGGATTTCTCATTGAAGAATTATAAGGAAATAGAAGAAAAAACCCTGTTTAGATGAGGCAAAGGCAGAAAATTCAATTTAAGCATCATTAAGACATCAGTGGAAAAGAAAATATAACCTATAGTTAAGAATCCCGACATGCTGTTTTTTTGGTGAGGGGATGGATTCATATGATGGTCTCGGAAGTAGTTAAGGCCAAAGAAATTAAAAAAAAGCTATAGAAGATGAAGATGGTCTCTACCCCTTTTTTTATTCAATTTTTGGTCTTCTTTGATCGATTCCAAGAGGAAAATATTGGATTAGTTCCCAAAATGGGTAAGACTTGTAGGTCTTCCAACAAATTATTAGGATGCTTGATTTTTCTATGACCTTTGGAACTCCTTAGGTTAGTATCGTGAATAGGAATCATCCTACATATCGACAAGGGATAGGTCCTTAGAAAAAATATTGTTTAATATCGTCCTTTGTAAGGATTTTCTTAAAGAATTTCACATTAGGTAGGTTGACAAGAAAAAACAATTTTTTTATTATGAGGGAGTACCCTTCAGGTGAAGGAGGTCCCATGGGTATGGGAACCTATTAAAATAATGCAAGCTCCCTTTCCACAAAATGTTTCACACATCCCCATTAAGAGAAAAAAATATAGTGCAAGGAGTAAGGAGCCCACATTCATGGTATAAGACCCAGTCACAACCTCCATCTAACCTTCCTGGTATAAGCGAGCCCAATTACTAAGGGGATGAGTTGAGATAGAAAATAAACACTAGGAGTTGCATGGATCAATGGATGGTACTCATTAAATTTATTTTCTCTACTCTTTGTCCCCAGTTATTATCAGCAAAAATGTTGCACAAATTTGTATAGAAACTTTTTAGTCTGATATGATATAGGTATATTCCCATAATTGGTATTTCCCCCTCCCAATTCTTATTCTTTGTCTACAGTCCTATTCCCTTTCCTCCCTACATGAGATGACCACATTTCCCATGTGACCTCAATCGCCATATCACCACTTGAGAACTTATAGGAGAGAGATATATTGTACAACCTTCATTCCCACTCTATATTACCACATCCTGATGATTTATCCGAGGGTCCTCGAAAGCTTTGCATTACCTTTAGGGAAATTAGAGGCAAGGGTAGAAATTCTCAGCTGACAAAAGAAAAAAAAATAAGGCTTGAGAGGAGATAGCAACTGGTAAACAAAAAAATATTCAAGTGGTGCATAAAGCATTGAAAGCCCTAGGACAGGCTTCAAATAAAAATGTTATCTCTCAACTGTATAGAGTTAGCATGCCCCTCAAAAATACATGGTTTAAAAAGGATAGTTGACACCAATTTACCAGACCTATTTTTCCCTCAAGAAAAAATAGGATATGGAGGGTCCATAACCATATTTATTAAGTCTCTTCAAGGTGGATGTTCCTTCATAGGGCTAGATTCAAGAGGAAGGTTGGGAGGTTTGGTTGTGTGCTAGAATTGTTGGGTTATCCAAGTGAGAAAAAAATTTGGATTGTGCAGCTCAACCTAGGGATGTGATTTTTCTCTAGGGACCTTGGCACTTATTCTTACATCCTCAACATATATGACCTCCAACAAATCAAAATTATTTTTGTATATACTATTTGGAAATTCTCTCATAAATTCTAAAAAACATATCTTAGCACAGGATATGAACTTGTCTCTGGGTAAAGTTTAATCATGGAGTTCAAGGACGACGATAGATCCACTCGTTGAATATTTCGAAAATAAAAATCAAAGGATATAGCTTTTGGATGTTGACCCTATCAAAACAATCACTACTTGGAGAAATAATCATACATGGGAAGATAATTATTTCATGAGAATTGACACATTTCTAATGTCAAAGGCCTTTCTAGATAATTTCAATCTCGTTAAATAGTGGGTAGGGCCCAGAGGTTATTCAAATCACTCCCCAATTTTTCTGGAGATAAAGGGAGTTTTTATGAAGTTGGTTTCCCCCTTGAAAATTAACTCAAATTGGCTAAAAGAAGAAGAGTTCATAAACCTTGTCAAATCCCATTGGAAATCCTTCAACCCCCAATAAGGTCCCTTCGCTACTAATAAGTTCAAAACCAATCTAAAGGTCATGAAACAAGAATGAAAATATTGGTCCAAGAAAAAATGAAATTGATTAGGATTTGGAAGGTATAGAGAATGAATTATATATATTTTTTTCCAATCAAGAAGGGAAAGGGTTTGAATCAAATGAAGCCAAGGAGGAGTTAATTAGAATAGAAAAAAGGACAAAATAGATATTGGAAGAAAATGAGGGTGAATGGAGAGTAAAATATAGGGTTATCTAGTTGGAATGTGGGGATGAGAAAGCCAAAATTTTCCAAGCTTACACCAAATGTAGAAAAGTATGGGATACTATATGGAGCATAAAGGACTCTTATGACATATGCATCTCAAATTTTGAAGGGCTAGAAAACATTGGAAAGAACAACTTCAACTATTAGAGCCCTCATGGAAGGAGTGTCTAAAGATA
Source organism: Pinus albicaulis (assembly GCA_034641835.2). NCBI lineage: Eukaryota > Viridiplantae > Streptophyta > Pinopsida > Pinales > Pinaceae > Pinus > Pinus albicaulis. The sequence goes on from CM076571.1 coordinate 482,089,295, forward strand.
ACATAAAAAACCACATTACAAAGATTTCAAAAGGAAAAAATCCCAGGACCGTATGATTGGGAAGTTGAATTATTTCTAGGTATGTATTAAATTCTTGGGGATTATTTTCTAACGGTAATAGAGGAATCCCTGAGGGATAAAAAATGTTCCCATCTTTTAATTATGTCTTTATAACACTTGTTCTTGAAGTACACTCTCTCAATTATTTTGACTATTTTCATCCCATTTCATCATGTAATGTAATATAAAGTAGTATAAAAAGTGATTTCCAACACATTAAAGCCCATCATTTTGAAATAAATATTAAAGGAACATTTTTTCTTTTTTGGAAGGAAGGAAAATCATGAATTGATTGGAGTAGCTTAAGAAAGCCTCCATAGAATACAGGCTTGGAACCTTAAAAGACTTGTACTCAAGATAGATCTCTCAAAAGATTATGACAAAGTAAACTATATATTCATTCAACTTCTTCTATCTCATGTAAGTTTTAGCCTATTTTTCATCTCTTGGGTAATGGGTTGCATTGACATGTTCTCATTTGAAGTATTGATAAATGTATCAACCTCTTAATTTTTTCATGTACAATGAGGGCGTATACAAGGGTGTCATTTATCACCTTTTCTTTTTCCCTTGCTTCAAATGGTCTATTCTCTCTCATGGTAGAGGCTAAATGAGCAGAAAAATTACAAGGAACTCTTACTACAGGGCCTTAACACTTTCACACCTTATGTTTGTTAACAACATTTTAATATTTTCTAATGGATATTTAAAATAAGTGGGTAAGATAGTATATATCCTATCCTTAAATGGAAGATCCACGAGAATTCCAATTAACAATTTAAAATCATCTCTCTCTCTCACCACAATCTAGCAGAGGAGGATATTAGGCTTATCGCCCACTAGGTCCCTTTTGAAGCAAATCCTTTGGAGGAAGGTATAAATTATTTGGGATTCAAAATAAAATCAAAGAGTTATAATAAGATAAATTGTTCTTGGTTCATAGCTAATCTAGAGAAAACATTGAAAATTTGGAGCCTAAAGTGGTTATCAAGAATGGACCACTTTGTATTGATAAAATTTGTCTTGGAAGAAAAACTAGTTTATTAGATGTCTCTTGCATGGGTACTAAAGAGAATTCTGGAAAAAATAAGAAGAATACATCTCAAATTCCTCTGGCCTGAGAATCAAGGTAAGGATGGTCCTTCCTTGGGTAAAATGGAAAAAATTAATGGTTCTAAAAATATTTTGAGGATAGGGGATAAAATACACCTTTATGTTTTGAAAGGAATAGACAACAAAATCTAGCTAAATATTTTAGCGGACGTTTTCTTAGTGGTGCACTTACCAGGAAAATCACACTGGTGCACTACTAATATAAAATCACCAGTGTTGTAAGTTTAAATAAAAGCACCGGGTCTGGAAACAAACATATGGTACATTGTTTCATTAAATTTATAAAAAAAAAATTTAATTTAATAATAAAAATGCACGAGCTCGTACAATATATGATACCATGCATTGGGGTGTTGTATGAAAACAACACCAGTGCCTGAAAATTATACTTCCACTATAACTAATTTTCAAGAAGGGCACTAGGGCTGGTAAACTAATATTGTAGCCCTGATGCTTTTATCTTCTCCAACGTGGGGGGTAGTTATGTGTAATAATTCACTAGTGTTAACGATTTGTATAAACAAAATCGATTCTTCAAAAGTATAACACCCCAGTGCTTGTGTGCTTGAAAAATCCTCGGTGCTATACTTTTCACATAAGGCATCAGCTCGTACAATCTATGATACCATGCACTAGGGCATTGAATGAAAAAAAACTAGTGCATGAAAAGTGTACAACCCTGATGCTTATGTATGCAAAAAATGCCTCGGGAAGTAATTTTGAAAAAGGGAATGGGGCGGGTAAAAAAATATTGTAGCCCATGTGCTTTTATCTTCTCCAACGCACCAAGTAGTTATGCGTAACAATGCACTAGTGCTGATAAGTTGTATAAACAACAATGATGCTTCAAAAGTATAATACCCTAGTGCTTATGTGTTTGAAAAAACCTCGATGCAATATTTTTCACAAAAGGCACTCGGGAAGGAAAAAATCTTATAGTACTAGTGCTTTTACGTAATCTAACACACAATTGCATTAAAGGTAAGGATGCACTAATGTGTTAAAGGTGAATCACATCGATGCATGAAATTTATATCCTACTAGTGCATATTTATTTTACAATTTCTTTAGAATATAAATTTTTTATTATTGTAAATTTTGTTGAAAAAATGATATTTCGAGCAGTGCACATTAATATCCGATGCCATGATATCCATTTTCTCCTTTTCAGAAACATCGACCTATGACAGTGCAGTTATTGTGATTTTTTAAAATCTATTATTCATCAAAAAATCGACATATATCTTATAACAATATTAATATAAATTAAATTTTGATTAGTGTATTTGTATATGATGTTTGGATTAATTTGTTATGTCATCATATTTCACATACATTTATTATAATATTTAATCATCTATATATTTAATTAGCGATATAACATTTCACATTGACATTGTACAATGCAATAGAATAAATTAAAAGGTATTTTATTGTATATGAATAAGAAGCTCTTTGTCATACAAAATGAGATAGTTATTAGTAACCCCTTGTATTTTAGTTGGGACTCTATACCCATTACATTAAACAAAAAGTTTGATTTGCATAGATATATTTCAAAAAATACAATAGCTTGCATTGATAACCAAATATATTTTCATTCTTTGCCAAAAATATTGTTAGTGTTTGAGCTACTTCCATGACTTTGGGTTGTTTGGACGAACGTTTTGTTGATTGCATTGATTATTTTTGTCTTCTTGAAGTTCCATCTACAAACATAAAAATAATGTGTAATGAGTGTATCTAGATTGGTTAGAATAATTAAATATGAAATAAATAATATACATCAATGTCAATCTAATATAATTTACCATACCAAGAAGTGAGTCTCAAACTATACACATTCTTTCAAAACCAAATTTCATGTCTGGTTTCAAAAACTCTTGTGTTTCCGTAATTCCATAATATATTTCCTACAAGTTCTATACCCCATAATAAATCATAGATTTAATATAAAGGATTTTTTTGTTCTATTAATTATAAAATCAAAGAAGAAAAAAAACAGAAATACTTACAAATTCCACAATTAATTTTTGATATGCCAACATATACTCACAATCCATATTCAACCCAAAGTCAATCAATTCTTCCAATGGCTCTTCTTTCTATGTTAGAACCTATTTGAAGAAATTCAACGATGGTTGTTGTAAAATAACTTAAAATATACAAAAATGAAATCTTAAGTTGTTATAATGAAATATTAACAATTACACACAAACTTTGATATCAACCATTTTCTTCTTTTTTTTTCCTATTTTTGTGCTAAATGAGTTCCATTTTGTTTTCTTTTCTACAAGAAAATACTTGAAAATTAATATTTAATGCTAAATTATTTTTTTATATGTACCTCATAGAAAAAAAAATGATTACATACTTTTGAAGCACATTTTTGTTGAGATGGATCCTCCTGTGATGCAATTATGTCCATTTCTTTGAACACCTCCTTGTACACTTTTTTGGACATTCTTACTAACATGTTTGATACATCATCTCATTGATCCTTTGGAATTTTCATAATATTTTTTTAAAAGTAATAAAATATTTTTATATTGATATATGAAAATGAAATATATCAAAATTTATATTAATAAATTAATATTTTGTAGTAATATATACATAAAATTCTTGAAAATCATTTTAATTAGGAACATTATTTTTTCGAATGATTATTTTTTGTTATAGTATGTTTTTTCTGTTGTATGTTTCATAGGTCTCATTGGCCATTTATTTGGAAAATTTAAATATAATTTGGTTCTTGGAATCATTGGGTTGATTTTTATATTATAAGTGGAAAGTACGTCTATACTTTGTTCCACTATATCCCTCATAGTTTTATAAAAGTTCCCCCCCAATCATTAACTTCCAACACCACTCCATATGAGATAAGGACCAATTCATCGTCATTTATGTGTTCTATAATTTTATTTTTCTGGAATGACATTCTTTTCCTTTTTTGTTACTCCTTGAAGAACAATAAACATATGTGAATTAATAGATTATAAGAAACATGTTACATAATATTCTTAAGTATATTATTAATGAAAATTTGGGAAAAAAGACACTCATATTGAATAGTATTTTTTAATTTACCTGATTCATCCTTCTGTAATTTTTCTATCAGTATTTTACACTCTTTTACACTTTGATTAGAAGCAACATTATTGAGCTTCCTCATTTAGTGGCTCTACATGACACACACTAACAAATGCATATTAGTTAAACTCACACATATTTCAAACATATTAATTTTGTAAATAATTTACAAATAAATTTCCTTTTTTTCTTTTTTGGATGTGTTATCGTTGTTCCTATCAATATTTTTTTTACTTGACAACTTATTAGACATTTGTTTATCAATATAAAATATGTAACATTCAATAAAAAATCTATTAAATATATTTTATAAATAAACCACATAATTTTCAGCCAAAAAGAGGACTCGTAGACGGTGCGATTTTGTGTCTAATTGTCGTGATGCGCTTAATTTATTAAACGCACCAGTGTGTTTAATTTTTTAGTACCAATAACAAAACTTAATTTTTTAAAAGAACTTTGAATTATGACAGTGTGATATGCAACAATACAAGCACCACCATTACAGTAAAAAATAAAAATATAAAAAAATTAACACAAGTTTTTTTTTACTTAACGGTGCTATTTGGAAGAGGTATAGGCATGTTATATTACATTGGGTGGAAGATAAATATAAGTCGTTTAAAAAAAAAATGGCAAGGCTGATAAGGTTTGGATCTGATTCATTAAGTGGTCCCCTTAATTTACATGTCAAAACCCTTATATATATAGTAACAAACTAATTAAATCTAAAATTACAAAAATGAAAAGCCTTAATTGTGAAGTCGTAGAGGGAGTTAAAATCTAAGGTGAAGTTTTGTAGTCACATAAGCCAGAAGAAGCAAGGGCTTAAGGTAAGTATTGATTTTTTTTTGTTAATTCTTGAACTTTAATTAAAAATAAATATCTCTTAAGCAAAACTATTAGTAAAACCAACAGTAAATTTTTTACTATGCAAATTTTTTATTTTTTCCCTAAATTTTAACTGATTATAACAAAAGTTGTAAAAAACATTATTAGTAAAATCAATAGTAAAATTTAAATTTTTACTATGCAGGGTTTGGAGTGAATAACCACTCCACAATTCTCTCAGTATGTCTCTCTTGCTAATATCTCTCTTGATGTTTTGGGAAACATAAGGAAATAGTGAAAATATTCTTACTATTTATAAGACTTTATGAAATTATATTTTGAAAAATAAATTACTGCTCATTTTCCAATTTGAAAAAAATAAAATCGCACTTTTTTTTTCCACTTTTCATAACATTGGTGTGTTTCATGTTAAAAACCACGCACACGTTTAATATTAATGCACACTAATTAGGATAACTTATTGTTACACTCATTTTTTTTTTAAACATCGATATGATAGAATTCTTTTTTTATTTTTGAAATCCTAAAAATCAGTGCAATTACTATTTTAATGCATTCAAGTTGTTATTATTTTAATACATTAGTGCGGTTAGTTTTACAAGTTCACTTATATGTTTTAAAAGTTATATGATTTTTTAATTTCACCTAAAATGACATTTTCATCTCAAATTATCTTTCAGGATGCATCCACTTGAGTAACAATAGTTCAAGGTGTACATTTTCACTTAAAGTTGCCTTATGCTTGAAATAGTTTGAAAAATATATTGAAAACCAAATTATTGCTATTTGGTTCTTGAAATTAATTTTAGGTATGTATACAAAAATTTATTGATGATTTTGCTCAAATATAGAGAGAAAATCTCATAATATCATATGATTGATTCTTATATTGGTCCATATTTCCCAGATTCCTTCGTGGAGTTCTCCCTTTCCATCTCTAGTTAGATCAAATTTTATTTATATTTCGATTATCTATTTATTTATTTTTTATCCATGTCAATAAGAATTAAAATGTATCCAAAATTTTAAGATATTGATTTCGAATCGAGTCTAGATGCATAAAATATTCCACCAATTTAAAAATGATGGAAGGTCTTATCAAGAGTAGCATACTGCAAGAAGTTGGTACATGAAATTGACAACTGTTATACCCTATCAATTGTAGCATGCCATCTTCCAACCGTAATCATGGGTCAATGATGGTAATAATTATTTTTGTATAATGTAATTTCAAAAAACCAATTGCACTATGCTTAATAATACCATTGATGTACTAATGTTCAATATTTTTGAAATTAGGATTCTAGTGATAATGAGCGACCCACCCAGCATCTTCCAGTGCACCCTGCTACAATGTCAAATGAAGAAAAGGTTGAATCAAGATCAAAAGTTAGAGAGGAAACATACAAAGGATGGTTCTATCATCTACCTATTCAATTCCCACTGTGTCCAAATTCACTAGTTAGGAATGACTACAACAATAGTAGTTCTTCATCACAAATTAGCAATGGAGGTAATCGAATAGAGGTTAGTATGGATGATTACTTATGGGATACGACTACGATGGTTGAAATTTTTTTAGATGCATTTCAGAAAAATGATCTAGGGCATGATATTCATATCATTGATACCTTTTTGAAACCCTAAATCCTTCTTCCACCACCCCTCTCTTTGGACCTAGTGCTCAGTCAAAGTATACCTAGTAGGGGACAACGATGTTACTGTACAAATTGAAACAAAAATTTGACATGTCAAATACATGTTTCTTGACAAATATTGAGGTAATTGACCATGATCAAGTCCTTTGTATTTTCAAAAACCTTCTCATATAATCAACATTAAAAATGGTCGAATTTATGAACGTTAAATATTGAAATTTTACATTTATATTCCCCCCAAACCATAAGTTATTCAAATATAAGGTTATTTCAAGTGATAATGTCTTGTTCGATAGCTATGAAGAGGGAAAGCAGTTGTTGAAAATGTTTGGTGTTTGGTACATATCATATCATGCATGTTCGAATTTTTTATTATAAATAGAGGAGAATATGCATACAAATAGATATGTCTAAAATGTGGACATGATAGGTACCATAAATAAAAATAAAAAGGGTAAATCGCATGGTTCTCATCATAAGATATTGAGGCACGTGGCTATAATACGAAGGAGTCAAAGGCTCTTTTGTTGCAAATAATTATATATCTTGTAGGGATGGCATGCCTCACACAAAAGTTAGTTGGGAATTGTGTGAATCCCAACATATTCAATAGCCATCAAGCACATAGAGGATACATGGCGTGAAAAATTCAAGGATGGAGTAAGAAGTCTACAACCTAGCATAGCCATGGATGGAATCAACCCATATTCCCTCCTAAACAACACCTTTTTTTTGGCCTATAGTACTGATCAATAAAAATATCCCCCCATGTTTTTCCATGAAGAATGAACATCTTATTTTGGCTCTCATTTTCCCTAGTAGAAGAAAAGTGAAGAATATGGATGTCTACTTACAACCACTGATAGATGAGTTGGAGGAATTATGGGAACAGATACATGTATACTATATATTAGGACTCATCACAACAAAGAGGAGTTTCATGTTGTATGGCATATGTGCTTACACAAAAAATGATTATCTGAGCTTAGGATTTTTCTTTAGTAAATTACATGTTTATTTTTTTCTTAAATGTAACAATATTCTTTCGCATATTAATTTAACTCATTACAATTGTTTCGATCTTCATAATCACTAACGTGCCCTATATACTATAATTTCACAACTCTTGTAACAAAAGCGTATCACGGATGGAAATTTTGTGGGCATTATTTAAAGGATAGGTGGTCCAAGAACCTAGGAAAGTCAGTGTATGACTACTGCAGGGTATTCCTCCCTAAAAAAACCCTTACAGAAGAGCAACATCCTCTTTAAATGGAAAACCAAAGAGAACCCAAAAGCTTGCAATAATGACATTAGCTAAATGGCTTAGAGCATATGAAAAAGAGAAGGATAAGGAGGTGAGAGAAGTGTTAGATTCAAATGGGCAGCCTATGTTAGATGATCCAAAATTCGTGGATACCTATGTTGAGAAATTTCCCATTGGGATGAAAATAAAATATTTCTTTTATAATCTTTCATATTTAGAGGATCTTAAGATTTCCCACTTAATAGATCCCATGTATATATACAAAAATGTTTGATCTTCTTTATGGATGCATGTATCATTGAAAGAAAATTACATATTGGTTGTTAGGAGAGATCTTATGTCTTCATAAACTAAAATTAAACATGGGAAAGGACAAGAAAGTAGAGGAGAGGCTTGTATCTCTTGGTATTTCAAAGAAGGTAATGTCGAATGGATTTTAAAGACAAATGATATTTCTTCAGAAAAGGAAGTTATAATGTGCGTTAGGGTTCCTTATTTATATTGGTATTCACTATGACATTGCTTCACTATAGAATACCATTTTTTGGGGTTGAAATAACATGACCATTTGAACCTTCTTATAGTATGTATGTAAAAAGCATGATTTTATTACATTTTATTGTTTTTAAATCATGAGATAAAATTTAATTCATTTTTGTATGTTTTACTTTTCATTGTAATTATCCTCTGATCATATGTGGGTGTGTGAGCCATAACCTCCCCCAAGACCTACAACATGTCATATCTAATTTCTCTGTGTTTGTACATTGGATCAAATTAAATGATATTCATATGGCTACCATGCCATAATGGCATCAAGAGATATAACTGATATTGTTTGTATGTTTGAGAAGGAATTGATGACAAGTTTCATAGACTTGCAGGGTTCATCCCGTAATTCATTTTATAGATGAGGTTGGATTATTTGGGGTGCTTTGCTATCGTCAGATTTTACTCTTAGAGAGGTACATGAAGAAATTTAAAGTTTTCTTTCGACACAAGGAAAAACCCGAGGGGTATCTAGAAGAGGGGTACATATATTATGAGTCTTTCTATTATGCATGTGAGTACATGAAGAAGATCGAAAACACACCAGGTGTGGTGATTTGGGAAGATGAAAGGGATAAATACAAAAGAGAAGGGGAGATTCTCAAAATGAATGGAAAAAGGTGCGTGATAAAGAGTAAGTGACTTATCATTTGTCAAATTTCCACACAATAACTATTCACACTAAACTTCATAATCCATATTTTTATCTCATATGTACTACATATGTTGGTTTGATTTCATGAGCGAATTCATAAATTGAAGCCATGAAAAAATTCATTCTTTAAAATTGGGAAGCAACATAATTGTGTGTTGCATTATACAAACTGAAAAGCAGGAAATGGGAAAGTGACATGAAAGAATTTATATGGATAAATGGTAGAAATGTGCCTTATACTGATCATTTTAAAAAAAATATTCCAATGATATCCCACAATAGCTGGGTTGTTGACCAAGTCAAAGAGAAATATGGTGCATCCGGTCAATATGCGTGTGTTGAAGAGAATGTGCCAAACATGGGGATTCGGTGCAACAATTTAGTAATAAACTCTTTATGAACAAATTTTAACTTCATAATGCACCTTTGAGTTGTAATATATATATTTTATATTTTATATTTTAATTATGTTCAAGTTATTAGACACATTACACTGTAATTTTTTTACTTTTTTATAGGTTTATTTGTTTCCATCTGTGTGGGAATATGCATATCATTTTCACATGGAGAATGTTGATGATGGACACATGAGACAAGAATGTGGAGTGGAAGTCGAGTTCAACCAATCTAGTCATGCTAGCCACCTCAATCAAAACGTAATATATGGGATGTTAGGTTACATAAGAAAGATACAAGAGATCATTGAAGTGAAATTCTCTTTGTTTCAATGTGTTATTTTTAGGTGCAAGTGGTGACACACCTTTGATCAAAATAATGTAAAGGAAGATCAAAATAGTGTGTTGATATCTATCAACTCTAGAAAGATGTGGCATGAAGCTAATGAACCTTATTTTTTTGCCAAACAATTAAACCATGTGTTTTTTTATCCATATATGTTGGATAGGGATTGGTGGTTTGTATTAAGACATGAACCTAGATCAAAACATATTTTTGAGAATAATAGTGTTATCATGCCAAGCGAGGAAGATAATTAGGGTGATGACAACTGAGAGTGATATGTAATTGTGTTATTTCATCTTTTATACTATTGTTGTATGTCTTTTTTTTCTTTATTTAGCTAATTATATTATTTTTTATTCATATTCCTGGCATTTTATATAATTGGTAAATTCAAAAACATGTTTACAGATTGTTTTCAAGTGTAAATGTTTTTATGCTTAAAACTAAATATTTGTAACTGTGTAATTTATAATTTAAAAATTAAAATTTTACATATTTTTTTAATTCTAAATTTGTGATAAATTTAATTTTGATTTTTTGATAATTTGGTTTTAAAGTTAACTCTTTGTTAGTTTATATACTTTTATCATTGATTTTCGAAATATTTAAGTTTTGCCCCCAATGTTGACTAAAGAAAAAATTAATGAAGTAATTTAAAAAATTGATACAAACCAAATTATGAAATAATGACAAAAACAAGAAATATAGGGAGGTTTGCATCCATTAAATTTTTGGGCTAATAGAATTCTTATGATTGGAGATCATAACTTTTTTATGATAAAGAGTTTTACGGTAGAAGATTCCATTCAAAACGAGTCAATAGTACAATAGAAAATAACATCTGTTCATATATAATTATTTTTTGAAAATGAATTTAGATAGAATGAATATGTATGAACTATCTATACAACAATAAAGTATTTATGGTAATTTTACAATTATAGTCTCAAATGGGCAACCTATGTTAGATGATCCAAAATTCGTGGATACCTATGTTGAGAAATTTCCCATTGGGATGAAAATAAAATATTTCTTTTATAATCTTTCATATTTAGAGGATCTTAAGATTTCCCACCTAATAGATCCCATGCATATATACAAAAAAAATTTATCTTCTTTATGGATGCATGTATCATTGAAAAAAAATTACATATTGGTTGTTAGGAGAGATCTTATGTCTTCATTAAGCTAAATTAAACATGGGAAAGGACAAGAAAGTAGAGGAGAGGCTTGTATCTCTTGGTATTTCAAAGAAGGTAATGTCGAATGGATTTTAAAGAAAAATGATATTTCTTCAGAAAAGGAAGTTATAATGTGTGTTAGGGTTCCTTATTTATATTGGTATTCACTATGACATTGCTTCACTATAGAATACCAATTTTTGGGGTTGAAATAACATGACCATTTGAACTTCTTATAGTATGTATGTAAAAAACATGATTTTATTATATTTTATTGTTTTTAAATCATGAGATAAGATTTAATTAATTTTTGTATGTTTTACTTTTCATTGTAATTATCCTCTGATCGTATGTGGGTGTGTGAGCCATAACTTCCCCCAAGACCTACAACATGTCATATCTAATTTCTCTACGTTTGTACGTTGGATCACATTAAATGATATTCATATGGCTACCATGCCATAATGGTATCAAGAGATATAACTGATATTGTTTGTATGTTTGAGAAGGAATTGATGACAAGTTTCATAGACTTGCAGGGTTCATCCCGTAATTCACTTTATAGATGAGGTTGGATTATTTGGGGTGGTTTTTTATCATCAGATTTTATTCTTAGAGAGGTACATGAAGAAATTTAAAGTTTTTTTTCGACACAAGGAAAAACCCGAGGGGTATCTGGAAGAGGGGTACATATAGTATGAGTCTTTCTATTATGCATGTGAGTACATGAAGAAGATCGAAAACACACCAGTTGTGGTGATATGGGAAGATGAAAGGGATAAATACAAAAGAGAAGGGGAGATTCTCAAAATGAATGGAAAAAGGTGTGTGATAAAGAGTAAGTGACTTATCATTTGTCAAATTTCCACACAATAACTATTCACACTAAACTTCATAATCCATATTTTTATCTCATATGTACTATATATGTTGGTTTGATTTCATGAGCGAATTCATAAATTGAAGCCATGAACAAATTCATTCTTTAAAATTGGGAAGCAACATAATTGTGTGTCGCATTATACAAACCGAAAAGCAAGAAATGGGAAAGTGACATGAAAGAATTTATATGGATAAATGGTAGAAATGTGCCTTATACCGATCATTTTAAAAAAAATATTCCAATGATATCCCACAATAGTTGGGTTGTTGACCAAGTCAAAGAGAAATATGGTGCATCCGGTCAATATGTGTGTGCTGAAGAGAATGTGCCAAACATGGGGATTTGGTGCAACAATTTAGTAATAAACTTTTTATGAGCAAATTTTAACTTCATAATGCACCTTTGAGTTGTAATATATATATTTTATATTTTAATTATGTTCAGGTTATTAGACACATTACACTGTAATTTTTTTAATTTTTCATAGGTTTATTTGTTTCCATCTATGTGGGAATATGCATATCATTTTCACATGGAGAATGTTGATGATGGACACATGAGACAAGAATGTGGAGTGGAAGTCGAGTTCAACCAATCTAGTTATTCTATCCACCTCAATCAAAACGTAATATATGGGACGTTAGGTTACATCAGAAAGATACAAGAGATCATTGAAGTGAAATTCTCTTTGTTCCAATGTGTTATTTTTAGGTGCAAGTGGTGACACACCTTTGATCAGAATAATGTAAAGGAAGATCAAAATAGTGTGTTGATATCTATCAACTCTAGAAAGATGTGGCATGAAGCTAATGAACCTTATTTTTTCGCCAAACAATTAAACCATGTGTTTTTTTATCCATATATGTTGGATAGGGATTGGTGGTTTGTATTAAAACATGAACCTAGATCAAAACATATTTTTAAGAATAATAGTGTTATCATGCCAAGTGAGGAAGATAATTAGGGTGATGACAATTGAGAGTGATATGTAATTGTGTTATTTCATCTTTATACTATTGTTGTATGTCTTTGTTTTCTTTATTTAGCTAATTATATTATTTTTTATTCATATTCTTGGCATTTTATATAATTGGTAAATTCAAAAACATGTTTACAGATTGTTTTCAAGTGGAAATGTTTTTATGCTTAAAACTAAATATTTGTAATTGTGTAATTTATAATTTAAAAATTAAAATTTTACAAATTTTTTTAATTATAAATTTGTGATAAATTTAATTTTTATTTTTTGATAATTTGGTTTTAAAGTTAACTCTTTGTTAGTTTATATACTTTTATCATTGATTTTCGAAATATTTAAGTTATGCCCCCAATGTTGACTAAAGAAAAAATTAATGAAGTAATTTAAAATTTTGATACAAACCAAATTATGAAATAATGACAAAAACAAGAAATATAGGGAGGTTTGCATCCATTAAATTTTTGGGCTAATAGAATTCTTATGATTGGAGATCATAACTTTTTTATGATAAAAAGTTTTACGGTAGAAGAGTCCATTCAAAACGAGTCAATAGTACAATAGAAAATAACATCTGTTCATATATAATTATTTTTTGAAAATGAATTTAGATAGAATGAATATGTATGAACTATCTATACAACAATAAAGTATTTATGGTAATTTTACAATTATAGTCTCAAGCATATTAAACTTTGTAATTTGTAAAAATATATTTGCATTTTTTATTTAAAGTAAGTCTTTTTGCATGTAATTTCATATATAATTTTTTGATATAAGTTCACCAATATATAATCTATAATAAATATATATCATTTCATAAAAATAAATATGGTGATGATAACCATCTAAATTAACATAAATCTAATCTAAAATACACATTCAAATTCACTAACATCATCTAATTATATACACCTCTAAGACATATAAATTTCATTAGCTAAGACACAAATTTAATTATTTAATAGAGCATCGTCATCATGATCACATCTAACAATATCCCATAATAGGTTACATGCTATTTATATTGTGTTTTAATCACCTTGTTAGCATTTTATATAATTAAATTTAAATTAGTAAAAGTATGTATAGATATTAAATTTTAATTTCTTGAAGCTCTCATAACTTTAGTGATAAATTAAATTTTATTAAAATATTTTTTTAAGTTATATTAAATCTAAATTAATTATAAAAAAAATCGACTTATGTTTTTTAAATTCAACAATAAATTGAATTTTATAAATAAAGTTAAGCGTATTATTTTTTATATTTTTACATAAATTATTGATAATAGTTTATTCATTACACTTTCATATTTATTAATTTAAACATTAGAAATTTAAAAAAAAAAATTACAATTAAAATTCAAAAATACATATTAATTTAAAATTTATATTTTAAATAAAAATTATAATTAGTAAATATATATTTTAATGATACTTAATTCATGATTATTACTAATAAATAAAGTTTAATTTATAAAATTTATAAAATAAAATCTATTGTAATGTTATTTTTATAATCCAATATTTTATGAACATTTTTTTTAATTATATTTGACTTTTAAATATTTTATGTTTATTATAAATATTTTGAATTATGTTGAAATATATATTTTGAAAGTTAATTAATGTTGGAACACCTAATCCTCTATGGGTAGGTGTGGAATGTGAAAAGTCACAATGGAGTCCAAGTGACCTTAGAATATGAAACCAAGAGTCACACCATTGTACTATAAATGTACATCATGTATAATGGAAAAATAAGAAAGCCTCACGCTTATCTTTCATTGTGTGTTGAGTCTCTTGTGTGTGTGTTTATTCTTCTCATACACCATGTGTGTGCTTCAACATGGTGTTTAACATGGTATCAGAGCAGGCAATTACTGGCCCTGCTCCAAATTGAGTGAGCCATTTGTGTTTATGGCCTGTGCATATCTACAAAAATTCTTGGCATTTTTGCAGCATTTTAGAGATTTTCTGCAGCAGTCCTTTTTGCCACATTCATCAGTCAAAGATTTTCTACAACATTTAGAAATCTGCTTTGAAAAGAAGAAGCATTCAGAAATTGGCAACACCAGTTCTGAGGAAGAGCAGCATTCAAAATCCTTGGCAGCATTCAGAAATTGGTTTGGAGAAACGCAGCTTTGTGCATCTGAAGGTTTTCTCACTGCTCATTTTTTCTGCAATCTCTGCATTTTAAATTCTGCACCATTTTGGAGCTGCTAAAAAAGTGTTTAAAATAAGTTTCTGGAAAATTCTGGGTTTTTCTACTGCTGGAAAATATTCTCTGTTGCTGGGCTATTGGAAAATTTTTTGGGTTTTATTGGCAATCTGTTGTTGCATTTCAGTACTTGAAATTTGTACTGTTGCCCTCATTTCTGCAATTTTCACCAGTTGTTTTAAGTGGAATCTCTCTCTACTGTTATATTAAAAAAAACATAATAATAATAATAATAATAAATAAATAAATAAATTATGTAACACTCGCTCTTTGCAACCTACGGCCCTCACACATCAGCCCCTCACATACCTCACGCTCAACGCTCCCTACACATACCTCAATCCCCACCCCCTTACATACCTCACGCTCCATCCCTACTCGGTTCCCTATCCCTCTCCCCACGGACCCACACGCTCACCACACCTCAAAGTCCACACACCTCCCCTCTCGAGCACTTCAACACTCGCCCTATTCTCCTCACATCTGCGCTCCCATCACTCGGCTACCCCTCACTGTAATATACGCTCCTCACCGGCCGCTCACTGACTCTCATTTTCCCTCACTGAAATCTCCCTACGCCAATCACACACCTCCCCTCACACGCCAACTCTGCAAACACACTCCAGTAATCCCTGCACTACACGACCCCATCCCTCTTACCACTAAATGCTCCCCTCCTGCACTTACCCGAGCCCTCCCCTCCTGTCACAATCTGCCGCCCCCACACCTTATCACTCCGCCCTCACAATACTTGCAAACTCCCTCACCAATACACCCTCACCCCACTACAGCCTACAGTTGCTCCCTCCCTCCCCCTCACCCATACGCCAACCCATTACCGGCATCACCGTATCTCTCTCAACCTGTCACATGCCGCCTGCTTTGAAAACTCCCACAAACTTCTTCGTTATACACCCCCTCCCAATACCGCCCCCTCCCCATTCAATACCACTCTCCCCCCCTCCAATTTACAATACCGCCCCTCCCTAGGAATAATTTCCCTCCCCCATTTTAAAATTCGACCTTTTATTTTTAAATTCCTCCCAATTATTACAATCAGCTCCCTATCTCCCCACTTTTTTAATTAATCTCAAATAATTAATTTTTAATTAATTAATTAAAAAAAAATAGCAGAGAGAGGAAGAGAGGAAGAGGAGAGAAAATGAACAGCAGTAAATGAAGAGAAAATGGACTGAATACATAGAGAAAATTGTAGATTTGACATTTTATGATTTGTGGCATATATAAGAGGGTGATTTTCTAAAGAAATTGACATTTGAAGACGAGTTGTTATTGGTGCAAAACAACGCTTTGAAGGAAAATTCAGTTGCCTTAAAGGCCTCTTGCACAGTGTTTTTCTGCACATTTTTGCTGCATATTGTATTGAACCGACATTGTATTGCTTCTTCATAGTTGCAATCAGTACTTGAGTTGTTGAAAAATTGTTGCTTACCCTCCATCATTTGAGGAGCAGATTTTGTACTTTGAGATTTCCATAGTTGGAAATTCTTTGGAGTCATTTGTATTTGTTGTTGAATCACATTGTAAACGGGTGCATTTTCGATTCTAGCCGACACCCTTTCATTTTTTGAGCCTAAGTTGTTGAAAATGGCTAAAATCAATGAGGCATTAGAGTTGTTGAGTAACCTCATTCATTCCAATGTTGATGATGTGATAAAAATGAGCAAGAATCCTCTTTGTAACATTCAAAGTTGTTTGCTAGATGCACAAGAGAAGATTGAGTTTTTGCAGTTGGAATCTCAGCTCCAACAAGACGAACTTCAGCAAAAGAGTCACCATTCAAAACATGTTTCTGTTCAGAAGATTGAGAAGGACTCTCATCAAAAGAAATAAGATAAAGTTGCAGTTGATTCCCATTCAGTTCCTTGCACAAGAGCAGATGTACATGCAGATGCAGCAACTCAACCTGCACTTCTCAAGCCCATCATCAAACTTTGGGAAGAGCTTGTCCACAACAAGCACCGAACTGGTCTTGGATATGACAAGGATGTGTCCTCTCATATTCCAGACTACACCAAGCCCATCATATTTCAGAGTGCCGAATTCCTGTATGACAGTTCACCTGCAGCTATTCCAGATCCTGCTCCACTTCCACAACAACATCAGATTGTAAAATGCCAACATTGTGATCGAGTTGGCCACATGAAAGATCACTGTTTTGATCTTCATCCATGCAAGCATTTTGGTTGGCACACCCACTCTTCAGACAGATGCTTCAGAAACAAGCCTCCTGCAAGAACAAAGATTCATCTTGGATGGATCGCTTATTGGCAATGGGCATCAACAACCAAGAAGATGTTTACGACACATGTTAGAACTTGTTCAAGAAGATTGAGCAAACTTGCAGTTGAGTTTTCGCCATCATCTCACCTTGTCCCTAACAGGGGGGAAAATGGTGGTCATGTATAAGCTTCGACGTCAGATCAAGCGAGCCTGAGCCACAATCTCTCATTCCATGTTCACAGTTGTAGCCAGAGACACAGCAGTTCAAGCGAGCCTGAGCCAGAATTCATCATTCTAGATTCAGAGATGTAGCCAGAGACACGGATGCCCATGAGCATGCCTTCGGTTGATGGAAAACCTTAAACCATCATCTTTGGTTGGTGGACAACTTTAAACCACCACAGGTAGTAGACCTCCCTTATTTTAGGTCGAAGGTCTCCCTTTCATATATGAGGAACACTTCCTCTAGCAGAAGCCTTCAGCTTCTTTCCAGCTTTGGTTGAGTTCCAGGAAATTCTTCGAGCATTCCAGAGTTGTTGTTAATCCTAAAACTATCACAAGTAGTAGACCTCCCTTCTTTTAGGTTGAAGGTCTTCCTTTTTTATGAGGGACAATTCCTCTAGCAGAAGCCTTCAGCTTCTTTCCAGTTTTGGAAGAGTTTCGAGAACTGCAACAAGTATTGCGTTCCAGTGTTGGTGGTCATCCTTAAACCACCTCTTTTTTCCAACATTTTAGAGAGTTGATTCAGCACAAGTGCTGCCATGTATACTTTGCAGATTTATATTACAACTTTTTTCTTGGACTCACACATACCCCTTCGGATTAAGGGGGGATGTTGGAACACCTAATCCTCTATGGGTAGGTGTGGAATGCGAAAAGTCACAATGGAGTCCAAGTGACCTTGTAATATGAAACCAAGAGTCACACCATTGTACTATAAATGTACATCATGTATAATGGAAAAATAAGAAAGCCTCACGCTTATCTTTCATTGTGTGTTGAGTCTCTTGTGTGTTTGTTTATTCTTCTCATACACCATGTGTGTGCTTCAACATGGTGTTTAACAATTAAAAATATTAAATAGATATTTATGAACTCTTGTATTATAAGTATACGCCAAAACGTTTTGATTTCTAACTTTGACCAGAAAGGTGGTTTTGTTTAGAGGTTTGTAAAAATTAATTGTGTGTAAAATTGATTTTGTTTTGTAGTCATTATCTTTTAGGCATGTTTTATAAACCCTTTTTTTCCTATGTTTTCTATAGGCGGGGAACTATGCTGTTCATAACCCTTCAATAAGAATTTAGTTAGAATGAATATGTATGCACTCTCTATACAATAGGAAAATATTTATGGTAATTTTACAATTATAGTTTCAACCATATTAAACCTTTTAATTTATAAAAACATGTTTCCGTTTTTTCTTTAAAGAAAATCATTTACATGTAATTTAATATATACAAATTTGATATAAGTTCACCAATACATAATCTATAGTAAAAATTATTTCATAAAATAGACTTCGTGATGATAACCTTCTAAAAAACATAAACATCATCTAAAATACACATTTAAATTTTTTGATATCATCTAATTATATACACCTCAAGTACACAAATCTAATAATCTAACATGACATCTTCATTGTTTTCTTTTTTTTTTACAATAACGGTTATGGTTTATTTAAGGTTCAGCAAAGAAGCTATCAAGGGATTTTACATGGTTTTTCATCATTTCACGATTGCATCTTCCTTCTGATAGGTATTAAGAGTTATAGTTAGCTTCAGTCAAATGCGCCAATGAGTTTCCAGAGAGATTGCAGAATTTGGCCGAATATGGAAGATAATCTTGTTCTGAATTTGAGTAGGAGACTGCCTCTTGGTTCTTCTTTATGTTTTCCTAGAGATTCCTATCTTTGTTTCCCAGATTGCAGGAAGTTTTCCCAAAATTGTCGGAATTAGTTGCAATTCCATTAAAATGCACAACAGAGTCTTCCTTGAGATCGTCATTTGCTTCCATGGAGTCAATGGTTTCCTCCCAGAGACTACGCAGCTCTTTGACCCAGCTTTCCTAGAAGAGATTTATTTCTTTGGGATCCCATTGAATGTAGAGTTCATGGCCAGAAGCATTTCCAATGCAGGAGGAGAAGTCAAGGCCCTTATCATCTTCCAGTCCATAACAGTCCAAATCAGTAGATCCGGCCAGGGGAATGGTTCCTGAATAGCAGAGGTTTTCGCAAAGACATGGGTCCAGTCTCCTCCTCGGTTACGGAATGTTGCATATCGAATGGAGACCATTAACTGAGAGGGATCTCCTTCTCTGGAGTGTACCAAGATTGGCTTCCAGATCAACCATTGAGTTTAATTTCTTAAGGATATGGAAGAATTTTATTTTTTGGAATTTGGATAGCACTAGCCTAATGTTTTTTAGGATGGTAGTTAGATGCAGCTAAGAGGGATTCCTCTGTGAATTCATAGCTTGAATAATTAATCTAGAATCTCCAAATACTGATATGGATAGGAAGTTCCTACTAATAGCTAATTTAATACCCTGCCAGTGAGTGAGCGCCTCAGCTCTATTGTTAGTTTCTTGGCCCAGACCCCAAGCGTAGTGCAACTTAATAGAGCCTCCAGGACTCAGGATCACTCCTCCACCACCAGCCACTCCTAGGTTTCCTTTTGAGGCCCCGTCAAAGAATAAGCAGTGATCTTCAAGAACTAACCACCATTTAATGAATTCCTACTCTTCCAATCGAATTTCCCAGTCGGTAATAGATTTTGATGGGAGCGTGAATCTAACCTGATGGCTTGGGACCAGTTCTTTTAGCCATTCATCTTCCTCGATGTCCAATTTCATAGCATTTCTTATGGTTGATTTGACATCTAAGGCCTCTCCCAGAAGAGCTCTAATTTTAGAAACTATTATTTTCTAGTTACAACTCTCCTAGCTTAGGATTCTATTATTTCTCTCAAGCCACAGTTTCCAGCAAGTGAATTTGGGAATCCACATCCATCTAGTCTTTAGGAGGTATTTTTTGGTGAGGCAAAATAGAGATGGATTGACCCAATTTTTTAGCAGGCCCGGGATATTTTCAAGGAGGTTAATTCTGTCGGGTCCTATCTTCATGACATCCCTCTAGAATTATCAAGAAAAAGGGAAATTTAGCGACAGATGGTCTGTAGTTTCTTCATCTGAAACACACAGAGAACACTTGGAGGGTCCTTCCATTCCCCGCCTTCTAAGATTTTCTATAGTGAGGATGCTTTTCTGAGCTAGAGTGCAGCAATAGAAATCAATTTTGGGGATAGAGGGGAAGGACCAAATAAATTTCCATTGTGATGGATCTAGAGGAGCATTTGGAGTAGCCTTGATGCTTTTGTATCCTTCAGTTGTTTAATACGAGCCAGATATTGAGCCCACCCTCTTTTATCCTTTAAAGAGGCCTTTAAGGGGGCTTTCCTTTGAAGAAAATCTATCAGTAAGGTGGCTTATTCATCTAGACAATCAGGAACTTCCCTAGAGTCCAACCATCCCAAAGTTTATCTGCATCATCAGTCCAATTGGAAATGTTTGAAAGGTATATTAGGTTGCTGGTCTCAAGCCAATTCCTGATATTTTCCAGGTCTGGTCGCTGACTAAAGGGTTGATCCCCAAGGAACGAGTCTTCCTAGATTCTAATTTTTTTCCCATTACCAGGGATCCAGTAAAGCTTGGGATTGAAGTGCTCCATTTTTTTGAGATAGAGCTTGAAGACATGCGATCCTTTAAGAGTTCTTGGAGACTGGTCCAAACATCTTGTGTGTTGCCCATGAAAGTATTTTTTCCACAGAACTCTCTTTCTCCAACTAGAGTTCCTGGAAACAAGATTCCAGAGAATCTTGGAGCCCTGAGCAAGGTTTTGAGATGCAAGATCACAAATTTGGAGTACTTATTCCGAAAAAGGCTTCTTTAGTCTGTCCCAACTCACTAAATGAAGCCTTCTTTCGTTGTTTTTCCCACCCTCCCACAGAAATATTCTCAGAAAACCGTCCACTTTACTAATGATGGTTTTAGGGACAAGAAGAATTGAGTTCTAATATAAAGGGAGGCTTATGAGGACAGATTTCAAGAGAATCACCTTTCCATCAATTTTCAGCCATGATGCTCCCCAAGCTTGTATTCTGAGTTTTAGTTTGTCTAGCAGAGGCATCTAGTGAGCAACTTTAGGATTTGATTTGAATATAGGAATCCCAAGATATTTAAAAGACTCCCAGGATAGGGATCCTTCCATTTCTAACAGCCTTGCTATGTCTATCATTTCCCTTGTTGAAAAATTCCAGCCATAAATCATGCTTTTTAGATAGTTGATCTTGATGCCCGAAACCTCCTTATAAATGTCCAGTTCCCTCTTGAAGGAACTTGCTGAGTTAATGCTTGCTCCTCCAAGTAGCAAGGTATCATCAAAAAATTGGGTATGGTTGATATCTTTAACATTGTGAACCATCCTGAGGCCTGAAATAGTTTTGATCTACTGGTAGTAATCTATTTGGAAGCTAAGAACTAAAGCTTATATGGTGTAAAGAAGAGGGGACAATGGACAGCCTTGTCTTAGCCCCCCCGAGGCTTGGAAAAAATACGTTGATCGACCATTAACCAGTGGAGCTATCTAGGGAGAGGCTATACAGGCTTCCACCCAACTTATGTAAGCTTTTGAAAAGTTGAGCTTCTCCATAACAATAAACAAGAATTCATGTCTTACCTTGTCAAAGGCATTTTCCAAATCAAGCTTAATAACCATACCTTTTTCTTTCTGTTGATAGCTTGAATGAATTACTTCTTGCACGAACACTATATTGTCAAGAATCTTTCTCCCTTTGATGAAACCTCCTTGGTTTTCTAGAATGATAACTGACATAATTTTCTTAAGACGGTTGGCTATGATTTTAGTGAGTATCTTATAGCCTGTATTACACAAGGAAATGGGTTGGAATCTGCTAAAGTTGGTGTCTCCTTTTTCTTTCAAAATCAGGGCAAGGAAGGCTGAATTGGTGCTGCCTCCTAGCTTGGAGCAATTCTGATATTTCCTGACCATTTTCAAAAGATCCTTTTTAATTATAGATCAACAAGTCAAGAAGAACCTTGCAGTGAACCCATCAGGGCCAGGTGCCTTATCAGGTTCCATGCAATCCAGAGCTTTTTTAAGTTCTGTCATACTAATCGAAGCATTCAACATAAGATCATCTGCACCTTGAACATGCTGAGGGATAAGATCTATCGGATAGGAGTGAGTATCAATAGGGGTACCTTCCGAGGCCAAAAACATTTCTTTTAAGAAGGAGTGGGCTGCTCTCTTTATGCCTTCAAAGTCTTTAACCAAAGTGTCTTGATAGTAAATTTCATTTACTACTTTGAAGTGCTTGTGGGCCTCTGCTTGTTTATGGAAATATCTTGTATTTTTGTCTCCGGCTTGCAACCATAGACTTCTAGACTTCTACCTCCAAAATTCTTCTTCCTCCCTGCTTTCTCTATGGTAATCTTTTTGCAGCTCTACTACTTTGTGTAATTGGTCTTGAGTTACTTTGGAGTCCTCCAGGATAAAATGATGGGTTTGTAAACTATCATGCACCTCCTTTCTTTTGGAGGAAGGAGATTTCAACAATTTAGCCCAATCTTTAAGCTCTTTTTTAAGACCCCTCAGCTTTTCTTCCCAGACAGAGAAGGGGGAGCCATGGGTTTTTCGGTTCCAAGCCACGAAGACCACCTCCTGGAATCCTTCTTGTTGGATCCACAGGGGGCTAAATCTAAAAGGGATGGGACCAAGGTTTTTATCCAAGAAGAGCTCAAGAAGAATGGGTTTATGATCAGAGGCATAGTTGGGAAGAATTTTAGAGGAGACCATTAGTCCAAAGGTCAAGAAGGAGGATTGGACAAGAAATCTATCCAAGCGGGTAGCAATGTGACTGGGTCCTATCCTTTTATTGGTCTAGGTGAATTTTCCAAGGGAGGGCTTGATATCCTCCAGATCCCAACCTAACATGAGATCTTCAACCCATTCTCTAGTGGGGTCCCTGGCTGGCAAGCCCCCCTTTTTCTCTTCGGTAGAAAAATTCACATTAATATCCCCTGCAATAATAACATTTTTTGGATTGTGCATGATAATATAGGACTGTAGCGAGTCCCAACAAATTATTTTCTTAGCTTGTAAGACAGGAGCATATAAGTTGAACATACTTGCTTCATGACTAGAGTCTTTATGGAGAATTTTGTTGAAGAGCCAGTGGAGGTTGATTTCTTCATTTATCAGGTCATATTTGGAGTTGTCCCAGAAGGTAGCTATCCCTCCAGATGTGCCTCTATCACTGACATCTCTCCCTTGACCTTTTTTCTATAATGATTTGTTTGCATGGAGGAGGATATGGTCCTCCAACTTTGTCTCCCGGATGAGAAGGATTTCAGGCGAGTGTAATCTCACAATGTCTTTCCAGGCTTATTCTTTCATATTGTTGCCTAGCCCTCTGTAATTCCAAGAGACGTATTTCATTATTTACTATCTTGAGGGGTTTTGGCTCCATTTGGAGCCTGGTGGTGCTTGCGTTTGGATCTGGTATTTATCATTCCTTTGAGGATCTTCTAGGAGCCTTGGAGTACATCCAAATATGTTTTTTCCTCTCTCTGTTTCTTCTTAGAATTTCATCCCCTGGGCATCTTGATAAGAGTGATTTGAGATTTTCTTGATTCAAAGTCTCTATCTTCTGATTCTCACCCTGTGTCGGAATTGAGGCTGATGTGCTCTTCGTTTTCTTGTTTTTCCCTTTGATCATCCTCTGAAGGAGGAGGATCTGTCATTGCCTCAGTTTCTTTCAATTTCTTCACTAGAACCTCTGGCACCTCTTAGATCTCATTGGAATCAGACTTTTCCCCAAAATATGAACCTTATTTTGACACTTCCTTGGCCTTTGGATTGAGTTAGGGCTTCTCTGTTGGCCCTAAGCTTTTCTTCTCGTTTTTTTTGGGACTGCCTTGCCCTTTTTTATACCTTTCCATCCTTCTCCGTCCTCTTTGTCCACTACTTGGGCTTTTGGGAAATTTCATTGGAAGTGTCCATGTTTGTGGCAAGTTCTGCATTTGAAAGGTAATTGCTCGTAGTCCAATTTTTGATAGTGATGCATTCACCAACGGTGAGTTTTACCGCTTCCGGAAGGCCAGCTTCTAGATCAACTTCTACACAGATTCTTGTGCAGGTGTATTGGCCTTTTTTATCTTCTTTATCAATGAAACGACCTAGACCATTTCCGATATTCTACAGAGAGTGTTAGCTCCAACAATGGATTGGGAGATTGGGAGGCCGGACCCAAACTGGAACTTCTTTCGGGACATCTACTGATGGATCAAAGTCGGGTGTCCATTTGTTAAGATACAAACCCTGGTTTCCCATGAAATACGATCCACTCCTGAAGACCAGATCTCGATCTTCCTTGGTGGTGAACTCGAAAATGAAAAGTCATCTTCCAACAGTGTAGCAGATCACATTGTTTTTGAGCTGAGGTCTCCAGTTGTGTTGGATCCAGTCATCTATTATTTTTGTTGAGGGCCAACGCCCCATAAATTTTCATACAAAACCTCTATCAACCAGAGATAGGGAAATTTTTATTCGTTGTTCTTTTGGCAAGGCAATATCTAGGATTTCATCCAACATTTTGATAAATTTTGGGACTGAGGGGGTTGACAGTTTCTTCCCTTTTTGCATAATTAGCCTTCTGAAGGCTTCTTCTTTGGACATCAGAGGGGTGGGAGGAGGCTCCCCACACCCTGGCACACTCATGGCGGTGGTTACTTGCTCCCCTGCATCTGCGATAACCTAAATCTGATAGGATATGACGCTAAGCATCCCAATATAATTTACTAATATCCAACATCTTCATCATTGTTACATCTAATGAAACATAAGAATTGTATAACATCATCACCATACACATCCTCAAATATACATCTCATATTTTCAAATAATTACTATAACATACATATCTATCTGCAAGCACATTACATGAATATATTCTAACATGACCTAACAATACACACATCAACAAAAACATATATATTAAGTACATCAACATGAACAAAAAAATGTACCATATATATATATATATATATATATATATATATATATATATACACATATACAAACAAGTCAAATAATTGCAAAAAATATCTAACACAACAGTACTAATGGCAACTTCATTTATAGTAGAAGAAAATGAATGGTCAATTTATTGGGCAAGATTCAAACTATGAGGTGGAGGAGGAGGTCACTAGTTTTCTATCTAAATAGAAACATGAGGAAGTGGGTGATGATGAGGTGAATGAGGAGGAGGTGGCCAAGTAATACCAAAAGGATCATTGACACCCTGATCATAACTTTATGTGGTAGTATGTCTGAGTGAAGACTATGTATATGATGAATGGAAATACCTAGAAGATGCAATGCTACTGCACAGATAACCACCGTGATCATCGTGATCCAATGGAGTAGTATTGGGAGAAGATGATTCATCTGGTGCATGTTCATCCCTCCTTAATTTGAGAATAAACATGGTAGCTCTAATGATATTATGGATAAGACTCATCAGATCACGTGATAATTTTGTCTAGATCTCTAGGAGCCTAGGATTTTTTGTGATGTCTCGAGCTGTCACAGGGTGAAATAATACCTTAACCAAAATTCTAGAGAGTTGGTTGCAAAAATATAGCCTCAATATAGTATCAAGCGTATGGCACTACCACATGCCCTCATGTATCTACATCCTATCAAGACCTCGCTAACCTTCTGTGGGCTCAGCCATATCCACATCTATATTTGGGTAGGGAGGAGGAATGACCCCAACAAATGTATCAATTTCTACAAAATATATAGTACACAATAATAACTAGACAGTTTCATTAACCAAGTTAAATAATGTGCTAGACTAGATTTTATTTTAATTAATTAAGACAATAAAATGAGACTACATTAATTTAAATAGAACATTAATATTACCTCTATCATTTTCTAGCTCATCTTGTGTGAAGTGGATGTTGGGAAATTATTGCCAATATATCCATGCATAAGGAAATAGGACCAAGACAAACATGTGGTCAACATCATTGGTCAGTAGCCCTAGTTCCTCGACACTAATCCTAGATAGATACTTCGGCTCGCCCCTCTTGGGAATCATCTCGCCCCACATGTGAATTTGTGCCTCAATCATCAACCTAGGATGGAGATGGTCAAAAGTAGGAGTCATATTTGGAAACATATCAAAAAATAAACAAAAATCCTCTGAATTAAGTGGGAATTCAACTGTGCCATGGATGGTATCATGAAATTTATCTAAAGCTATACAAAAATATGAAAAAAAAATTGTGGACCATTTGATACATCATGGACTCTACACCAAAGAATTGGCATAAAAAAAATATGGAAACTAATGCACTACCCATCACTAGTTTAGTGTGTTACTTTACTCATTAATAGTGAGAGTCACCTGACAAGACACCTAAAACATTGTTGGAGAAAATACATGATCTCCAACATATATTTGAGTAGACAAGATGACTCTCTGCTGGAACATGATGGGGTACATTAGGGAGCTAGGGAAAATACTCCCCTCTCCAGGATAGGATAGGGATAAAATAAATTTCCTCCTCAGTGGTCTCATACAACTGATCAAAATCGACACAGAAACCTTATCGGTGGAAATCCCACCGATGGATCTATTTTTATAAAACCCCGAAGTGCCCATTCATTAATGTAGCCTCCTCATAGTTCTTAATGAGGCCTAAATTTCTCAAGGGACCTTGGGATTTTTCGCTAATAATGTGAGGGTACAAATCCCTCTCCATGTCTCGTGTATCCTACTCTCGTACCATATTGTACTGGTAAAATATTTTCTCTTCCTATTATTTCTCCAGTCTCCTTTGATGTCTTTGCATGATTGACATATAAAATACATCAGGCTCATACATAAAACAATTTTTTTTTTTAACTAAATGAAAAATGTGTTGATAAATATGGACATATAACTTTTAATTAAAAAAAATCAACATCGGTGCTCCAAAAAAATAGGAATGCACCGAACATGGTGTGCCACAAAAAAATAATGCACCAAAAATGGTGTGTACATAGACTTGACACACCACTCCCAGTTTGCATACATACATAACATTACTTTTTTTTATTTTTTTATTTACTATTTTTAAATTTTTTTTACTAATTTTTTTTTTTGCTGTGTGGTGAGTCGACATAACATTTCACACCAATGTGTTAATTTTACGTTGATGCACTGCACCAAAATGTTCGGGTTAATTAATGCACCATGTTATAGTTTTTTAATATTATACAGTGCATTGGGAAAAACTAAATGTATTGGGAAGTAAATTTTACCAAAAGTATCGTCGTAAAAGATATATTTTTAAAGTGGTGCATCATAGAACTTCATGTCCCGGTGCATTTCAATTTACCTGATGCATCAACTAACTAATGTTGTGTTATCATTATGCACCAATTTTCAATGCACCGTATAAATTTATAGGGTGCACCATGAACAATCTGATTTGAACGTTTCTAACGTACCATGAAGAAAAAAAACAATGTTCTTTTTTAACTTTATTTTCATTTCGACTCTGCTAAAAAATTTAGGGAGAAACATAGACATTACCTGGAAATTTTCTCATTAGGGAGGCATGGTTTCCAAGTAAGAGAAAAAAACAAATTTTACCATCTTTTCACAAAATTCGAAATGCATGCAGTGAGAAATGACAAAATTACGACAAGAGAGGGAAGCACTGATGGCAGGGTGCTTCATAGAAGAAAATGTTGCACTGGTGCTTGAGAGCACTATAACACTGCAAATGGTAAAAAATAATTTTACAGCTGGTAAGTTTTTTTTTATTTTATTTAACCATGTTCTGGTGCACTCAAGGAACTGCACCAACACAGATATATATGAAGTGCACCACAATTTTTAAACTTGAAAACCATATCACAATGCACCATGTTATTTATGCATTGGGGTGTTTCGAAACAAGAACAATAGTAATGCTTCGAGGGAGTATAGCACCAAAATGATGAAAATTAATTTTACGACTGAAAGTTTTTAAATTAAACCTTCGTCTAGTGCTATCGATTAGTATACACATTAGTACGCCTCATATACATAGCGCACCATTATTTTTATTTTTCCAAAAAAATAACCCTAAAACGGTCCACCAATATTAAGCATCGGGGCATTCAATTCAATTGACGACACTAGTGTTTATAATATAATCAATGCACTATTATTTTTAAATTAAAAACCCCACAATGGTGCACCATATTTTTGATGGGCTAGGGAATTCTTATACGGGTTTAGCACTGGAGCGTCATGAAAGTATAGAACTGGACTAGGAAAATTGATTTTTACGATTGACATTTTTTTAAATGTAACCCTTTTCTGGCGCTATTGAGTAATGTACGCACAATTTCACATTATGTAATTAGGGCACAATTATTTTTTTTATTTTTATAAAAAATAACTCTACCATGGTTCACCATATGATATTAAGAATTAATTTGCATATGTATAGTAATATACTAGTGTGTTAGTGTTTTACAAATGCACCATTAAAAAAAAATTGCTAAAACATTTTCCCGCCAAACTCTATTATCGACCTCCGCTACAAAGAAGATTTTTGGCTATTTGTATAGGAGCTTCCGTAAAAACTTCTACTAAAGGTTCTTTTCCTTGTAGTGATCAGAGCCTCTAGGCATCGATAGTCACTCAAGAATATATAGCCCCGAGTTCTCTAAAGGAAAGGATGAAGTAAGAGAACAAGCCAAGAGAAAATATCTCATCTATTTGAAGTGTGTTCTTAATATCATTTGACCTCATTGGAAATGGGTTGGCTTGGAAAATAAGAAATGGTGACTAGGTGTCGAATAGATCCAATCCATGGTCGGGGAGAAGCGAAGGCCACATCCTCCCTTTACCGCTCATTGTTTCATTATAAGACAAAGGAATTTCAAAGTTAAATCACATTGCTAGTGAGGATAACTCCACCATATGGAGAGGATGTAAAACAACAAAGGAGCTAGGGATTGAGGACAAATTCCAAGAGGCTTAAATTGGTTATTTAAATTCTTTGTCATTCAAACACATTATAAAACTGAAACAGAGAATTAATTGGTTTATATTTTTTACCCCTCTAGTTCTTAGACCACAAAGCTTGGTCATTTAGCTCTATATGTAGACAAAGCCCCAAAAGATACAAAATGGTTGTGGAGGGTAGTATGGAAAGAAAAATGTACAACTAAAAATAGAATATTTATGTTGTTCCTGATGGAGAAGAATTTCCCCACTTGGGATGTCATTCAACGACATTTTGCTAATGCGCCAAGATGGTGCTACCTTTGTAATGGAGGCAAAGGAACCAATGAACATGTGTTCAAGTATTTCCCTTTCATCAAGCAGGTGTGGGATGCTAAAAATCCAACCACGAATCTCACCCGAATCTAGGAAGAGGAAAGTTTTGAAATAACATGGAAATAATGACATTGTGATCCAATTACTCATGCATATAGAGTCCTTCCACTAATCATATGTTGTGTAGTCTAGTTGGCACGAAAAAAAACCATTTTTTAGGACAAACTGTTAGACCCTAAGCATATCACAACATAATATTTATGAAATATTGGCCATTTTCCTCAGGAAAAATGCCCTAGCTTTCCTACAATTATAGTAGATGAAACTCCAAATCCCACAAAGCGATGGTTTGTTTTTCATGGTACATAAAATGATAGAGAAAATAGGAGTGAAGGTGGTCTTGTTCTCTATATGTATGCTACAAATTATGTTTATGAAAAAATGGCATTCATTGCATGAACAAATAATCAAGATGAATTATTGGCATGTAAAAATTTATTGGTTTATGCAAAAGAAAAAATATGTACTCAACTTCAACTTTACAGAGACCAAATTCTTGTAATAAACTATCTAAATAGATCTAAAGAATGCATAAACTTACTTTTAATCCCTATCCTTTAATATTCATAGAGGATAAAAGACTCATTTATCTTCTTTGAATGTTCACATATTTACACGGAGCAAGTTAGGTATGCAAAGAGACTCTCCAAAATAGGTATTACTATTGAACAAGGTATCTGGCACATACATGAGCAATGTGAAGATTCCTCCAATGACTTCTAGCATTCACCATATGTAGAGAAAAATATGATGAAACTAACAGGCCTTAATATTTTTTTTGTTTTTGTTTTATACTTCACAAATAATGATATGTTGGTTCCTACATACTATATCATATATTTTTCTTTCAAATGAGAGTGAAAACAGGTTTTTACCATTTTTTTATGTACCGTGAACAATGCATATTTTAAACATCTCATGGCTCAACATGAATATGTATCAACCATATTTTAAATTAGAAATACATGTTTTGCAACTTGTCATACTTCTTGGAATGCCCCAAGGGTGTATCTATAAACTACAATCTTGAATCTTTGTAGAAAAAATGAAAATTAAAGTTGTTTTTCCACACACACATATATAATTGATAAATAAATATTTTACTGTTCATTTTAATTAATATGAAATTGAAAAAAACATAAATAAATATAAAATTAAAAGACAAAAAATTAAACATGGAAAGCACTTATTTTTATAAATAGTGGATAAATATAAAATTAAAATAAATTTAAGTTAATGCACTTATTATAATATTAAATAAAATAGTATTAGTCGAATTTTTATTTTCCTAAGCTAGTTCCTGGGCATGTGCTTGATATTGTCAGTGTCTAACCCAACACCCATGTTGTTACATATGTATTTTCATGGCATATTTCCACAATGGGAAGAGAACAAAGTCAGACAAATTACACAAACCAAAACCAAAGTGAAGAAGAAGAAATATAAGTAGTATGAAAACAAAGAAAATCCTAGAGGGATAGAGGAATCAAGATGATTCAATCATACTAGGAAAGAGAGTCCCATATACTAGAATCAAAAACCACCAATTCTAGACAAATACCCTTTCGTGTTAGAGGAAATTGGACATCTAGACCTTATGCACCCAAAAAATAATTAAAATGAATTCTCCATAATTAAGCCAACATGAATTACAACTAGAACAATAGATGATAGGAAGGGAAGAATAAGGTTAAAACTTTTCCATGGCTAGCCCTCTTGACCATATTCGAGACAATCTCAACCACTGAATACCTAGTGGCACCACCTACAATAATTAACCTCAATCCTAAAAAACCCCATGATGATTATTGGAATAGAAGCTCATCCTAACCAATTTATGGCACTAGACTTTTAACAACCTTCACATTTGAATTGTTATCTCTTCGAGGCATGGGGGACTAAATGAATTTCATCCATGCCCAAGTCCTTGATACTCTAAAACTAGAGCTGAGCAACCTAGATTTGAAAAAATGTCCAAGTTCATGTCATTTTTCAGCCAAGTTTCATCCTAGCATTCAACGAGTACTAATAAACCACTAAGGAAATAACCTCGCCAGGAGGATAATTATATAACTTGATGGAAGTTATATATTTTTTTCTTGGAATTTTTTTTATTAATTAAATTTATCAACTTTTTATATGTAATAATTATATTTTTGAAATATCATGATTATATTATTATTCAAATTTATATTAATGTAATATACATATTATGATTTTATTTTTAAATTATTTATAATGTTATTAACAAAAAAAAGTACAATATAACAAACTAAATTAAATTAATTAATTATTTGTACACCACAGATCTTCAAAAGCCAGAGATCTGCAATTCTGGACACCTCCTGAAAGGGAGCTTCCCTCCCAAATGGAGCCACTATTAGTCATCAGTATTTTTACCTGTTTTGATGACTATATTCCTTGGCTGAGTTTTCTAGAAACTAATATCAATCTGTAAATTTTTCATCTAGAAAACACTTCAAACAAATTTTTATTTTCCTACCTCTTTCCTTCAGCCTATAATGAGAAAAACCCTTCAATTTTCTAAACCTATCTCATTACCCCAAAGTCTCCCTGTCCATAACTGTCATAAATCTTATACCTCTGCTAACCATCAAAATCCTTCGTTTTGCATACAACCCACCGTCCAACATTTAACAAATTTACTACTCCTCAATCCCTGATCATATTTTCATCTGATAATCAACTCATGCCTAAGAAGCGATTCAAGAACTGTGACAGAATCTGTAGGTCTAGGTAGTGGTGTTTTAGGGAAAACTCCTTGTCAAGATTGTTTTAATCCAAAACTCTATTTTTCATCATCATGTCAACCATCATTCTCTTCTCACCCAAAAAGCAAAACCTTGGTCTACCCTTAGGTCACACACCACTAAATCTTGCTTTGTCTCTTTTAGGAAGAGCTAACAAGTGTTCAAATTAGGAAAGAGAAAGATTTTCCCTGAATAAAGATGATCAAGTGAAATTTCAAGCATTATTGTTATGTTATATCAGCAAAGGTTTTCAGTGATCAAAGCCATTTCATCAATACATCTCTGTAGGGGTGCTAAGGATCAATGGCACAAATCAGTCTGGGGCAAGGGAACATTTCAAGGAATAGCTCCAAGTAAAAAGAACAGTTGACTATTATAAAGACTAGGGGAAATACAGAGTTTAGAGAGAAGAAGACATACAAGATTCATCCGTGCAAGCCAAAACACCAAGAATGTCAAAAAACCTCCATCAGGACAAAAAAGGAGTACAAAAGTTAGAAAAATACTGCCTCCAGTGCTTCAGGTCAATTACAATGGAATTTGTTCCCAAAAGTGTGGGCCAGCTCTCAAAATCAGTCTCATAAGACCAAGAGTGACAGTATTTTGGCAAAAGGCCTCTAGCAGACTAGGCATCAGAATGAAAGGTGTAAAAGGAACAACTGTCTTTTTATCC
This sequence comes from Pinus albicaulis, assembly GCA_034641835.2. Classification (NCBI taxonomy): domain Eukaryota; kingdom Viridiplantae; phylum Streptophyta; class Pinopsida; order Pinales; family Pinaceae; genus Pinus; species Pinus albicaulis. Next base: position 482,122,710 of record CM076571.1, read on the forward strand.
TACTTTAGCCTAGGTTATAAAAAAATTCAAGGACAAATTCATCATAAAAAGAGCTAAAATCCAAAACCAAGAAGATGTTATTTCCAAGATAGGTACAGTAAATATTTATCAGTTCAAAATGCATTACCTGCTCTTGGTTTTCATAGTGATTTTTTCAAGAAGTCATGTCTTAAAAGTAGAATAGGCACAGGGCGAAGAATTTGGTTTTCAAAAAGAGCCTCCCTCATGACAAGTAGAGAGCCCACTTACCACAGTTTCATCAGACCTGCTTCATAACAAGAAGAGGGTCAAATCATCAAGTGTTAACTCTGTCTTTAAGAAAAACCATCAGGGCTAATACTGAGTTGAAGAGGTCTTGTTGTGAAGACACCATGCAAAAAAAGGAGAAATCAGTTAGTAAATAGGCACATTTTATTTTGAAGATCTTCAAAAGTGATAAGAAAAGATCATAGTTTACTAATTATGCCTTTTTCAAATAAGTAAAGGAAGACATTGTACCTGTTGAAGATGATTTTTTTATAATGTAAGATGACCTCCTTCAAAATGAGTATATGATCAGGTTTCCCAGTGTTAACACTGTGGTTGAGAAAAGGTGTCATTAATAGACAGGTTTGATGTAAATGCAGAAGTGTCCTCAGACACATAACTTTATTGATCAATCAAAAAGATTACATAGAAAAATACAGGAGTTTACACACGTAAACTCACACTCTCACATTCTCTCATTACACACTACAATGAAAATAGGAAACTAACCTATTTATAAGCTCTATGTTCTAACTTAATCTAGTTATGGATCACTTGGAAAATAAACAAGTGTCCATTTACAATAAATGAGCTTCTAACCATTTTACTAACTTCACTCCTAACTTAGAGCCTAGGAAACGACTCTTTTCTAGAGTCCTAATTTTTAATAACAAATTTATATTTCTAAATATCTCAAAGATTTATTAAATATTCTAGAATAATAATTATTAATTTAATATCTTAAATTAATAATTATTTTATTCAAACACTATAACCTATGATAAAATTTATTTTGGATCATCTAATATTCCCCCCTATGATCCAAACATACATTACAACAGATACCAAGTTCATCCCTGAACTTAGTAAACTTTATTCTGCCAAGAGGTTTTGTGAAAATGTCGGAGGTCTGATCTTCGGAAGGGCAAAACACTGGCTTGATGACGTCCTTTGCAATGAGAGATTTGATATGATGATACTTGGTGTCCACATGCTTTGTCTTTGAATGGAAAACTAGATTCTTGGCAAGCTTTATTGCTGATTTATTTTCGATGAATAATGAAGTAGCTTCTGCTGGAGGAATCCCCAAGTCCTGTAAAACGCAACGTAACCAAACAATCTCACATGCTGCTTCCCATGCTGAAATGTACTCTGCTTCTGATGAAGGAGTGGCCACTATAGTTTTCTTCTTGCAACTCTAGAAAACTGCAGCTTACCCCATGTGCATTAAGTAACCTGAGGTTGATGCCCTGTCATCAACACTGCCAGCAAAGTCGACATCTGAAAATCCACCAAGTACAAAATTTTTAGTATTTTTGTAAAGAAGACCAAAATATTGTGTTCCTTGGATATATCGAAGAACTCTTTTGGCTACATTCTAGTGGCTGTCTAGTGGTTCCTGCATAAAACATGAAATAATACTGACTGCATACGATAGATCAGGACGAGTGGTTGTCAAATAAATCAAGCTGCCAATCAACTGTCTGTAAGTCGTGCTGTCCACTTTTTTCCCCCCTTCAAATTTTGAAAGTTTTAAGTTTTGTTCCATAGTGGTAAGGATAGGCTTACAATCCTGCATTCCAAATCGCTGAAGAATTTCTACTGCATATTTACTCTGGGAAATGAAGATCTGATGTGGACGTTGGGATACTTCAACTCCAAGATAGTAGTGAAGTAGTCCCAAATCTGTCATCTTAAAACCTGCATGTAATTCCTCTTTCACCTGTTCAATGTGATCATCATTGTTTCTTGTGATGATCAAATCATCGACATACATAATGAGAATTACCAGATATTTTCCCTATTAGCGGACATACAAAGTATAATCACATTCACTGCGATGAAAACCAACTTTGCGAAGGTATTCATCCATTTTGGCATACCAAGCACGGGGAGCTTGTTTTAATCCATATAAAGCCTTGATTAAAATTACCTTTGCCTTTGTTTTTGGAATTGTCAGCTGAGGAGTTGCTAGTACTGGCTTCTGTGAGAAAAACATCTTCACCAACTTTCTTTTTCTTCCCAAAATTTTTATCATGTTGAGTCAACATTTCGCAGAGTTCATCAAAATTTCTCTTTTCTAACTTTCCAGTTAGCTGTAGAGTTTCCAAAAAATGTGTGTAGGAAGAAGGAAGCCCAGCAATTAAAATTGTGACCATAAAACTATCATCAACTGCTTGAAAACCAGCATTAACAATTTCCTGCATAATATTCTTAAGTCTGGAGATGTATTCAAGAATATCTCCTTCTTCAGTCAATTTTTGATGAAACAATTTTAATTGTAGGTCAACTCTTTTTTATTGAGGCTGAGTATCAAACAACTCTTTAAAATTTCTCAAAGCAGACCAAGCATCTTTAGCATTTTCGATATGGACATACATTTCATCATTGATAGAGGATTTAATGAGAGCTAATGCTTTGGCATTTTTAACTTCCCATTTTGATAGTGCAGCTACATCTGTAGGTTTATTTGGCTTTACATCTCCATCACAAATATCATGCCATAGTTCATTATAAAAAAGAGTTCTTTCGATGAGGCGTTGCCATGTTTTGTAATATTTTGAGCCTTCAAGTTTGTCGGAATGAGAAAAGAAATTAATCAACTTAGACATTGAAGTCACCATGAATCAAGCTCCAAAAAATATCAAGATGCGCAACACAACAGCAACACACGACGCAAAAAATGAACTATCGGGGCTTTGCCTTGACCCTCGAATAGTCGTTGAAACAAGAGAAAATTGACTGAGCTTTGCACTTGGCTCTAGTCAATTTCTCAAATATTTACAAGGCAAATTTCAAAAGTTTGACTTTTACAATAGTGCTCTTGCACAATTTGGTAAAAAAAAATTTACCGCCCCTCAAAGTAAAATTACTTGGAGTTACAATATCACCCCAGAAACAAATTACAAAACAAAAATCTCCTTATTACTCCAAAAAATTACAATACCCTTATTACTCCAAAAAAAAATACAAAATTATGAATTATTAACTCCACTTTCTACTCACTTATCATTCCAATTACAATGTGAACAAATAACTCCAATGAAACAAAGCAAAATTCTTTTGGTAAAAAAAAACATTGAATGTTTTTTATCTCTGCCGCAGCTCACCACGCTTCTGCCAATTGAATGACGACCGTAGGCACACAAATTTGACCCTGCCAATAATGCTTAAATAAATGTTGCTTCAATTCCTATTTTCTGCAGATTTCAACGCAGCTTTAATTTATGTTCTGCAGATTTCAACTTAAGAAAAAATGTGCCTCAGTTTTTAATCAATAACTCAGTGTGAACAAATATTTAACACTGCTTCAAAAAAAAAATGTGCCTAAGTTTTCAGTGTAAACAAATTTTTAATGCTTCTTCATTTTTCAGTGTGTACAAATATTTAACGCGGCTTCAAAAAAAATGCGCCTCATTTTTCAACGTTGCCTTCAACCAAACAACGCATGCAGTGAAATGCAGTTCAATCGGTTGAGAACAAATTTCTTTTTTTCTCTATCTTATAAGAACATTGCGCACCGTATCACATTTGAAAAGGAAGAACGACATCAGCGAAGGGAAAATAACGCTTTGTATCAAATCTAGGCACCATATCACATTTGAAAAGGCAGAACGACATCAGCAAACAGTTCCATCGAACGCCAATTGTAATGCTTCACAATTAAACGCAGCTTCTGGATTCAATTATACACTGGTTCATACGCTTGGAACACAATCTTTTGTTGATGATTCAACGGAGTTGAGTTTTCCACGACCTGGTAGAGCTGGAATCCTCCTCCACATATGCACTGCAACTTTACCGTAGCTCTAATACCACATTTAAATGCAAAAGTTTCCTCAGACAAATAACTTTATTGATCAAGAAAAAAGATTACATAGCAAAATACAGGAGTTTACACACGTAAACTCACACTCTCACATTCTCTCATTACACACTACAATGAAAATAGGAAACTAACCTATCTATAAGCTCTATGTTGCAACTTAATCTAGTTATGGATCACTTGGAAAATAAACAAGTGTCCATTTACAATAAATGAGCTTCTAACCAATCTACTAACTTTATTCCTAACTTAGAGCCTAGGAAACGAGTCTTTTCTAGAGTCCTAATTTTTAATAACAAATTTCTATTTACAAATATCTCAAAGATTTATTAAATATTCTAGAATAATAATTATTAATTTAATATCTTAAATTAATAATTATTTTATTCAAACACTATAACCTATGATAAAATTTATTTTGGATCATCTAACATTTGAGAGATACAGTGTTTTGAAAAAATGGAAAACACAACACTTTTTTCAAAGAAACTGTTATAAAATATACATATTAATGTTTGTTGTGTATCTCTTAGTGAGAAGCATAGTCATGGCATGAAGTTCAATCTTCAAAGAAGACACCTTTCAAAAAAGGGATAAAGAAATTGGTAAAAACAAGCCCTCAACAAAAAAGAGAAAGCCATTTTTCTTTACAAACACCAAGGAAAAAAGTGGAGTGTCTAATCGTCAAGAAAGGAGGGAAAAAGAACTTTCAAAACATTTCAAAAAGGCTATAAAACCCTCAAAGGGTATTTTTCCATGTCACTCTGTACTTAAGAAAAAGATCGATTTTTTTGTGGTTTGAAGCCCGGGTAGCATCGTGAAGAAAACAAGTCGCGACGTGCCTGTAAAGTTCCTACCGAAGGTTTTTACACATGGCATGACGCGCCTGTGATCTTCACCCGCCAGGAATTCATAGGGCGCCGAGTGCCCAACCCGACAACACCACAGCGATGTGCAGGTGCTATGTGCCTGTGCACAAGAGCGTAGCACGTCTCCAAAGGTCTCTAAGGGCAGAAAAAATAGGTTTTGCTCAGATTTTGGGTTATTCAAGCACAACAAAAAGATTTCAAGGTATTTTTCATCCCCTTGCATCTCAAATTTTAGTCACAAAAATGTTTTGAAATAAATATTTCAAAGAAGAAAACAATGTTTTAAAAAGGGGAAACATAGTGGTTTTCAAGCGTCTCAGGCTTGCTAAATAAAAAGAAAAATAGTGTTTGAGGAGAAAGGGATAATTATTAGTTGAAAGGCATGTTTTTCTTAAGAAGCCAGACATATTTTTTGAAAAGGGAAAAAAACAGTGTTTTAAAAGGAGAAAGGCCTATTTCATTAAAAGGAACTTGTTTGCTAGTTAAGAAAGAGATACAATGTTGAAAGAAGAGTTCTATTTTTTTAGTTCATTTCAAAGACCTATGTTGGTAAGAGAGTGAAGGAAAGCCTAAACAAAACTATGCCTCCAAAGAAAGTCAGCAAGGGTGGATTTCACAAAAGGTTTGAGCTTGTTACAACTCAAGAAATAAATGAATCCCCTTTGCTTCTTTTCAACTTCCATGAGGTAGGGTGCCTTGTTTTTTGCCAAAAAGTCCAGGAGGTCACCAATTACCCTCCCTTGACACAATCATTTTCCCTGAGGCTGCAAGGAAAACATGTCCACCTAGTAGGCCTTAATTTTGTTCTCACTCCTAGGGCAGTTTCAAGGGCCACCAAGATTCCCTATCTTGGTGAGAAATGGTTCAAACAAGCATACCTGGATCTAAATCACTATAAACCCTTCCTAAAACTGGACCATCAGGATGCTTGCCAAGTTATATTTCCTTTTTCTCACTTATTGAGCAGCTATGCCCCCCTCATGAGATTTATCATGAAGTTTTTCACATGTGAAGGGAGATATTCTCGAATTTATTCCTATCAAATCAGGCTCCTCATGCATTTCACAAGAACTCAGTTGTTGAATCTCCCTTTTTTCCTCTGCAAAAGCATAGACAAGATGTCCTCCGTTTTCCAAAAGAGACCTCCTACTCAGCAAAAAGCTAGTCTTTTCCATCGTTCTCTCATCAAAATCATCATCCTTCACCAGCTTGAAAATAAAGGAGTGTCTTGGGAGACTTTCATTTCTCATCCAGATTTTTCTATTGCCTCTTCATCTCATGGCCTATATCATATGTCCTCCTCACCCTCCACTCACTATGTCTCTCCTTCATCGAGTCAAACTACTCCTAAAAAGCGATAATCTCCTATGATCGATAGTGAAAAAGAGCATTCTCATGAAAGCAAGCATGAAATTAGTGATGATAAGGAACCTACTGATACTCAGCAAAGTAGTGAGCATAAACCAAGTGAAAAACCACAGGACAGTGACCATGAGTATACTAGTGATGGTGAAGAAATCTCACCAAAGGATAAGGAAGTCAATAACACTCAACAAATTAGTGAGGATGAAGAACAAAGCAGCCCTAAACAGAGCAAATAAAATGAGCATGGGGACAGCCCACCCATAGCTAGTGATGATGAGGAACAAAGGGAAGAGGGTCAAAGCAGTGATGAAAAACAAAGTGACCATCAGCAGCACAGTGATCAGGAGGATAGTCCTCAAGGGAAAAATGAAGATTCCAAGCAGGGTAGTGATGATGAAGAGCAAAGGGAAGATGTTCAAAGCAATGATGAGGAACACCACATTCCTCAACAAATTCATGAAACCAATCAAAGGGATAGTGAAAAAATCACCTCCAAGAAAAGTAGTAACCATGGTGGCAGCCCACACATAGAATCCAAGAAAAACAGTGAAGATGATGGCAACATGCAAAATAACAGTGAAGATATTCAAGTAGTAGAAAAGGATTATGAAGCTATCAGCCCTAAAAAACATACTCTAAACAGCGCTGATGAGGTTGAAGGCAGCATATGTCAAGAGGTTCAAAACAGTGATAAGGGTAAAGATGGCAGCCCTAAAAAAACTCAAAACAGTGAGGAAAACAGTGAACAGGGCAGCAAAGCAGGTGATGATGGAGGTAGCAGTATAAAGGATCAAGTTGAGCAAGTGCTAGTAATGAAACCTCCTCTCTCTTCTCCTCAACACAGCCAAGAACATGTGCTTGCTTCCTCTCCTAGGCAAGGGGCCATGATTCATTCTCCAAAAGCACCAAAGGCTAAAGACACCATATCTGCAAAGAAGAAGATCACTCCAGCAGTGACTAGTAATGTCACTAGGGTGCTAAGGAGTAGAGGCAAACTGCCTAAGAAGAGTATTGTTGAATTTCCAAAAATAACAAGAGCCAAGAAGTCTATCCAAAGAAAGGGGAAAGAAAAAGTTGAACAGTAGGAGAGTAGTCATGAAAAAGAAAGAGAGTTTGACATCATACAAATAGACAGTGATGCTAGAGATGATGAAGCTAGAATTCTTGAGTCACTTTTGCAAAACAGAGAAGCCCAAATCCATGACTTAGAAACTGATCTAGAAATTTCAAAGGACCTCATACATTTTATACAAATGCAAAATAAACAAATGAGTGGGCAAATGGCAATTTATGAAGCTCGAGCATTCAAATACCAAAGAGAAGCATACAAAGCACAAGTCAAACTTGAAGAGTATATGTGCGAATTTGATGATATTGAGGAATAAGAGAAGCTAGTAAGATAAAGGCCTAAGACTATGGGTCTTAGGAAATATTGGAGAAATAGAAGGAAGAAGAAGTAGCCCTTATTCGATCTTATCCTCTCACACAATTGCTTTCCCAAGAGATAGAAAATGATAAAGAATCATGGCTTGAAAGAGAAAACAAGCATTTGGAGGATAAATTAGACAAAGCAAACAATGACTTGGGTCTGCAAAGGAAGATGACCAGGCACTTCAAGAAATTGAATCAATTTTCCCAAAGAAAACTCAAAGTTGCTCAAGAAAGGCTCAAAACTGCCCAAAGGAGGCGCCCGGTGAAAAAAGGGGCAAAAGACATATCTAGGCTTGAAATATTGGGTTCAGCTTCCTTGCATGCTTCTAAGAACCCATAAGGGGTTTCCTCACCAAAATTGAGCAAATTTTGACATGATCTTGTTTTTTGTGTTTTTTGCCCCTAATTGCACATTTTTCTAGGCGCTGCCATGTTTTCTAGAAGCATCCTCAGCTCATGAAAGTCATTTTTTTGGATGTATTAAATTTTTGGGCATCTACACACAAATTTTCAGATCCATAGAAGGTGTTTTGGTCCCCCAAAGAGGCAAAAATCAATCAAAATTCACCTTTCTGCCTCACATATTAGCAGATGAAACCCTCCTGGGTTTTTTCACTCAGTCCACCCTTCGACAGAATTATAGGGATAATTTTGGGAAAAATAAAGTAGTTTGAGAAACTAGACATCTAGGGCTTTCCAGCGAGCTATCCTGGGCCTCGTTTTGACATCAGGAAGTCTCTTGAAAGTTATCTGCAAAACAGGCTTCTTTCAGCTGCTACGCTCTTGTAGCAATTTGGCTAAAAAAGCAGTTTTTTGAATATGATCATTCAAATGTGCGTTTAGGTATTTTTAACTCCATGTCAGAGACTAAAAGTCAATTTTATTTCTATTATTAGCTTAAATAGATATTTTTAAGATATTTTGTGCCTTGAGCTTTGCAAAGCCTCAAGTTCAAAATCAGATATTTGTATCAGGCCAATGGCCTTCTAGATGCTCTAGGAGGGTTTCTTTCTCTTTGGCCTATATAATCCAAGAGAATTAATTGTAACCAGAGGCTGAACTTGATGTTATAGAGAAATACATAGCATTACAAGCTTTCAAGAAATACTTTGTCTTATGAAGTGGATGATATCTTGCTTGACTTGGATGGTGGAGTAGGATTGTTTGTAGGATTCCATGGCTTGGTGAATGGTATTTTGTTCCTTATCTGTTATGTTTCCTTAATTTATCATACATGTTTTCATGCTTCTTTCTTGCTATAGGTCAGTAAAGAATACATTTGAGACATGCTCATGGAGGCACCTCAAGTTTCCTGATTCATTGCAGCTTCTATGTTTTCATCTTTCTTGGTTATGTCAAAGAATTCTTAATTGCTCTTTGGTACCCTAAGAATTTGTTATTAGTTTCATTAATGATTATTATGTATGTTGTCTAGTATGATTCATGGTACTCCCTGCTTACTCATAACTAATCAAAACTCCATCTCTAAAATCTCTCTCTGAAGTATTGATTGTCTTAGTTAAGTCAACGAGGTCTTGTTTTGATCTTTCCCTTTGCCCATGCTTTGCAGTCTTATTTCAAAGTTCCCAATAGCTCAAGATATGATGTTTAGGAGTTCCCTCT